>OZ037780.1:20010921-20048421 GCA_964035525.1 Porites cylindrica
GCTGTTTAGGGTAGTCCCCGTTTGGGCTCTTACAATCAAATAGATGCCCTCGGCGTTTATTAGACATTTCAAGAGATATCCAGAAAGAAAAACATGAACAATGGGCAAATTGGTGGGAGATATAGGCACCATTATGTTCAGGTGACAGTGCATTAATTTTAGAAGGATTTGTTATGGCGTTATACATGACTATAACGTTGTTTATCTGTCTTCACCTATTTTACACTTTTTACATAGATTTTTGGACAGGGGACTTTTTTCATCTTGTCATCCTGAATATGGCAACCAACTCCATATTTCTGCAAATTTGAATTTTTGTTATGTCGCACTTCTGTAATAATATTTGTACCAGGACGAGTACGGTTCAGTCGTTTCTGTACTGAGAATTCATGTAAAGCTTAGACTAAAGAGATTAAAAGAAACTCTGACACTAACACTGGTGGTCCAGTATTTCTGCGATATTCCTATCTTTGTTGAAGTTGTTGTTGTTGTTTTTAATTTCCGTTTTTTTGTTGAGAATAATTTTCTGTTACTTTAACTTTGTTTATTTTATTTATTTTTATTTCACTCCGGGTATTCTATTCTTTTCTTTTAATTTTATAAAAAAAATAAATAAAAAATACCCAATTTCTTTATTTCGAATTGATTTTCAGTTTTTTAATGTCTTTGTAATTGTTTGAAAACTAACCCCTGGACAAACACTGGAGAGGAGGGGAGTAGTATAGGGTGCACCGGTTAGGCCGTTTTTTTGGGGGGGAATCTCATTAAGGTGGGGGGGAATAAATTAACGTCGCTGACGTCATAGGCTATTGTCTTGATCTCATGAATAAAATGCGCAGGAATCTCATTAACTTGCGGTGGAATCTCATTAAGTATATTCAGTTTGACGGGTTTATCAATGACGTCATGTGCTATTTTTATCTTGTGGCGGTCATGGTTGGTATAACCGGTTTGACAGGTTAGTTATTTTTGGAAGATGATGTTTATGTATTCCGGGGTACTATGATGTCATAGTTGTTTTGATTGGTTAACCGGAATTAGAAAGACGCTCATTGGCTGTCTCGTTTGACGAAGCATTCTGGTTGGTTGCCGTATTTTTTATTGTTTGAACGGCATAAAAGCCTGCTCACTACCTTCCCGCATACTAATTAAGTGTCTTCCTCCATATATAATGAAGTGGATAGGAAGTTACGGATGTTTGTACATAGGAAATTAGTTTGTAAATAAATCATTGGTCGAATTTAATCGTGGCTTGTTTCCTGACTCGACGCGCACGGCTTACACGCAAGAGCTCCACGCGCGCCCAGTGGAAAAAAACACAGGGCTAAAAAGGTGCGCTCTCTGCCCTTTCTGCCCGATCTGCCCTTGAAATAAAAGCGGGCTCTCCGTTCAGCATTTTATTATTGTCACAAACTCCAGTAAATAATATTTTTGAGCGGATAGCTTCCAAACATACTAGTCAACGGTCCGAAAACAGTACTCGACTTAAAACTATTCACTGTGACCAAAGATAAATATTTTTATTCTACAAAACCATTGATTCTGTTTTGTCAATATAATTCAACCTTCAAACGTTTCTAGACTGTGGTATCGAGCGTTAACCATTAACAGGTTGGCCTTTTTCCTTTTAGACCTGTATCATACGAAACAAAACGAACGCAAGCGAACTGTATTTTATTATTCATCGCAAACTAATTTCATATACACTGAGCCAACATGAACGCTTGTCGCATAAATTATCCACGGGAATTAACTCAATTATATATAAACAATGGTGGGATTAATACGCGCGTGCTACAACCAGACTACACCTTTGTTTCGGTTAAAAAATACATTTATTGAAGTAACTCAACAACTTTAGAAAAAGGATTAAAATATGGTGAGCAAATGTTCAAAGCCTAGAAAGTGCCTCTCCCTCTAGCTCTTTCGATTGCTTTCGTTTCTTGAACAAATGCTTGGACACTTGGTTCGTCTTCGTGTATATAAATCCACTTTCTTTTGCCGTTGGAATAATGTTTTATTTTGATGGGCCAGTAATTTTCAGATGCAAACATGACTGTGGGGGTATAAGGGTTAACAGCATTTCGAGTGCTCGTGTACATCTCGCAAAGGCGAAACCCTTCTGGAATAGCTTTGAGATAGGGCGCTCCATGTAAATAATTCTGCAAGGCGGGCCAGGTCATCCCACACCAATCCAGATCAAACGGCTTCGGTTTACGCGTAGATGATTTAGCTTCAGCATATTTCGGGGGCACAATAAGATCCTTTTGGGGTATCGATTCCACCTCTCCCTCTGGTTTTAAGGTTTTGTTGATACTTGGGTAAACTCGACAAGGGTCAAAGATGTCGCTCAACACCTGCTTATTTGCCGCCGTGTCCGGTTTATTATCTGCAAAGATGTAACCGTAAGGCCTCTCTGTTTCCTGACAATAAGCTGTCATGAATCGTTGGCGATTCTTATCAAACATACGCTCAGCAACAATTCCGATTTGTTTCCGATTGCTAGGACTTCGGAAAAGAGCCATGTACTGTGCATTCCGACTGATGTCGGTGTTAAATTTTCCCTTGGGGAACATATTCTGAAGGAGCAGTATGACGCTGGCATTTCTATGGCGACCTTGGGTAAACAACCGAGAAACGATGGGGCTTTCGATCGCTTCTGCCATTAGATCATCAAAGATGATAACGTTGTTGTATTTTGGGTCAATTTCTCGCAGATCTTCTTGAAATGTGAGAAGGCCACGAAAAAATTTAATGTCCTTTCCGATCGCTGATTTCAAAGCTTCGTATCTATCTTGCCACTGACTGTAATACCATAAAATGCGACGGGGCTTGTTGGTTTCGTAGACAATACGATCTCTCGTTAGAATCTGTTCTACGAAAACTGTTTTCCCTGATTGACTTGGTCCAACCACAAGGAGTGAGAACTTATGGCGAAACATAAAATCTGGATAAGGCTCGGTTGCCAAGGAAACATCATGGGAAAGTTTTACCTTCTTCGCAGTAGAAGAAGTTTTCGGCGTTTCGTTTACTGGTCTTCTTCTTTTTCTTGGTTCACATATTTTTCTCGTGGAACTAGATGAACAACGAGGTAAGTCGACGCTTGTAGAAATATATTCTCTTTTTGATTCCCAAGAAACCTTAGCCTCTTTTAAGAGTCGTGTTCGTCTTAGCCCGGTTAAGTCATGGACAATTTCAAGATGAGAACTGAAGTTGGACACACCAGGTTTGCCACATAGCGGACAAATTCGAGGAAACGTTCGAGGCATGACTGCTTATGAAAAATGACTCACAGTTAACAGAATCATTTAATATATAGTTATTTTACAATGGTGGGGAGTACTTAAGAGAATTCAGGGGTACAGGAAGGGTACAGGAGGGGTACAGTAGGGGTACAGGAAGGGTACAGGAGGGGTACAGTAGGGGTACAGGAAGGGTACAGGAAGGGTACAGTAGGGGTACAGGAAGGGTACAGGAAGGGTACAGTAGGGGTACAGGAGGGGTACAGTAGGGGTACAGGAAGGGTACAGTAGGGGTACAGGAGGGGTACAGGAGGGGTACAGTAGGGGTACAGGAGGGGTACAGTAGGGGTACAGGAAGGGTACAGGAGGGGTACAGTAGGGGTACAGGAAGGGTACAGGAGGGGTACAGTAGGGGTACAGGAGGGGTACACTGAAAGTTCATAGAGTTCCGTTGTGCTTTGCAGCCGTACCTCCATCGATAGCTATAAAAGAAGCAAACCGCTGTTTCTGATTCAGTCAGTTCTTAAACCTCGTGCAGTTCGGATCATAATGTTCAGCAATTATAATCATTTCGTTCAAAAAGGATATGGAAATTTTGAAGATGATGACGACGATATTGAAAGCTCACAAGAAAGCGAACAATCATCTCAAAGTTCTCAATCTAGCGAAGAAATGGACTCTTCCGGAGAGGAGGAGGAGGAGCATGTAGATCCTTGGTCACGCATTCAAAATGAAGTTTGTAATCGCCACGAAGCCCAGCTCGAAGCTCTGATCAACGAGTATGAACACAACGGAGACTCGCCTGAAGTGGCCCGCATTAAAGCTTAAAATGCTTTGCTTCCAGTATATAGAAAGGAATTGAGAAAAGTGTTCTTAGAGTTTTTACAGTGGATGCATGCAATAAAGAAAGATCCGACATTCCAAAAAGTGATGGAAAGCCGCCAAGATCTCAAAGACACAGAAGGATATGACTGGCTGGAATCGACAGAACTTGCCATCGATAAGCGGAAATTCTTACTCAATCGATTGTTTGTCAAACAAACTGTTCCCGAAGACTAAGCCAGAACTCTGTCTATTCATCTATTGTTGTAACACTTTGATGGTTTTGTTATCAATAAATGTATTTTTTAACCGAAACAAAGATGTAGTCTGGTTGTAGCACGCGCGTATTAATCCCACCATTGTTTATATATAATTGAGTTGATTCCCGTGGATAATTTTGCGACAAGCGTTCATGTTGGCTCAGTGTATATGAAATTAGTTTGCGATGAATAATAAAATACAGTTCGCTTGCGTTCGTTTTGTTTCGTATGATACAGGTCTAAAAGGAAAAAGGCCAACCTGTTAATGGTTAACGCTCGATACCACAGTCTAGAAACGTTTGAAGGTTGAATTATATTGACAAAACAGAATCAATGGTTTTGTAGAATAAAAATATTTATCTTTGGTCACAGTGAATAGTTTTAAGTCGAGTACTGTTTTCGGACCGTTGACTAGTATGTTTGGAAGCTATCCGCTCAAAAATATTATTTACTGGAGTTTGTGACAATAATAAAATGCTGAACGGAGAGCCCGCTTTTATTTCAAGGGCAGATCGGGCAGAAAGGGCAGAGAGCGCACCTTTTTAGCCCTGTGTTTTTTCCCCTGGGCGCGCGTGGAGCTCTTGTGTGTAAGCCGTGCGCGTCGAGTCAGGAAACAAGCCACGATTAAATTCGACCAATGATTTATTTACAAATTAATTTCCTATGTACAAACATCCGTAACTTCCTATCCACTTCATTATATATGGAGGAAGACACTTAATTAGTATGCGGCAAATCCAAATTAGTATGCGGGAAGGTAGTGAGCAGGCTTTTATGCCGTTCAAACAATAAAAAATACGGCAACCAACCAGAATGCTTCGTCAAACGAGACAGCCAATGAGCGTCTTTCTAATTCCGGTTAACCAATCAAAACAACTATGACATCATAGTACCCCGGAATACATAAACATCATCTTCCAAAAATAACTAACCTGTCAAACCGGTTATACCAACCATGACCGCCACAAGATAAAAATAGCACATGACGTCATTGATAAACCCGTCAAACTGGATATACTTAATGAGATTCCACCGCAAGTTAATGAGATTCCTGCGCATTTTATTCATGAGATCAAGACAATAGCCTATGACGTCAGCGACGTTAATTTATTCCCCCCACCTTAATGAGATTCCCCCCCAAAAAAACGGCCTAACCGGTGCACCCTATACTACTGAGGGGAGGGGGTGGTTGCCACACCCCTGTTAGGTTTTTCTGATTTTTTTTCCTAGACGATAAAACATCAGCACGTGACTTTTTCAGTAGCTGTTCGTTTATCCTTCGCGCGAAATTTAAGACAAGTTTAGTGATGGTAAGTTTCTATGGTTACGGGATATGACGTCATAAGTAGGTGATCAAGCCATTTCTGTGTGAAAATGCATGTTTTTTCAACCTCTTTTAACAATAAAAGTAATTCTTGTGGCTAAAATCATGCAAAGTGCTTATTTATGTCTTTGTTTTCATGTCAAGTACAAAAAAGTTCCATTCCTCGCGGATTCAACCTGATTTCTAGTTCTTGGTAAAATCTAAGATGGCGGCCGAGATGGCGACCATCGTTTGTGACGTCACAGGCCTCCAGCGCCACCATCCATAAAATATACCTCATCTTTTTGGAAAGATCCAAGGCTTTCTTCTGATGGCAAAATGGTTTCGAAATACTGCAATGCATCAAAACTCTGGGGAAGGGTTCCATCCATTTATTTGCATTCATTGCCAACTTGTTACTTAGCTGTTTGTGACTTCCGAGCAAAAACGTTGCTTCGGAATAAAGGCGGCAGAGTACAGATGTAGACGTCTAAGACTTATGAAAAAGAAGAAACCTGTGCGGCCAGGGCTATACCTAAGTCTGCTATGATTGGCGAATAGCTCGATTTCTTAAAGTTGTAACAGTCGTTGGAACCGGGCGGTCTCTTTAAACATTATGATCTGCACAATGTTCAGTCCTTGGAAATTTCGTTTATAGTTCAAATGGATGCTTTATTAATTAAGCCTTAATTACTGGCTGACAAAGTTTATCCAAGAGCCAAAACGTTATACCAGAATGTGTGTGGAATGCGACGTTAGAGCAAGCTGGATTTTATATGTGCATATGGCACTTGTCATTATCTGTTTGAATACTTTGATAAATGTTAGCAGTCAGATAAGCTTGCTCTAAAGTGTATTGCAACTCTGTGGTTAATTAAAGGGTGGATTCATTTGCAACATACGCGTATAGCTATTGCATTTGCCTTCTGGACATTTCTATTGTTTTACGGCCTAAAGACACTAAAATATTGCAGTGGGCAAATACGACAGCTATACAGGTATGTTGCAAATGAATCCACCCAAAGTTTTTCATCTTCACACACGGTTTTGAAATAGTTTCCATGTGGTTTTTAACTCGTTTTTCATCGAATTTCTAAACTCATCTACCTGACCAGAATGAGGCGATCTGGTTGGGTAACAGCATCTTGAATAATAATTAATAAGTTTGAGAAGAAGATCAAGAACAGCGCACACGAAAAGAGGAGGAGGACTAGAAGAAAGATAAGAAGGCGTAGGTGGAGGAGTAGTTTACTTCCGTTTCCTGCTTTTTTTTTCACATATATGACTCCAACAGTCTTATTTTATATCCAGGTTATTATTCGGGAATCAACAAGTCTCCAGAAAAGCATCAGATAAGCCTTATGCTCTTAAACGGTGTATATGTTGTGGTTATCAACATTACCATACCACAAAGCAAAGGGAAATATACTTAAAACCAAGAATAAAGTTGAACCTCAACAGATATAAGGAAATAATTAGAAACTGGAAGTTTGGAAAGTTTCGAAAGAGTTGCCTTGAGAGTGTTACCTTCCGTAACTAAAAAATTGTGGCCAAAGAATAATTGCACTAATTTCAGGTAGGTTTCTTAATTCGAAACTGAAAAAAATTCACGAAAAAAAAAAGAGAAATAGCAGCAAACAAACGAAAGATGTAATCATTTGTAATTATTGACCTGTTTTGCTGTTGTTGTTGTTTAACATTTTTATAAGTAGACTCCTTTCATGCAAGGTGTCAGTAAACGTTCTTCAAGTCGAAATGATCGGTCTGTCAAACGCAATGAATCGATCATGGATATGAAATGTTTCAAGCTTGTTTTGATGCGTCTCATTTTCCCGCACCCCCTTCCCACATCGTTATTCTGATGGTCAAGGTTCTCTATATCGTGAGCAATTAATAATTAATGTAACTTGACCTAGAAAACGACAAGAAAATAGCAAGCTCATTTCTTCTTGGATATTGCAAAGAGTATTTACCTCAACGTCTAGGGAGGACGTTAGATGACGTCAGAGAGTCAGGAGCCATTTGCCCAAATAATGAAGATGAAAGCCGAAAAGACTTGTTTTTTTTCTATTTAATTAAAGAAGTAAACAAGCAATTAAATGCTTAAAGGCATTCTAGTTGGGGGGCGGGGAGGAGAGTACAGGAGACATGTTTTGACAAACATCATTCACAAACTATATTACTTCACAAGAATTAATGGCAGTACGTAGGAATAGACCTTTTTAGCTTGTATGTTATGTAATATGTTTTTCCCATTTCAGATCACGTGATGGTAGCCAAGAGAACTGTTTCTTTCAAATGTCGTCCGTGCACGTGCATCCACACGCATATGTATGCATAGTTAATGAAAGTCAAAAGGCGAATTCCCTGATTTGGGAAAACAAAACGTACAAGCTAAACAAGTCTATTGTCAAATTTCTTTTGTTGTGTTTTTTGGCGTGTGATACTGAAATATAGGAAGGAATCACACACACACACACACACACAAAGAAAAGTGAATCATGACATGAAACGCACGCAGTTACCCTGCGAACAGAGTCTCCTTCGATCTTCCTAGATAAGTTGGGAAGGGGAAGGAACCTCCGCCGACATCCTCGACAATTCATATTGAGCATGCTCCAAATTCAAATTTTTCTGCGACGTCAATCAAACCGTTACCGTAGCATCCACTGTGTTTGTCAGCAAATGTAAATGTTATTAGCGGGAACGTAACAGTTCGTTTTCACCCTTCCGTAGCTGTGTTTCCTCTGGATTTGGAAGCTCTATAGAAACAATTTCACCTTTGGAATCTAAACTTGCCATGTTTCAGTGTAAAGAATTTAAAAAAATCTTAGAGCTAAGGTAAAACTTCCGGTGCTTTTCAAAAACAAAGCATCTAACCTTGAAACACAGAAACACACAAAACGGATCGAAATCCACCAGTCACAAATCACGAACGACGACCTTTTGTTTCCTAAGAGGTTCGCTAAGATGTAAAGGCGAGAAAGCGAAGAAAGCATCGCTTCTTCAGATTTTGATTGAAAAACACAAAATCCAAAGACGTTTTTGGCATTGCAAGTCGGGTGTTATCCACAAACAGCTGTAAAAGCATCAATCATTAAAATGCAACATGGATTCTGTAGCCTCATGATCTTATTTTGAATTAATGTTATACAAACACAGAAGAATAAGCATAGATATTGTTTCTTTAACATTTTTTTTCAAAACCCATTTGTTTATCCTTCCAAAAACTTCGTGTAACACTTAGTGGATTGTGGATCCGTTCACGCAAGTAAAATCGGCTAAGTACATGGTTAAATCCAAAACAAAATACATCTCGAATCTGGGTCCATTTTCCAATTTTCTAAAACTGAACGTTCAATCTATAATTTTCTCAAAATTCCCGTATGAAATTGAAGCGGCAGCTATTTGTTTTGCTATGGAGCGTGGGCGCAGAAAGAGTCAGCAAAATTCCAGAATATGCATGCGTCCACAGATAAAACTGGTTTATCCAGTATAAAACTTGTCTGACTCATCCAAAAAGCTGGATGATCGGCAGATCAAAGGAACTTGAAGATATCGGCAGAGTCGCTTCCTCTTTCCCGACTTATCTAGGAAAGATCGAAGCGACTCTGCTAGCAGGGTAGCACGCAATATATACTTATATAATTTTTGTTTTCTTTCTTTCTTCCTTTCTTTTTTTTTTTGTTTTGAAACGTTACTAAAAACAAGCCAAACTTCTTGCACACTGTATGATGGTACAATACTTAACTAAATAATAATGATTTCATTAATTCTTATTTGTTTTTATCTATTTATTTATTTTTTTGTTATGTTCGGGATTTTCTTAAATGAAACCAGAAGCTCCTGATGAAACTGATAACTTGTCCCTGGATCTGGAAAAACGAAAATTTATAATGAACGTTTGAAAGTTTATTGTTAGGAACTAATTTCCAAATGCATGACTGCGATCAGAAACTGGAAGTTTTGAAAATTTCCAAAGCGTTACCTTGAGAGTGTCACCTTCCGTAAACAAAAAAAAGTTGCCAAAGAATAATTGGACTAATTTCAGGTAGTAATCTGTTTTTATTATTTTTTGTTTTTGTTTTCGTCAGTTCGAAAATATGTAAAAAGAGAAATAGCAGCAAACAAACAAAAAATGTAATCATTTTTAATTATTGACATGTTAGGTTGTTGTTGTTGTTTAACATTTTTATAAGTAGACTCCTTTCATGCAAGGTGTCGGTAAACGTTCTTCAAGTCGAAATGATCGGTCTGTCAAACGCAATGAATCGATCATAGATATGAAATGTTTCAAGCTTGTTTTGATGCCTCTCATTTCCCCGCACCCCGTTCCCACATCGCTATTCTGATGGTCAAGGTTCTCGTTTTCGTGGGGGATTAATAATTAACGAAACTTGACCTAGAAAACGACAAGAAAATATTTCAAAGAGTATTTACCTCAACGTCTAGGAAGGACGTTAGATGACGTCAGAGAGTCAGAAGCCATCTGGCTTTTTATGTCTCCAGCTGTCCAAATAATGGAGATGAAGGCCTAAAAGACTTGTTTTTTCCTATTTAATCAAAGAAGTAAACAAGCAATTAAATGCTTAAAGGCATTCTAGTTGGGGGGCGGGGAGGGGGGTACAGGAGACATGTTTTGACAAATATCATTCACAAACTTTATTACTTCACAAGAATTAATGGCAGCACGTAGGAATAGACCTTTTTAGCTTGTATGTTATGTAATATGTTTTTCCCATTTCAGATCACGTGATGGTAGCCCAGAGAACTGTTTCTTTCAAATGTCGTCCGTGCACGTGCATCCACGCGCATATGTATGCATAGTTAATGAAAGTCAAAAGGCGAATTCCCTGATTTGGGAAAGCAAAACATACAAGCTAAACAAGTCTATTGTCAACTTTCTTTTTTTGTGTTTTTTGGCGTGCGATACTGAAATGTTGGAAGGAATCACACACACACACACACAAAGAAAAGTGAATCATGACATGGAACGCACGCAATATATAATTATATAAAAGTAAAATATTATTTTTCTTTCTATTCAATTAAAGAAGTGAACAAGCAATTAAATTAAACGCTTAACGGCATACTAGTTGGTGGGATACGGGAGACATGTTTTGACAAAACATCATTCAGAAACCTTATTACTTCACAAGAATTAATGGTAGCACGTGGGAATAGAGTTTTTTATCTTGTTGATTTTGCATGTTTTTCTCATTTCAGATCACGTGATGGTACCCCAGAGAAATGTTTCTTTCAAATGCCCTCCATGCACGTGCATCCACGTGCATATGTATTCATAATTAATTAAAAGACAAAAGGCAATTATAATATTTCCTGGAGAACATGCTGTGGTCTGATTTGGGAGAAAAAAAACATATTACAAGCTAAAACGGTCTATTGTCAAATTTCATTTTTTGATTTTTGCGTTCGATACTGAAATGTAGGAAGGAATCGCACATACAAAAAAGAAAAGTGAATCATGACATTGAAGGCAAGCAATGTATAATTAATACATAAAAAGAAAATTTTTCTTTCTTTCTTTCTTTCTTTTTGAAACGTTATACTAAAACTCCATGATGACACAATACTTAAAAACAGGCAACCAAGATAAATTTTGAGCTTTACTGATTAATACTCATTTAATTTGTTTTTATCTAAAAAAGTTTTTTATTATTATTATCATTTTACTGTTATGTGCCTGATTTTTTAAATGAAACTGATAACTCTTGTCTCTGGGTCATTAGAAAAGGAAAACTATAATGAGCAGTTATTTAAAGTTTATTAGGGAATAACTTCCAAATATATGACTGTGATGCACCCAGTCTTGGATCACGTGAATGTTGCGGTTCTTCAGTGTAATGATATAAAAGGAATGTGTAACTGTTGTTTAGCATCTGATGTTAATGAAAAGGAGACCAACGTGAGTCCACCATTAGGTAAGGTGTTAATGTTGTTTTTGGCTTCTTACGGCTGTCGTTATAATTTTGAGAGATTTCACTTATTTCTTTCTTTTTGTGCCCGTTGTCATCGACATGTAATTTTTCAAAGAAGCTCACACGCATCGAGTTCCTCTTGAAAAAAAGCAGACACCGGGCAGCTGGGTTAAAACTTAAACTTAAGCTTTAAGCTTTTACAAAGACTCGGGATTTTTAGACACTTTAATACTTGTCGTCGTGAATTAAAATTGTTGTCTCTGCAAATGTTTCACCGAATTATTTCTTTTATTAATTGTTAGTAGTCTCTCTTGCAATTTTAATGGCTTTGTCGTTTGTTTTCAGTCTATCATGAACATCTCTTGGAGGAGTACTTAAAATGCCGCGGGTATCAAAAGTTTTTCAAGATTACACATGGTTATAAAACCATTAAATAAAAAAATAAATAAATAAATAAATAAAAACACTAAGCATGATAAACATAATAAATTTAAATTATTTCCTTTCTCTAAAATCGCTTAGCCTTTCCCTCAAAAGTCAAAAGTTAACTGCTATGGGGATTACAAGTTTATTGTTTGATTTAAATTGATAAATTTATTAATGGCAGCGTTCGCTTTTATAGCCCTGACTAAATCTATATATTAACTATCAAAGAATTGTAGAAGTAGTTTCGAAGAATGTTTACAGTTTTAAAAGAACTCTGAAGATTTTGATAATTTTTGAAGGCGTTGTGGTTGAGTATGTATCATTGTTTACAAAAGTGTCATTGAAAGGACACGAGGACAACTACCCTGCTTCAAAAGTTAAAGATCAATACAAATAGCAAATTGTCGTTGATTGAATATGATTATGGTGTTAAAATTTGCAATTTTACAAGGAATGTATGGACTTTTTTTCCACAAACGACAACCAGTATTTCAGTTTTTACTCTCTTGTAGCATATACTTTCTCAAGTATTCCATGCAAAGAGATGATAATTTCAGAGGTTACTATAGGTTTAATAAACTCGTTGAGATACTGAAGCTGATTGTTGTTTAAAATGATCCCTTTTCTATCAGTTATCCTGGTGAGTAGCTATGGATCGAAACAAATGTGCCTCATGTTTAGAGTCTTCACAGCCAATAAGGCCATGGTCCAGACTAAAACCACTAGGTAAAAAAACACTGATTTTCCTGCCAAATGGCTTCTGTGGGACGACTGTAGAAATACCATACTGATGAAAAAAATCACCATAAAATCATTCTAATGATGCAGATGTTATGTAGAAAAAACTAGTGTTGAAGTTTAAAGTTATCAATGTTAGCGTTAACCTCTGGGAAACTTTTTTTTTCTGTTTTTGAAAAACAGGCCAAACGCATCATGACCAACCCCAAGCCACCTTCAAATGGGCCGGAGCCGTCAAAGGTGGTTGGTGACCATTATCGTGTGTGGTCTCTAACTGGTCAAGGCTTCTTGACGTTTATACCAACAGATGGAGCTACGAAGGAGAAAAATGATGATGGCAGCGGAACAGGGAAAGAAAACTCCAGTGAGTAATACAGAAAACTTAATTGTTCTTTTTTGGTTTCATTTTGCTTGACTGATTTGAATTTCCTCTAATAAGCTGGTTTCTATAATCTCGAGAAAGTTTTTGTTGGCGTCTGATAAAACGTTTGATTCAAAGCTATTTCTGCTTGTTTTGTGTGCGTTCCATTCCAAATTAGTAACTTGCTTGCCGCGTGTTCATTGCTCTTTGGTGGGAGCGAAGATCTAGTATCACTCTGTATAGTTAATTTAAGTAATTAAGTAGAGAGTGCATGATTGTCTGGTTCGATTTGTATGCAATGAAGTGATTCCAAGTGTAAAGAAAGAGATAGCAGTATATGTACATAAATAAGACAATGGGAGACTAAGCAGTAAAAACAACAATATAATTTCACTGATTTTATTATGTACGTTAATACCAACAGATGGAGCTAAGAAGGGGAAAAATACTGATTCCAGCGAAACAGGGAAAGAAAACCCCAGTGAGTAATACAGAAAGCTTAATTGTTCTTCTTTGGTTTTATTTTGCTTGACTGATTTGAATTTCGTCTAATAAGCCGGTTTCTATAATCCCGAGAAAGTTTTTGTTGGCGTCTGATAAGACGTTTGATTCAAAGCTATTTCTGCTTGTTTTGTCTGCGTTCCATTCCAAATTAGTAACTTGCTTGCCGCGTGTTCAATGCTCTTTGGTGGGAGTGAAGATCTAGTATCACCCTATATAGTTAATTTAAGTAATTAAGTAGAAAGTGATTGTCTGGTTGTATTTGTATGCAATGAAGTGATTCCAAGTGTAAAGGACAGAGAGATAGCAGTATATGTACATAAATAAGACAATGAGAGACTAAGCAGTAAAACAACAAGATAATTTCACTGAGTTTGTCATGTATCACCTTCTATAAGCCATCTGCATCTTTAGTAATTCCCCTCCTTTAAACTTTTATCCACTCTCTCATTTTCCCTCTTATTTTATAGTCAATGAAGGAGAAATCACAGCCAGAAAGAACCATGTAGTTGGAAAAAGAGAATTTTTTCTTGAGTTTAAAGAAAATGGGGAAAAGTACCATCTTCAGCTCAATACCGACTACACCAGGGTAGAGAAGGTGAAGAATACTACGTTAAACTTTTTATAGTTATACTACTGCTAAGTTAGTTGTAAAATAATGATTTAATACTTTACGGCTTCAGTACCCGGCTTTCAGAGGGAAAAGTACGAGGATATGACAACTGCAAAATGTAAAAAAAAAAAAAAAAATGTACAGAAAAGGTCAACATACGGTCACAAGCACGTCGAGAGTTAATTCAATATCGCATCCAAATGTCAAAACTGCCTTGTATAAAACCCATTAATCTTGTAAAACCGCAATAGCCCAGGTTAAAACAAGCTTCCATAATTAAAGCCACATCATCACAAATTATCGAGGCCTCCTATTTTAAGTGGGTAAAATATCCAGGCATAATAACAATAATGATAATGATGATGATAACAATAATAATAATAATAATAATAATAAGAGAAATCATTAAAATCTTTATTACAAAACCTCAATTAAAATCCTATTTACAATCAACCTGCTGTTGCAAAAGATCTAATTAATTCATCAAACCACTATCCACAATTCCTTCATTAGAGAACAAAAACAATCCTATATATAATAAGTGAAGAAAGAAAAAACTATTCATTTACAAATTCTAAAAAATAGAAGTAACTTAACCTTACATAAAAGAAGAGGAAATAGATATAATTAATAATAAAAGTTCAAAATTCTATAAAATTAACAATTCCATTATGCAGAGATATTAAAATATAATAATAATAATAATAATAATAATTATTATTATTATTATTATTATTATTATTATTATTATTATTATTTAGCTCAGTCTAAACTAAAATTGGTATTTTCTTTCTTTTAACGTACAGCTTTCCTCAGACGATAAACAAGATCCAGCACCGTTCTACTTTGCAGATGTGGGCTTTGGAAGCCCTTTTAAAGCACTGGTGACAGTAGACATGAACGGAAAAAAATGTCTTGCTTCAAATAGCGCGAAGAAATTGTCGATGAAGACATATAATCAAGACACACCACACCCAGATACCCTTTTTTTGATAACAGAGGTCTAGAGGAACTGCATTTACGTGTAAAAGTTCCGATTTTTGTGCAATTTAAAATGGAAATGTAAAAATAAATGAAATAAGCTTTGATTTTCAAAGCTATGTTCAGCTTTGTAGGATTAGGAACTCTAAACGCTGAGTATTTTATCCTTTAAGAGGTAGGAAATTTTGTAGCTCTTCGGGGCAAAATAAATTCAACTTATTTTTGAATTAATAAATATTCTTCAACCTTTAAGTGGCTGAAAAAGAACCCGAAAAAAAAAAGATCAGGCTTGAACGGGAAACGAACGGCTGGCCTTTGCGATGACCGCGGAGGCAACCATTCTAACGCTCTTTTATATACCTATTAACTAAAGCTAATCAAGCCAACTGAAGAGCTGGCCATTGTGAGTTCGTGAATACACTATGGTGAAAATGACACTTTAATATAGGGATTTTTTTGATAGAAAGGAGAAGTACACTGGGAGTGGGTTGGTTGTCATCAAGCGCCCGTACGGTCTTTTTGCTTTATTGTACTGTGCCCTTTACCTGCCAGCTACCAGTGGTATAAACTTGAAAGAACGCCGCCCTCTAAAAAGCCCCGCAATTGCTGCAGTTTTGGAGTGCTTATATTTTTTGACATGATAATAATTATTGCTGAAATGCAAGGGAAAACATGAAAGGCAAATGTTGATATCATTATTGCTTGAAAGGGACATGCCTCTTTAACTAACTTTTGATCTAATGCATTAGGTAGCCGTTTTCAGAAAAGAGAAAAAAGAGAGAGTTTGTGTACCACACAATAATATAAGAAGTAGAGTGCTGCGTCATAAAAAGCACCGTCAAGAACAATCGACGCTTAGCTCGTTCGAGTAAAATCACCCACTAGCCTTTAGGTTTCAAAGCTGGTTTCAGTTCAAAAACATGAAAAAGTAAGCAACTTTATTTAGCCTTCGTTCAAGATCAGCCTCGATCAGGTTATTGAACATGCTACCTTGGCTGTCTATTTCACGTACCAAGTAACAAGATCATAAATCATGAAAGAATACATAGTTGGCTTTAATTTGGCACAGTTCGAAAATATTAAACTACCGAACGGGGTTATTGCGCTGGACGGATAATAGGGTGTCAATGGGGTTAACCGTCAGACGGCATGAAATTTAACTGTCAACCGTCAATAAAAGTAATATTTTACCGTCCACCGTCAAACATGCAGATTAATAATAACCGTCAAAAGGTTTTAAGGTACCGTAAAGTTCCGAAAATAAGCCCCTCCATGTATAAGCCCCTCCAAATATAAGCCCCCCAAACCGGTAACGCAACCCTCCGTTAAATCGCCCCTCCAAATATAAGCCCCCCGAGGGCTTGTACTTGAAAAATTGCCCTCAAATACAAAGTAAAACAAAGCAAAAACGGCAAATTTCCTTCCAACTATAAGGGTAGCCCAATCGATTTTGAAACGCAAATTTCCCTCCCTAGATAAGCCCCTCAAAAAGGGCCTTTGAAAAATATAAGCCCCGGGACTTATTTTCGGAATTTTACGGTATTTCAAATTCGCTCACTATTTCAGCTGACCTTTGCGGGATTCTGACTCAGCCTGAAGAGGCTCTAAACTGGAAAAACCATTTTCCATGTTCTCGAAAACACTCTTTCTAGACATTCAACAAGACCATACAACTTGCTTATATCTGAAAATAACTTTTATAAGTAAAAGGCCAAGACAACCTCTAAAACACAACAGATAATATTTATACAGAATTAATTAATACCGGAAGTTAACTTTTACTTGAACTCTTAGACTAAATTTCCACTTAATTACAATAACTGTCAACCGTGAAAACTACAAAAAAAGTTATCGTCAACCGTTAAAGCTACCACCCCATTGAGACCCTCGGGTAAGGTTTCAGGCAAAATATTTGAATCTTCCGACTCACCTATTCAATAGACCCCTTTCTGATCTCAGGGTCACATGACCTATCTCATGCCAAAATTATGTGATACAACCGTAAAAGTACCAGAGATTATAGAACCGAGATTAGAGGCGCATAGAAAATGATAGTGAATTGTTGCTTGAATAATTTGCAGAAAAGGTAATATTTTATTACATAAACACCAGTGAAGATACCAGGTGAACTTTGGTCCGACAACAGAATATACACTTAGCGTCAGATCCCGAGGGAAACAGTTAGTTTTGTTTTCCCGAGAGTCCTGATATTTCCCGAGAGACGACAGGACACGAGGGAAAACAAAACTGATTGGTTTCCCCAGGGACCTGACGTAAAGAGCCAGTTATTTAAAAGGGGTTTAGCCAGTGTTTAACAAAACCCCGTTCTAAGCCATTTTCAGTTATGTAAACACCATTTCTTGTGAACAGCTTCATGAAAGCATGTGATATGATGGCGTTGGTAAAAAAAGCATTTGTCTTCTTGAAATGACCCGCTAAGCAAGAGATCTGCGGGTCCAAAGATTTCTTAAACCGCGGTTTAAGTTAGACTTCGTTTTAATAACCGACCCTAAGTGTTTTGTTATGTACTTCTAAACTTTCACTTCAACAGCAACAAAAGAATAACTGGAGCGTATCACTATACTTATAAGAACACAAATTTATTTCTCAATATCACTAAATAAACGATTTACAAAGTACTTCCTTTATGTTATCTGCATCTTTTTCCTCCTCTATAGCTGCTGTTTCTCTTCTGGGATAACTTTGAAAATCGTTGCTTTTTAGCTTGAGGCTTCATGTTTGTGTTGTCGTGTTCATTCACGAAAAAGAAAACTGGCAGTGTTTTTCCCGCCTTCTGTCACACCACTTTCCACCATGCTTTGATCACGTGCTGTAATTTATCCCAAGCAGGGTGCAAATGTACCACGATCAGGATACATTTGATTTTAGTCAAGGCCGTGTGACCAAGAATCAACCAGTGGCAGTCCCTGTTTAGTTGAATGAAAGTCTAGGAATATAACAACATGTTATTTTCACACGTAAAAATATTACTTCTGCTATGGTTATATTAAATCACTTGCACTTTCGCCGCCAAAATCTGTTTGATATTTCATTGGTGTATATATAAGAAGTTTTGAAACTGAAAAGTACGCATCATTCGGAAACTGAAAATCACCAGAATGAAGGCAATCTCCCCTGTACAAAAAAAAATTAGTAACCAAGTTTTTTTTTTCGTTCGAAACCGAAAAGTTTTCCGAAATAATCACAAGAAAATGAAACATAGTTACATAGAATAAGCAAATGACTTTTAAAACATTATTAATTCATATCAGACTTATCGCACATTGCGTGGTAATATATGCATCAACATTATTTAATATCCAAATAATTTTGACGTCTTTTGATACATTTTTCCTTTATTCCCTTCTTTTTTCTTGCATTTCTTTCACTTATTTTTTAATGAAATTAGATCCACTTAATGAACTGCGGCATCAAACCCCGGAAATAAGAAAAATATCTACTTCTATGTTTGGGATGCATCCATGATGGCTCGAATCGCGTGAATGTTACGTGATACAACACCTCGGTGTATAAAACCAACTCGGGGTTCTTTCTCCTGACTAACAGATATAGCATGGAACTGGAGGTTAGGTAGTGTATCCTTCAAGCAGTCGAACCTCTCCACAACGGCCACCTTGGGGACAGAAGAAAGTGGCCGTTGTGGATAGGTGGCCGTTATGGGAAGGTAGGGGTGTAATATGACAATTTTTTTTTTCAAAGAATACATGTTTATTGTGCTAAATCTATGCTTACTGTCTCCTTTTATGGTAATAATAGTCCAGTCATAAACAATAGATAGAGATAAATTACGCAAAATGATTGAATTATGTTTTTAACCAAAATGCTAACGTGACAAAGCAACGAGAAAGGTTTGCAAAATTTGCTATAAGATCAGCGATTTAAAAAAAAGTGAAGTAGGAGTATTGTTCTATTCTAATTTACTCTTGTGTAGTAAAATTGAAAATGCTGTAAAAGAGGTCACAAGCCTGACTAACCCTTTCCACAGGACGTGTTTTAGCCTTCATAAAGTATAAAAAGGGGGTTTGGTGTGCCTACAAGATATTTTTTCATTGTTCAATGAAATTGTCTTTACGTTTTTTTGCCATAGTTTTGTGCACAGTGTTGGATCTAAATTGATATTTTAACAGTCGGCGGGTATGAGATTCCCTGTCAGCTTTGACATGCTGGACCAGCTCTTTGTGTTGTTTGGGGGATATTGATGATGATGATGATACCTCTACAGAAAGTGTTAAAACTGTGTTAGCGGTGTATAACCACTAAGTGGGGACACTAAAATAAGTTAAAAAAAGAATAAATCAATAAATTAATTAATTAAAAACGAAAAAAACAAAAAACAAAAATTAAAAATCAAAAAACAAAACAGAATATAAGAATTAAGAAATTAAGAAGAACTATGTACAGTATAACCAAATAAGAAATTCGGGAGAGCTATATACAATATGTACAAAAGTATCCATAATCTTATCAAAAAAGAAAAAGAAAAAGAAAATAAAAAAAAAATTAAGAAATGCAAAGAGAGCAGTTAGAGCAGTTATTGTCATCTAATAGCGTACTAAGATCCACTTTTCTGATGTTATACTTGAAGGAGGACAACGTGGGAGCTTTTTTCACGTTACTAGGAACAGAGCTACATACCTTTGGGCCCATATACCTGAGCGAGTGCTTTCCAAAGGAGACTGTGTTGAATCTGGGTATAGTGAGGTCATTATTGTGCCTTAAAACTCTATGGAAGCTACACAAACTAACTATGGAACTACACAGTCAAACTAACCTTGGAACTCCTATGGAAACTACACAACTCTTGCTACTGTTAGCTTAAAGCTTGATGCAGGGACCGCATCTATTTAACCTTTTACCAAAAAACTAATTATTCGAGGCAGACAAAGGTTATTAATTAACTTTTATTACCAGTAATCCGGTCCGACATTGAAAGACGAGATCTAGATTTTTGTTCACCTCACAGGAAAATGGATAAATTCATGATTGGTGCGTTTCGATCGGAACTCGTCAGCAGGTTTGGTATATAACATGTTTTACAGCACAAATCCTACTGTTGAGAGATCAAGTTCAGTGGCTGTGAAAGAAACATTATTTTATATTCTACCGTAAATTTGCAGCAATGAAAGTGAACCAACTGTTCTTCTTTTCTTTCGTTCTTGTATCAGCTGCACTAGTTCAACATGGAGCTAAACTTCCGTTATCGAGCAAGGTCATGCGTTTTATGGAGAAAATTTTCTTTTCGCGACGTTTTTTGTTGCTGAAAGTATATAAGTTTCACCACCCTTTTTTTTAGTTTTAAATGCACTTCCAGCCATTTCAGAGGCTTAAATTAAAAAAATTTTCCGGGGGATCATGCCCCCGGACCCCCCTAGTCGACTCACGCTAACACGTTCAAGACGAGACCACCAATTGCAAACTTGCTGCGAAATTCAGTCTCAAACAACCGAAGCTACCCCCCCCCCCCCCTCCTTGTAGACTTGCCCCTCCGGGCTCAGTTGGCCCGTCTCCTTGTTAGATCGCACCTCCCCGTGGCTACGGGCCTGCAACGCTATACGGATCGAATTTCATGTCACCATTCTTGGCTTTGAAATCAGTCGATGAGATAACTGGCCGTTGTCGAGAGGTTATTTTGACAGTTGGCCGGGGGACACACTTTAGTGGCCGTTGCCATTGTAGAGAGGTTTAAATAAAGAGTTAATCAGGGTATGGCCTGTCCACCGGGACAAAATAAATAGGCCATTGGACTGAATGGTGGCCGAAAGTGGAGGTTCGACTGTAGTTCTAATAAATGTTTTCTCTGTAAATGCAAAGTGTTGATAAAAATCCTGAAACACACTCAATTTGAATTTATCTTCGCCCGAATCTGATAATTTTGTTTGTTGTTTTTGAGGGCGAATTGGGCGTATTAAAAAATTCGTTTTACTCAGTTTTGCTGGTGCTGGTCAGTTACCTTTTACAATTTTTTTGGTTAAATCAAGACTGATTGGCCCTTTTTTGCAGAAACACACCCTGCTATACGAAGGTTGAGCCTGCAGTAACTACGACGGGCAGAACTTGGTTTTCTTACATCATCTTTTCATGCACAAAAGGTTAAAATTTTATGTCAACTTAATGACGCAGTTATCGAATTGTTGTTGTTTTTTGTCGCTCGAGAGAGCTCGCTAGCAGCTTAAATTTTTGAACGCAATAAAACAAAATTCCCACTACTGTCCTTTAACCTATCCTTTGATAGGTTTTCTGACTGCTTCTTAGTTTAAAGCAATAAATTACGTCTCAGGGACTGTGAAAAGCGAAGCAAAACCCGAACTGGCACGCGCGTCGCTTTAATAATTATTGGCGGGAAATTGAAAAGTGTGCCTTTAAATTGAGTACAATGTTGCTATTACCGGTTTGCCCTTTAAATTTAAAAAAAAAAACAAGTTGCAAAACTGACATGTCCATCGTGCCAACATACGTTTTCATCAAAGGGTAATTTATAAAGGCATTTTTCAGTCTATCGAGGTCAACGCCCCCCAGTTATCACGAGAAGGATGCCGTGAACTTTTTTTTAAACGAAATCTTAAGTCCCTACCACAAAAAGGGCAAGAATTCGGGAATTATTTAATCATCTGTCGGGCGATGAATTGTTGGAGTTTGCTCTTCCCCGAGTGAAAAAAATGTTACCGAACAAGACGTTTGTGTATCAAAAATGTCTAAAAAAGGTGAAATTAAGGAAGAATTAACTAGGCTATGTGTCAACTTATACAAGACGTTTCCCTCTCTCCCTTGTGACCTTGTCGCTTCGAGAAAAACTAAGGACGATTGCTTTATCCCAGAACGCCGATGATTGCGATTTCTCGATGACAGAAATAATCCAAAGTCGTTGTTAGAATATTTAATTGTTCAAAACGAAGTCCAAGCATGTGAAACAATGATGAAATGCTGCAACGGTTAAGTTGTGAAGAACACTTTTATACCGCTGTTTTTCAATTAAGAACTACGACGCTTTCCTTGAGTTTGGGCCGGACTGGGTGATTATGTCTTCATTTAGCATCAGCCAAAACCATGTAAATTCTGGGGTTTTTTTAGGGGTCATTGGGGAAAACAGTTGGCGGAGAAAACTTCTCTAAATCCAATTCTCCCAAGGTATGAAAGTATATACCTCCACGAAATCCTGGCTGATACCTCATTTATCTACAAGGTCCTATGTTCTTAGAAAAATGTATGAGGTAGCTTGAGGCCTGGGACAAAGAGAATAGATCAGTACACTTCTGATGAGGCAGTAGATAGGTGTTGTAATTATTAGCAAACCATGAATGTAAAAATTTAGAAATAATTTAGCATGGATAAGTTTCCTTAACTTGAAAATACCTTTGTAATGGAAGTCACTGAAATTTATCCTACTGTTAACTTACAGTGCTATAATTTTTGGTACTTAATTAATTTATAATATAGCTAGCTGGATTTTCGATAACGTTATTGCTAAATGGCCCTTTTGCGTCCAACAAAGTAGCTATTATAAAACGAAGAGTGCAATCATTACTTTTTTTTCTCCTTCGCTCTTTCTCCTAGGTCTTTCTTTATCTCCTTTCCTTTTCAATTGCTTCGATTCGTTACTGTGGTTTTGGAGCTTCTCGGGCGTAGGAAACCTGCCTTTTGACGCCTTTTCACTCAAATGACGGCAAATTACGTTTTATTTTGGTTTTCAAAAAAATGGACTAGATGTTTCCAAATAAATCTGCCAATCTTTCAAAGTGTGCCATTTCGAAATGGAGGGCGGTGTTTCAGGCCATTTGGCATCAATGCTACTCATTTGGTAGGATCTATGTCATTGAATGATGACGGGTGGGCAGAAATGAGGCAAGACTGGGTCCGGAGGAGGCCGCTTTGGCTCGAGGTGGCACCCCTCTAGGAAAAGACAAGATTTCTGGTCAACGTCTGGTCGAATATTTGAAAACGAGCCTCGAAAAGGCCCAGAATATTCGCCACTGCAGTAAGAATTTTCATAGGGGGCTTGGTGTCCTGGTTGGTCTCATCGTCAAGCTCTGAGCTAACTTGACATAGGGTGGGAAGGGGTCTCCATGTCAATCCCTAGCGTGGGAGGGTGCTACAAAAGTGTGGTGTGGTTCGTTAGTCTCTGGAGAATCAGTTCACTGGTCATGTGTTTGCTTCTAGTATGTCATAACAAATTCTTTATAAATGTTTGAGCCCGACTGGCCAATGAAAGCATTCCCCTCACCCACTTGATCAGCTGTGGGGGGTGGCTGCAGGTTAGGGTTAGCGATGTGGCCTTGAATTCTCTGCTTTGGGCTTGCTTAAGTCTCAAGCTGCCTCTGTCATGTAGCGCCTTAAAGCAACTAGAGTGCATGGCCAAGTTGAGAGAGTCTTTTTGGTGGACTTGGATGTTTTCAGTGCTAGATCACGAACCAAGAAAAGAGTCACCTTAGAAGGTTCATGGGTATGAGCTGAATTTCTTTACAATATTTACTTAATTTAAGTCCTGTTAATCTGTGTGGGCTCGAGTAGCCAGCTGGTGCGATTTTCATAAGTTCGGCTAGATAGATGTGGTAGAATTTTTTGTTTCTCAAAAGTTTCGTAATCAGTTCGTCGTACTTTCAACCAGCCAACTGATATATCTTTTTTTTACTTTTAGTTTTTCATTTTTGGGAGGATTTAGTGCATTGTGCAGCACAAAGCTTACTTACGCCAGACCTTTTAGACACAGTGATGCTGAGATTCCCCTCCCCCTCCCTCTGGAGTATCACCCTACCCTTGGACAAGAGTGTGTAACGCATTCTCCTTCCGCTCCGAGCAGGTATGGTGATGTGAGGAGACCGCAATAGTTGGTTATATATTTCCGAAACATCTTCACTTCTTAAGAGCTAAGTATTATATTTAGTCTCTATTCATCTTTATTTAAGCCATCGTCGGCAAAATTTGTTCTTTTATGTGCATGAATCCAATCGGTAGTAAGTTTTGAAACTGGGTGTGATATGTATGCTGTTAAACATTGAACGCCGGTTAAAATTAGGCTTTTGACTGCCAACTGGCGCATTGAAAGTAAATTTAATAGGCGAAACAAATGCAAAGAACAGTGCTGTCAACTCTCCCGGATAATCCGGGAGACTCCAGATTTTGGATCGTATCTCCCGGTCTCCAGATTAGAGTATGAAATCTTCCAGATATTCACCGAAGATTGCCATTCAGTTGCAGACTCGCGCGATCGACTTTCCGACAATAAACTTTTAAACATTTTGCGTTGTTTGGGCTATTTTACCGTTAACATCGAACATTTCCTCATAAACTTCGGTATGGTATAATAATGTGCAATAATGTGAAACATCGCAAATTCGTGACGATCGGGTCAACGAGGATTTTTTGCACAAATGACATCATATACCGTGCGATATGGCGTCATCTATCATCCCTTCCCTATCAATTATCAATATTTGAAGACATGGGGGGTTAATAGCCCTGAAGGAAGTCGAAACTGATAAATATTGCTCAATAGCAAAGATCTTTGGAGGAATCAGGCCATTACCGGCTTCAAAGAGCATTTTTGCTGATTTAACCACCTTTGAATTCCGTGACCGACGTGGCGTGAGTTTGACTTCAAGGGCTACTTTTATTGCTTTTATTTGAGGAAGACACCTTGCTCTTTCTATCAGTAGGTAGGTTATGGCTCAACGCCGTATACCAAGTAGTGAATTTTGAGTCTGAAATTTGCTAATTTTTGTCTGTCAAAAATCGGTAAAATGAGTAAAATAATTAAAAAACTAAAAATATTTTATTTGTTGTCGAATAGGAAAATTTTCACATCAAAACTATTGGTTAAATTGTGCTCCTTCCATTAAGAATTGGAGAAGCAGATTTTGTTTCTTCTTTAATTTTTTAACGATTTTTAAGTAATATATGGTCTTGAGCCAGTTAAAACTGATCCGAGAACCCCCAAACCGACTCGGTCGCCGCACTCGTAAAATAAAACTCTAATCGAACTGTCTAAAAGTTATTTTTCTAGAAATAGTTTACCTAGACTCTCTGACAATGTTTGGGGATTTTCGATTTTTTTTCATTTTGCACACCCCCAGTCGATATTTACGGACGGTCGCCCTTAAAACCAATTTCACAAAACAGGTTAAATACAATTTTCAAAAATAGTTTTTTAAATACATTCAAAACAGTGTTGGATTTGGTATGGGTATGGACATCCATGTTATGGTAAATTGACAGCTGTCAAAAAGGGTGTTCGCTGACCAGTGTTATACGACTGTATTGTGGGCTCAAGTGTACAAATCATTGTTTCGGTCGCGACAAAATAATTTCGACCTACGGGATGTCACCTTAGGGTGCTGATCTTCGTTAAAATCCTCGGGTATATTGCGCCATGCGAAACACCCGCTGGCCTGAGTCATGCAATGTGACGTTTAGTCCATTTTTTGTACCAGGAAAGAAACGTTGATCAATCAAAGAACATGGCTTGCGATATAGTTTAATTTTATTTTTGATATCTGATTTTTGAGTGTAAGACCTAGTTACAAAATACTTATTGCGAGCGACGAAGGAGCCCCCCACCTATTCTTGGTCAGCAGCACTCTTTTAACTGTATAGGCGGATTTTTTTCTCGATCTGTTCACACTCCTGTGTTGTACTGACTAATATGCATGGTACAGGAGCTGAATGGTATGTGGCCTCAAAGGCCCTGGTGTCGAGTTCAAGGTCCGTCTGATGTCACAGTAATCACGTGAATGCACATGCAAGTGATGCAACAATCATTAGCGACCTTTAGCAATGAAGACGAGAACGAGGACGAGGACTGGTATGACCGATTGGGGCCTGGAACGAGAACGTCGGCCACGGCGGTATTTCGGCGGGAAACAAAAACATTTAGCAAACCGGTTACGATACGTGGACGAGTCTCTTCCTATAGTGAAAGTCACCAGGGAAAATGTCTTTCAAAGAATTTCGTGACCTCCTTGTACTTCTCTACGGCGATGAAATTATTTCCGATGAAGAGTTTTTGCTACTTTACGATAGTTTCATCTCAAAGAATCCAGATTTTCCCCATGAAAACTATCAACGGTTTGATTTGGATTCTATGAACTCCGAGGAGTGCAAAGCAGAGTTTCGTGTCGAGAAACACGATCTCCCTCGCCTTGTTGCAGGCCTCCAACTACCACCGGTGTTTAAATGCGAGCAGAGGAGTATTTGCGACGACATGGAAGGCCTATGCATACTCCTCAAACGAGTTGCCTACCCATGTAGACTCAGTGATCTGATTCCGCGATTTGGCCGACTGGTTTCTGTTTTAAGCCTGATCTCAAATGATGTCATCGACTATATTTATGACGTTCATGGGCACCGTATAACACAATGGAATCGAGATCTTCTGAATCCTGGGGCTTTGCAGCGTTATGCAGAAGCTATATCGGGAAAAGGAGGCCACCTTGACAACTGTTTCGGTTTTGTAGATGGAACAGTCCGACCAAGACCTCTCAAGACCAAATGAGCGTCAGAGAATTGTGTACAATAGCGACAAGAGGGTCCATGCATTAAAATTCCAATCCTTGTCCCTACCAAATGGACTTATTGGCAGCCTATTTGGACCAGTTGGTGAGTTTGCAATAAAACGTTAGTGTTTTAAACTTAAATAACCCCCTCCCCCCCCCGAAAAACATTCTCTTCTCATGTTTGATTTTAATTTCGTTTCTAGAGGGGCGTAAACACGACGCAGGGATGTTAAATGATTCTGGACTACTGCGGGACCTTCAACAGTATGCCTATAATCCAGCAGCTCAAGCTTTGTGCATTTATGGAGATTTGGCCTACCCTCTCCCAGTTCATCTCCAAACACCGTTCCGTCGTGTCCCACTTACACCCCTCATGCAGGATTACAACGAGGCTATGAGCGCTTTACGGATTTCTGTAGAATGGTTATTCGGTGACGTCATTAATTCTTTTAAATTTCTTGACTATAAAAAGAATAAAGAATTTGAAGGTAGGCCTTAGCAGCGTCGGTAAAATGTATGTTGTCTGCGCACTTCTCCGTAACGCCATTACATGCCTTTATGGTAATAACACCAGTGATTATTTTGGTATTGAACCCCCTTCCCTGGAACAATACTTTCAATGAATTGTAGTGTAGCTGTACTGATTTTGATGATGTATTTTCTCCTTCCTGGATCATATTCAGTGTAATGGAATGTAAAATATAGACTGTTGGAAAGAAGGAATTATACTTTAAAAAAGCACCTCCAATGTACAGGAAGAAAATAAAAGAAAAGGACACACATGCAAGTTTGATTTATGTGGTTGCTATGGAAATACAAAATTTCACATAAACATGATAATGGCACAAACGAATCTTTCCAGATCAATTTGGTGCCTATAGATCAATCCATCAAAAAGTTAAAATATTCATTCAAAGCGGGCCTTCCACATGCCAGAACCCTGCTCTTCGTTTCTCACCTTTTCTTTGTACTTCCTCAGCAAAGGAGTGAGCCTGTCCCTAACAGTCCGCGTTCTTACAGTGAATTTGGGTACACTGAGCCCATTTAAGTTTTGTGCTATTTCTCCCCAGATTTCTCCTCTCTCTCTACTTTGCTCTGGGTGCTTGAATGGTTCCATGACAAGAACTTCTCTGCATAGCATGAGATCGTGCTCTTCTGACCACTTCATGGAATAATTTCTGAATATAAATAAAGTGCCAATAATTATATTTTTACAGTCAGTGTTAATACTGGTAAGCTTACAAACTTTTGATTCCATATTAATTGCCTAAAACGATTTCTGTGCTGCAGTAAAAATTATTTGTAAATAATTTTTTTTTTTCTCGAGGTGAAAATCAGTACAGCTTAAAACATGACTGTAGAACGATTTGAAAAAATCTTCATGTGCAAAAATATTGACTACAACAACTTGGCTTTGAGAGGGCTTTTATAAAGTGCCAATAATTATATTTTTACAGTCAGTGTTAATACTGGTAAGCTTACAAACTTTTGATTCCATATTAATTGCCTAAAACGATTTCTGTGCTGCAGGAAAAATTATTTGTAAATAAACTTTTTTTTCTCGAGGTGAAAATCAGTACAGCGTAAAACATGACTGTAGAACGATTTAAAAAAATCTTCATGTTCAAAAATTAACGACTTCAACAATTTGGCTTTGAGAGGGCTTTTATATCAGCAAAAAAGTGAGGTAAGTTTATTCAGAGTTTAGCTATAAAGGTGGATTCTTACCTCAAATGTATTTACACGAATAGTTTAGACTTTCAAAGACGAACAAAACTTCATAAAAATCCCGACAGGATTTTTACAAAACTGTTATCAAATGCGGTTTAAATAATACAACTTACATTTATAAAAACGCTTCAAGCTTACCCTGATGTTCCTGCTGCATCCATCACTTCTTTGACCGAGTGCAGTTACACTAAGACTGTCAAATTTTTCCTGCAACATCGAAAAAATCGGGGTTTTTTACTTCACAGCAACAGGAATAACTTACGGCGTCTGTCTTATCTACTAAGAAAAACCTTGGGATTCAAGAAATTGCAAAATTAAGTCAGAAAATAGAAGAAAATAAGTCAAGCAATACTCACGTTCACCACAGGACGTCAAATGGCGGCAAATGGCGTCCTCAACGAGGTGTGGACGACGAGCTCGTGCTCGTTTGGGCATGCGTGGTAGCATCATGGTTCGTTTTCCAACTTCCGGTAGTTGACGTTCACGTGCTCGTCGTCACTGCTAAAGGTTCCTATTAATACACATTCGATTCCGAAGCAAACGTGATTCAGGTACACAAGTGCTGCACTGAATGAGCGATTTTTCGATTCGCCTTGCCGGCCTGGAATCTATTTACCCTAGTACGAAGATAAAAGTAGAGCCTGATCTCAGCTTAGTGCCGGACAAGTTTTCGGTAAGATACCAGTGCTAGCCAAGTCTGGAAATCGATGTAAATTAATATATAAAAGTTTCTTCAGGTTTCATTACACTCAGGAGCCCATCAAAATTTGATGGGCTCCTGCTACAGTACATAGTTTTTCGGGGTTTTATATTTTTATACGTTTTCAAGCATGTTACGTCACCTGTCACCCGAAAGCTTAATGAACTCAAGTGGTGATTTAAGCTGTTTCATTATTTTGTATCGCATATCAACGGCCTTTTGTCATTGAACACGCATTGAATATTCGATTGAATAACAAGACTGTATATCCGCATTACTTATGGAGAGAGTAATATTATTAGTTTCTTGATGCCATAGAGGATTTCTGTCAATACACTCTTTTTTTTTTCTATAAGAATGTTGTTTTTCCCGCCCAGGCTGAATATTCTTTTTTTTCTGCCGATTTTAGGCTGAAAATATTCTTGTATTATTCTTAAATTATAGCTTGCTGTTTTTGTTTTCGCTAGGTTTTGTTATTTAAAAAGGAAAGAATTTGTCATAATACTTTTTTGCGGTTTAGTTTATGTCTTTTGTGCTGAATACTGTAAATATGTATTACATGTATCGTTCATCGAACTGTCATTAGCGTTGAACATTTTGCTATAGCTAGTGCAGGTTTTTTCGTTTTGTTGGCTAGTTTCGCCGTTCAGAGAAAGGAATAATTTTATACGGTTAAGTTAAAAACATAAAATAGATTGTATTTACAGATGTTTCAACACACAAAATTATATCTATCCTTTTCAAAATCTCAGCCTTGGCTATATTCTTAAAATATTCTTAAAATTTCGCAAATTTCAGCCTCGATATTCTTATAAAATATATTCTTATATAAAAAAAAAAAGAGTGTAATTTGTGGAGAGCTGATTTCGCCATATTTCGGGAGTTGATTGATAACGATCAGCGGGCAACTACCACGCTGTTATCAGTTGGAATAGAAAGCTGTTCCCTTAAGAATTTCAGCGATACAAGTTTATTTATCAGAAAATTACAGAACTTCTTGTTTTTGTGGGGACTAACACTGTAACGCATCTTTTAAAAGGAATTTGCTTTTAGCCATTTGGTTCATCAAAATCAGTCCTATTGATTGCAGTTTTGACTGTGTCTCATTGAAATTCATTTTCTTGTTGTTCGAGACACACAGAGTGAATACCACCAACTTTTCACCAGGTGACTAATCTAAAGGTCTGTCTTGTGTGCTCTTCATTTTGTAGCTTTAAAGTGCTGGGAAAATTGTGGAACGTACATTAACTCACTGCTGAACTGAACACCAGCTTTTGTGCACTTCGAACCTACTTGCTGAAATTTGCTATGCTTTTTTTTAATATTTGTGTTCCTTTCCCCATTTTAAACAAATCAAATTGAAAGTGTTTACTTACATGATCAAATGTTTTGACACTTTGTTTAGATATTAATGAGGTCAGTGCAATCCTACAAGCACTACATATATGCGCGCTGTTGTCCAGGTCAAGTCACAGGGCAGACCCTGTGGTGAACCTCCATGCACACTGCTTGTTCAGCGGTCGCGCATGCTCATGCAAAAACGACCCCTGTTTAAACAGTTAAAAAAGAACCTGAATAAAACTGATTTACTCAGGCTTCATTGAGTGCGATGCTCTCTCTTAAAGAAGTACAGTGCAATTGAGCACACTATAGAACAATACACAGTAAATGAAGTGAATGTAAATTCAAAAGATATACGTTAGACTCATGAACAGAGATGGACATGCAAGTGCAGTTTTAGAGATGCAAGCATAAACATAGCATGGTCCTCAATAGAGGCGCATATGCATAGCATAAGAGATTATGCGTTGGTGAGGTTGCCTTAACAGAGGCATAAGAATAAACACACGAATAAAACGTACATGTAAGCTTACGTTGAACTGTAGCCTGCGAGCAGAGTCTCCTTCGATCTTCCTAGCAGGGTAGTTGAACTGTGGAGAATTGTTTTTGACTTTCCCGCTGTCAGGTTCCAGTTTGTCATAAGATTTCCGTACGGCCCCTTTCATATATAAGGCTTGCAGCAGTCATTTCATACTATTTCACACAAATAGTTAATGTTATGGGAATCGAAACAGAAGACTTAAGCTTATATGATGTGAATTAATTTTGCTGCACGGAAATCTTAGCTTATTACGTACAGTATATGAGTTTCTTGTTAGCGTTAATATTTTATAATGCTTCGCTACAGATAAATATCGTACCTCAATGTAAAGACTGGTCCATCTTCTGCTTTGATTTAGCCGACGACATTGTTCCCTTTAAAACTAAGTCTGCAAAAACTTGCCTTGAACCTAGTTGATCGCAGTTGATCACTAAATCAAAGTTCGATTGTTTTTAAGCGCGCACGCTGTAAAAATAGTCAGCAGTGATGATCGAATTACAGGCGTGGTCGCAAGGCAAACCGATAAAACCGGTTTGAGTACTGGGCGGTTTAATCGAAATGACGCCTTTTTTTTATATCTTGGCAAGTGTTGGATTAGGCATGTTAGCCAAGAGAGGATAAAGGTGACAGAGAAGGCATCCACCATACACACGCTATTCCATAGGTAATTCGTCTCGAGTTATTTTTGGAATCGGGATAAAGTTACCTCGCGCGCTGGATGTTTCGTGGAGGTTTCGCGTGATTAAACGCCGAACAAAACATGTCGGGCGAAAGGCAATGAAAGCGTAAAGAGATCGAGAGCATTCCTGAATATTGAAGCGAAATGAGTAGGCGCTCACTTGGGAAAAGGGAATCGCTTCATCTCCTCTTCCGAAATACTCTTGTTCCGTTTATTTGATTTCTTCGGCGCCTTTTTGCTTGATTTGGTGACGGTCGAACTCGAAGGCGCAGGTTTAGGATTCCCTGCACTTTTCCTCCTCTTCGCTTCATCTGCTGAACTATCATCGGAATAAGACCTTTCTACGTTTTCTTGTATTTCATAGGCACTCTCCGTTTCGGTTACAGCTTCCTCCTCGCTTGCACTGACTTTTTCATCTTCTTCGCTAGAACTCTCAGCTTTGCTCGAATGAACGTCGAAACAATGCTCAGAAACAAGTCAGGAAGGGCGATTCTTTTTAATTTCTGTTTCGCTGACACAGTTTTAGCAGAAATCTCTCTGTAGTCGTTATCGTAGACAAAACGAATAGCAATATCGCTCTCCGCGTCTTCCGCCATTTTGTTCTGCGTCAATTCGTGAAGGACGCGTGGCTCTGAGCGTGGGTCATCCACGCGGAACACATTCGCGCTATGTGATTGGCTGTTGTCTAATCCCCCTTGGGATCTGTGGTCTTAAAAATAACTCGAGACGAATTACGTGTGAAATAGGGTGTGTATGGAGGATGCCTTCTGTGTCCCCTTTATCCTCTCTTGATGTTAGCTTATTGTAATTTTTTATAGGAAGAATTTTGGTATTCAAAACATGTTTAACCTCTAGCGCCAAAGTTTAAGAAACGTCACTTGTTGCGTGACTGTTAGGCAGCACAATCGATCGCTTCTCCTCGAAAACGTCGCACTGCTGATATGAGATCATCCGGTTGGATTCGGGAAACGATTTTAGGTGAGTTCTGTTTTTAATCATTCTTAAGAAGTACTTTTTTATGGTAGATTGCTTGCTAGTTAAGCGAAATAATCATATTTTCGTTGTTGTGTAACGGGGCACAGTCAGACCCTGGCGCGATTGCAGTTGATGTAAGAAATATAGGCTACCCGGTACACATGTGGCAGAAGCTGTGCGTGGTCTCAGTTAGTTTATTTTTAGCCATTCACTTTTACCGAAATGATATTTGGTGGGCATGAAGATCCGTTTTTTTTTCAAACGACAAGTCAGACTCATCCACGAACGGATTCACTGGGAAACAGCAATAAGGGTCAGAACCTAGACCAGAACATAAATGAAAGACGTATTGGTTAATTAGACTTCGCGCGGATGTGCATGTAATCAAAATGAAAGTAGTGTTTGTCACAGGAAGTCTCACTATTCTAACCTTGAAATTGTTTAATAGTCCCATGTTCTAATCAATAAGCACTAGAGCATATTATTTTCCCTCAAAGTAGGGGATTCTTTTTTTCAAATAGGGGAAGAAGTTGATCTTTGTTTACACCACTGTAGCTGGCTTAGCTAGGGTAGAAAAGTTGAATTACAGTGTACTAAATTTTTCCGGGACCCTAAATGCATATGGTTGGCTCTGCTGATGGAACTGTTCAAAATTCTTTTCAACAAACCTGAGAACAGTCATGGAAAATAATTTATAAATATTATGTATTAAAACAGATTGATTACAATCATGTCAGGGTTATCAGGGATGTCTCGAGGACCGTTAATGTACAATTTTTGAAGCTTATCCAATAAATTCCCTAAGATTTTCTGAACTTTGATTTTTCCCATTTGACTCCCCAGGTTAAGCTATTTTTTGTAGAGAAAGAGCTAGAAAGGAAACCTAAAACTTTTGAAATCAAAAATGCGATGCAGAGAGGAATCAGAAAAATTCTTACTTTCGTAAAACTTTAAATTGCAGCTAAAATTTTCAGGAGAATAATACTGAATCCCTTATAATTTCGGAAAGATTCAAGTTGCCCTAGCATGACTGAACAGATGAAAATTTCTTAGCGTCACTTAGAATACATTTCTAGAGATCTAAAAGTGTTCTGGATAGCCTAAAAAGTGTTTTCATTGCATTTAGGATGAAACCGTCGTTGGGAACTGATGCAGTCGCGTAAAAACGTGACTGAGCTCGACTGCTAAAAAGGCCTGCTTATCTTTTCCTTAGCATCATCCCTGGGTAACCATACCCCTATGGTTACTGGCTGTTTTGATACAAAGTCCTTTTATATACAAGTTGTTTCGATACAGTTTGGTTCCTTCGAGGTGTACCAACAACAACAACAGTTACAGTTTATTCAATTATCAAATAATTTAACTCTATGTATATACCGTTTAATAGTTTCACATACTTGACTTAAAGAATGAAAAACTCAAAATGTTTTTCTTATTTAAATGCAAACTTTTTTTTTACGTGATCAAACTTTTTGCAAAATTTCACCGCTTGAGTTCGTATCAAAACGACTTTGAATCGAAATGACCGGTTTCCATTCCCCCATACATGTATATTTCATTAATGAATCAGTTACTTAAAAAAATGAGTCCTTTTGTGTGGTTTGCATCATTACATATGTAACTGTTGCTTTAGTATTTAAGGATGGATCAAATACTCTACATGTAATCTTGAAAAATATTCTGTTGTTTACTTTGTTTAGATGTTGCTGCATTTCAATTATTGTACTTACAAGATGGATAAGATGGTTGAAGCAACAGCAGTGGCCAAAGATAAGATTTACATTTTTTTGGTTTTGTAACACCGCATCTTTAGTTTACACTTAGATGATTTTGCTATTACTGTAGCTAAAATAAACATCTGTATTGATCTTAGAAATAAGCTTTTTTTCATTTCATTGAAGCTTGTCCAAACTAAGTACATGTTGGATGAAACCCTTGAAATTTGTTGTTCATTTTCAATGGTGAAGTTTTGAACACCCTGATGGCAGCCTGAATAGGAGATACAGTACCACTTGTATGTACATGTATTCCAGATGACTTGTATGTATTGTTGATGTCGCACTTAGTAAACATAGAATATTGTATTTTAATGACACTTTTTTGTCATTAAATGCCTGATTTACACTGTAGTGCACCATACTAAAGCCTGGTTTTTTCAAAGGATAAACACGAATACCGCAGATACCCGGGCTTTCTTTATATTGCATTTAAGGCTGGTATAGCTTGTTTCTCAAAGATATTCTGGGAACCAGGATTTACCAGATTTGTCAAGAATACCCTGTTTAACCAGACTAATTTTTCTCAATTGGTTCAAGCTCGGTTAAACCCTTGTTAATTCAGTTCTTCAAGAGCCAGGTTTAGCCTGGTTTTTCTTGTTATTGAATGAGAAACCAGGCTTGCCAGAAAAACCCTGGTATACCAGGATAACCTGGTTTATTGACTTACTTTAAGAGCATGGTAAAGCCTGGTTTACCAGTCTTGCCAAGATAACCAGGAAGACCCTGGTTAACCAGGCTTTTTGCACGAGCCTGGTTTAAGTCTGGTTTTCCTGGTTCTTAGAATAACCAGGATTACCAGACTTACAAGGAATACCCTGGTTAACAAGGCTTTTTGCACATATGGTAAGGTCTGGTAAGCCTGGTTCATTTATATCTTTAAGAGCCTGGTTAAAGTCTGGTTTTCCTGGTTGTAAGGATAACCAGGACTACCAGGCTTACCAGGAATACCCTGGTTAACCAGACTTTTTGCACATATGGTAAAGTCTGGTAAGCCTGGTTTGAAAACCAGAAAAGTCTGGTTGCTTCAACCAGGCTTGCACCCTGGTAAACCCTGGTTTAACCAGGCTTTTGGCGCAAGGGTTAATACCATTCGCAGGCTAATTGTATCTAAGCAACTGCAAAGAAAACTGTTGAATTAAATAATTATATGAATCTTGTTTACTGTGTTGTTCAATCCAGTTTTCATGACCTGCAGTAAAAGTAATTCACCTACATATGAAAGCGGTCCTAGCCAACGACTACTGCCACATGTAGTATCTCTCATATTTCTAAACGTTACACGAAAAATCTCCCTGGAATATGTTTACTGTTCATCACTGTCAACAGGGAGCTTTAGCACCGACGACGGCGACTGCAGCGAAAACGTCATTAAACATGAAGTCGTGTTTTTTCAAACTTCCCGCGTTTATTTCAGTTCGCTTGAAACGTCAAGAGTACTCGGCGAATTTCCCTGGAGTTGATCAGTCTTAGGGACCGCACTGAAAGAGAAAGAAAAATTCGTCGTCGCTTGTTTATACGTCTTCCATAAAACGTAAAATTATGCATTTTCGTACAGCAGACAAATGCACAAGAAAAGTGTGATGCACGTGCAAATTGTTGTTTTTTTGACGTTCTCGTTGCCGTCGCCGTCGTCGTTACTAAAGTTCCCGCCAAACAACCACCAACTGGAGATCAAAACGCTTATAGTGACATATACCTACTGTAGGTATTCTAGAATTCACAGTGAATTCAGCAAATAAAACACGACAAAGCAGTTTTTATCTATAAGGTATTTGGTAGTTAAGAATAAACTATATTATTTATAGCGGAACTCTTGCGCACACGAAGCGCGCGCTTCCGGAGCACCATGGGTAAGAAAATTTGGTAAACTAACCATCCGAGAAAATTTGGTTATGACGTAGCGTACGCTCACCCGTACACACACTTCATGTAACCTGATGTCAAATGTCACATCTTAGAGAAATTAACACTTTGTAAGCCATCCGTATGAGGATGAATTGGCAGCTGTCAAAATCAGACATCCGCTGACAGTAATCACATGACCATCTCGCGGGCTCAGATGAAAGATCAGTCGTTTTCCTTTTGTATAAGCTGACCTATAATATGTCACACCAACATAAAAATGGAAATGAAATGAAACTTCGATTTCACCTGCCAGGGCTGTCAGTTTTTGCTTGATTTTTGGCGAAACAGACTATAGCTTTTCTTTCTTTGAGGAGAGCGCGAGGCAAACGCCCGTGAGTACAGTGTAAGCCAGTGATTCTTTAGGTAGAGCTAACAAACATAGGCTGCACTTTAGGTGGCACACCCATGGGTGCAGTGTAACCCAGTGATTCTTTAGGTAGAGCTAACAAACATAGGCTGCACTTTAGGTGGCACACCCATAGGTGTAATGTAACCCAGTGATTCTTTAGGTAGAGCTAACAAACACAGGCTGCACTTTAGGTGGCACATCCATGGGTGCAGTGTAACCCAGTGATTCTTTAGGCAGAGCTTACAAACATAGGCTGCACTTTAGGTGGCACACCCATGGGTACAGTGTAACCCAGTGATTCTTTAGGTAGAGCTAACAAATATAGGCTGCACTTTAGGTGACACACCCATGGGTGCAGTTTAACCCAGTGCCTCTTTAGGTAGAGCTAACAAACATAGGCTGCACTTTAGGTGGCACACCCATGGGTGCAGTGTAACCCAGTGACTCTTTAGGTAGAGCTAACAAATATAGGCTGCACCTTAGGTGGCACACCCATGGGTGCAGTGTAACCCAGTGATTCTTTAGGTAGAGCTTACAAACATAGGCTATACAGGTGGCACACCCATGGGTGCAGTGTAACCCAGTGATTCTTTAGGTAGAGCTTACAAACATAGACTATACAGGTGTACATCAGATGGCAACACGTTTTCCAGTTATAACTTTGTCAGAAAGTGCTACACCATGGCACTTCGACTATTTCTTTATCGCGCGCTTGATACATTGTTTTGACACACAACTGATAGTCAGGAGAAGTCGTATTGTCTAAAACCATAGCAAAAGACAAATTTACACACATCACAGAAGTAAG
>OZ037780.1:20055921-20058421 GCA_964035525.1 Porites cylindrica
AATGTATTTTATTGTTGTGTTTACAATGAAATACAATACCTCTACCGCCGATTCAATACAACAACATAAAATAAAATAGAAAGCTCTGGTCAACTACTTTGACCTACTGCAAGTATGTTAATTAATAAGGTGAACGATGATGCACGTCAGTGAAATGGTCATGATCAGGGGGGGCTGGCAACGGCCTTTGATCTTTCCGCTTTTCAGCTTGCCATGATCGCCCCAGTTAAGAAATCTGTCAATCATTCGAGAACTGTAGCGAACATGCGCGAAACGGGCTGAGAACAACATCAAGAAGTTCGTCTTCGCAGCGATTCGACAGTGTGAAGTGAATTCGCTTTAGTCCTGTTGGTCATTGCTTTCTTTGCTGTAACCAATTTTTTCCGCAGTGATGTGGGGCTTACGTTTTCCTTTCTTCTGGTCTTGCGTTTGTCATTACATGCGGTTTTCTACGCTAAGAACGAGACCAGTGAACAGTCATTGTACATGTACATGTTCCTCGATGCCCGACCTTTTGGCTCACTACAGGCTTTCAAGCTGTGTTGCTGTTTAGAAGACCCACAAGACTAGAAAAAGGGCCAACCCTCCAATGCGTATGTAGGAGAGTTTATATTTTCAAGTGAAAGGCCGAAAATTAATCCTTCGTGACATTAAAAAAAAGCGCGGTGGCCGTGGTCAAATAGAAGAGTTGTCAGAGTTGTTTACGGTTTTAGTACACCCTTAAGACGAAAAGAAATGATGATTGAGATTCTTAATTCTTCATCCTTGATTGTGAACTTATCCTGGCAGAGTTGCGTTGGATGATTGAGTGGCATATGGTCAAATCTCGTAGCTCATGTATTTTGTTATGTAATAGAAGCTAAATAAATTTTGGCAAGAGATCATTCACTCTTGATATGCTTAAGTTCTTATCTTCGTGTGATTTAATTTAAACTTTACCGTAGTTTCTAAGAAATGAATATACACAAATGAAAGGGTAATTATTTTGTGTGTTTGGAATTCTCTTTTCATGACAGCAGTTACTACACTGCCTTCAGTTTGAGTCGTCATTCAATTGTGTTTTGTTTTGTTGCAAACAAAGAGGGAGAAAATAAATGAAAATAAATTTTCAAGTTTGCATGTTTTGACATGGACTACATCTGGCCAAATATGCTTCAAAGGGAATTTATAAAATTAAAAAAATGATGACATTCCTATTTTTGCCTTTCCTTTGGCCAATGTGATCAGTTTTTGCCATATAGTTGCATGTAATGTTTTGCACATTTGGACATCAACCTAGCAGGTTAGTTTGTGTCTGTGTAAAAATGTAGTTAACTGTTATTGAAATCAAAGTAAACCCTCTCAACTTAAAAATTGCCTTGTACTAGTGGATATTGAAAACACCATAGGATGCCTTGGAAAAAAAAAATGTAAAATGATTATTAAGATAATATTTGTTGCAGTCAACAATAACAGTTAGAAACTTGTGTTGAGGCTGGCAAAAACATTTTTCAGAGACCATAAGCCTTCACTGACTTTGCTGTTACAATAAGTGGTAAAAGGGAATTAAAATGTGAGATCACCTCCCTGGGCTTACAGTGAAATTGAGTATGGGTAGTAGGACACATTAGGGCCATTTATACCAGGAAAAATAAGACGCGTCTTAAATAAGACGCGAACTGTACCATTTATACGAGCATGTCTTATCTAATAAGACGCGTCTTAGCTAAGCCGCGTCTTATTTAAGACGAAATGTGCCGTTTATACGGAAAGTTCGCGTCTTATGTAGGACGCGTCTTATTTTTCCTCGTATAAATGGCCCTATTGTGCATTTCTGTACCCTTTTTAAGCCAAGAGACATTATTTTATAATCCTGATTCATTTCCTTTAGCATACAGAATTAAGGTAGCTTTTAAACTTAGAAACATGGCAAAACTTGTGGGGGGGGGGGGGGGGGGAATGGTGGTACCAATAGACTGTACTCTATAGACCACTTCTTCTTCAACCTTCACAACTCAAACAGACACCTTGTTCAAAACTCTAAAAGGTGAAATGGTCACCGCCCTAAATCAGCAGCACATACCCATCTAGGCCCAATAAGCCAAGGGTAGTATCATAGAAAGATAGGACTGCTGAGAGGACAGGGCTCAAGCCCGACAGTAACTTCTTTTGATGGTTGATAACAAGCAATTTTACCTTGTATAATTTAGTTGTAAATCGGATTCGTAACTTACACAAACAATAAACTTAAGTTGTATATTTTTCAAGCCCCTTCTGATTCTCTTTATAAACTTTGCAAAACATTCACGTTTCTTTTTTCTGTTTCTTGTACTTCAGTCCTTTGAGGGATTTTCTCTACGCATACCCTTTCCTGATGTACCCACTCTTAGTAGCAACTGAATTAGCCTCTTGTTCTTACACTAAACCACTATAATCATTCAAGTATTGTAATTCATAACTAATGGGTAATTTTTGTACCAACAATTTCAAGGAAATACTTGAAACCGAAATCACTATCTAA
>OZ037780.1:20063421-20070921 GCA_964035525.1 Porites cylindrica
TAGAAAATTGAATGTGCTTGCAAATTTGCCTTATCATAATTTATCCTCTTGCTCTATCATATGTACTGAGGAAACCGAGCAAGAAGAGTACCCCTAGGAGTTTTTAAGAGTGCATCTCAAGACACGTAACAAGGTTCCCACTAGCTTCTTTGTCGCTGAGAATTGCCGTTACGTTACGCGCGTTTTATGTTCGGCTGTGTTGGGGCACGGCAGGCGTAAGACTTGGGAATTGGCTCCTCAGCTTTACTTGCAGTTTCTGCATTTCAGACCATTTTCATATCATTTGCATGCTACAGTCATCCTGAATTCAACTCCTCTTTGTAAATAGCCATTTTGTTAGCCTCTAGCCACAGTTTACCGATTTGGTTATATTAACTGTGCATACGTAATGCTTGTCAAAAATTTCTTCGACATTTTTCACACGGCCCCACAAGCGGCTATCATTTAAGACAATCCTGTATTAACGAAGTTGCGTTACCCTCTCACAAGCCATTTTTTGGTACGAAATAAAATTGAAATATGCAGCTCAGCAAATATAAAGCAGTGTGAAGTCACGACCCACGCAGTTTGCTTTGGTACTTCCGTAAAGTGAGCCAATATATAAATGAACAGGAACAATACTAAAACAAAAATATTAGTTTATGTATATGTAATACGCAATAATTGCAGAAGGGTTTAACATTTTTCAACGGCTTCAAAACTCTGAAGTGTATGTCTGTTGAATTTGTATTCGGTTTTCGTTTCGTTTTGGTTAATAAACCGTTTGAAAGCAGCAGGTGGCAGATGAAGGGAACAGTTGATCGGTCTATAAATAAAAACGTTGGTTGCATTTGAACCTACAAATTAAAAACAAAGGTAAACATGTCGATAGGTGTTCGTTACTGGAGCTAAAATATGAGAATGGTTCTTGTTAGCGGAGAGTAAAAACTCATCACTTTTATAAGGGCAGCCGTTATAAGAAGGAAGAACTATGCGAGAGCTTCAAAGGTCTTATGAATTTTTTTTTTGCAAAAGGAGAAAAATTTGAAGTCTGTAAAGGTATCGGTGATATTTGACGGAGACTGCAGTGACCCTGCTAGACATAGAGCACCCTCGTCAGTAGGTACATGTCCAACCTTTTCTTGGCAAACAGCTTTACGTTGTGATATATCCACGCTATCATACCCGAATAGCCCGTTCCAGCCGTTTAGATAGTCAGAAGACGGCGCAAAGAAAAGTGAGCGGGAAAAAAAAATAAAATAAAGTAAAACAAAGTAAAACAGAGAGAAGCGTGTGGGTTGAACATCTGGAACAGTCTTCTTTCAGAGGAATTATAATTTAGAACGTGTGACGTCTCAATCGATTTGATCTCGAAATAATTATGATAAAATACAGTCATGTAAAGTTAAGCAAAATTAGTTTGGCTCTAATTTATTCCTTATTGGACATGATCAATTCTCCAATAGCAGCACTACGTGCACTAACCAATCGAACTTATTTCTCGAGTTCATAAGGACAAAGCGAGTTTGAATGTCAAGGTCCTTCGGGGCAATTTTTTTCACTTACGATTTACTTTTTCAGCTTGTATGCTAATAGGCTCCAAGTATTGCATAAGTATTGTTTTCGATTTCTCTTGGCACTTACCATCGCTCCAATAAGAGAAATTGAAAACCATGTTTATGCGGAAAAAAATGTGTCGAAATCAAGTTGCGTGTCGTGACGTCGACAAACCCTGAAGTTGATTAGTATGCAGTATCAGTTTCAGTTTCCGCATGGGAAGTTGCAATTTTTAGTCAGGAATTCAAGTTCCCACCCACTGGAGTAGTCGCTTCGTGTAGGACTAAGAAACGTACTTTGTAATTCTTTTCCGCTCTTGGCGAAGTTAAAATTTGTAGATCCATGACAAGTTTCTGACTGTTTCAACCCAACTGGTAAGTAACGTACATCCCTGTGTTTTCAATTCATTCAACTTAGTATGTGTTTGTTGATATAAAAATTATTATTTTGGTTTATTCTATATTCTTAATCCATCATGCTAATTAATGGATTTTCCTCTTGTTGATTTATAAGTATAATTTAAGTTTTAACTAAGTCTGCGAGTCCACAGCTTCTACGTTCGCAAAATTTAGATCAACTTTCGCTTTCGCGGCTTAGAAGGAGTGGAAATGATCAGCAGTATAAAAGTTTATTGACTCAGTTACGCTGTAATGAGAATGATAGCGGAAGCTCTTCCGCGCGAAGCGAAGCACCATGGGTAAAGAAATGTAGTAAACTACCCATTCGAGAAAATTTGGTAATCACGTGACCGTACACCGACCGCCCGACCGTCCGTCTGCACCTCAGGCATACCAATGTAAAATAATTCGATCAACAGGTATGGAAACCCTACCCTGGTCCCAGAGGTTTTTCTTGATTTTTCTTCGCGAAAGAGATCAAGAGCAAGCCGCTAAGCGGCGACAACGAGTCGCCATATTTCGAGATTTTGACATGGATGTTGTTCCTGAAAGAATATTCGAAGAAATTTTGACCTCGGTACTTGCTGAGCGCTTTGCTGAGTCTCACTGAGCAACAAAAGAAAGCTTTGTTCGCCGCGTTGAGTCGAAAGGATGTGTTCACCATTTTATCAACCGGACATGGAAAGTATACAATATTTCAGTCGCTACCTGATGTTTGCAAGTACCTTTCCTTAAGAGGCTACTCATACCCTCGCCATGCAACCGTGGCGTCTCAGCAACCAGTTTGAGCAGTCCAGACGTTGACGACCAGAATCTCGTGTCTCGATGTATTTACCATTTTCTGTTACAATACTGTCATTCCATTAACCCATTCGCCCCTGAACCGCCCGTAACCGCCCGTGCGGATCCAGGTCGTTTCTACCCTTTGTGAGTGGGTTAAATAAACTAACTTGTTTAGGGCTTCAAAATATAAATCCCCGAATACGGAATGAAAGTTTCCTTGTAGGAAAAAAAACAACTTTGTACAAGTACGTAATCATTTTCGGTGCAGCTTGCATTTTCCTGCGACGCCCAATATTTATCTTTAAAGATCTAACCTACGTTTTTTTGGCATTGGGTCAACAAAAACCTCTGAAAGTACATTCCGAACCTTGAGGGTTTGTTGTGCTGCATGACTCTTCCTAGCGCCGTTGTTCCACAAAAAAAGGAAATGGAGCCGCCAAACCAAAATGCGAGCCAGATTGCCAGAATACATATTAATATTACTATTTTGGAGGGAATGCCCGCGAATCGACGCAAACGGCGAGCTCGTAGAAGTAAACAATATAATAAGCGCGATTTTTTTGTAGACTCTTGCAAACTTTACAACTTCGTTCCCGCTAGCACTTCTGACAGATAATCCCGTTGAGTCATGTACACAGCTGACAGAACAGATGTAGACTGTTCACAGTCCCCTATTTTTTCGTGAGATCGTTTAGATATACCGCGTCTTACCGTCACGGCTACATCTTGATTTTCAAATGTACCGAGGGGATTATAGCTCTGGTGGGGGGTGGGGGACGAGAAAAATAGAGGGACTGTAATAACAACACTGCAGCTCGCGTTCACGGAGCGCGTTGTACCAGCAACGCAGGCCTTTGATTGGTCATTAGACAATGGATGTTTATTTGCGTTGACAACGGGTTTAGTTTAAGTTGCCGACACTGAAAAGTCGTTGACAAGTCGATATTTCCATAAAACGTACGCTTTCATACCACAAGGCACATCTTGCGTAAAAGCACGAAGGAGTTTTGGTATTTTGATTAGAAAAATGTTTTCTTGTGTGTGTTTGCCGATTTTATTTCGAGGAATGGGCCTAGAAACATTATAAAATCACGGTTTCCCAAGGAGATATTTGTAAACACGCGTAATCGATGCTAAATGTGTCTGGCATGTTTTTCATCCCTGGCGGAGTTTCTTAATTAATGAATGGTAAAAGGCGTGAAATTCCTGTCACGCCTCCTGAACGCGAGCTGCAGTGATGTTATTACAGTCCCTCTATTTTTCTCGCTTCCTCCCAAACCGCCCCCGCCCCCTAAGTAGTTTTGACACTCATCTAAGATGGCAGCCCGTAACGCGAAGCGCTCGATCTCGACGATCTTACGGAAAAATAGAGGACCGTGAACAGTCTAGAACAGATGACAATGTTTGTGAAAAATCCGTGTTATTATACCCAAAAACGTTGATTTTAGATCGGCGACTTATTTTTACATAAATTCTGCAAATCCTGCAGCAGTCGTTAGAAACAATGTTGGTTTCTTTATCAAGTGGTGTTCTTATTACTGGACTCTTGTCGTCCATCGTTAACACATGCTTAAGCTTGACCCCGATTAACAAATCACTCTTTACCACCCAAGTGGAGATGGTTTGTTCATAACATAATTTTCCCAGGTCTACCCCCGGTTAGAAAAAATAGCGGCTGATAAGCACGTGTTTGCTAAATTGCCATTGGTCACTCTTTTTATTAGCAATTTGACACGTTTGACAGTTGTCGTCTGAATGAAAGTGAGATTCGAGGCCAAGGTAACCAGAGGTTTTTCTCTCTCTCCTTATCGCTTTCGCGACTCGTTGTCGCCGCTTAGCGGCTTGCTCTTGATCTCTTTCGCGAAGAAGAATCAAGAAAAACCTCTGGGACCAGGGTATGGAAACCCAAATGCAACTCAAGGTTTTGTTTGGAAAAAATCGCATGGCCTCCAGGACTTTTAGAAAGAAAAAACAACAACATCGACGTTATTTGAAAGAAAGAGCAAGAGCGAGTGGTTGAAAACAAAAGAGACGAATTTTGTAGGAAGAAAAACATGAAAATTCAAAGCAGCTGTGAGACAATGAGAAATGCTAGCGGCCAGCAAGGTGAAAATGAGCGGCAATGAAAAACAAAAGCGAACATGATCACAGGAGACAAAATATTGGATAAGCACATACGACAATTCCTCCATAAAAATAATGTGTACGTTTAAGTCCTACAAAACAGCGTTGTAGGTGTGCAAAACAGAGGCGGATCTAGGGGGAGGGTGCAGGGGGTGCACCCCCCCCCCCCCCCTGAGATGACCTGCGGTTTTCTAATACAACTGGTATTCTGCAAAAAAAGACTATGTGGTTTATTGGTGTTGAAGTAGAGCAAGAGACGAGTGCACCCCCTCCTAACAAATTCCTGGATCCGTCCCTGCAAAACAACGGCAAAGAAAAACAAAAAGCGTGCTGCACGTGCAAATTTGTTTTTTTCCTAATTAGAAAAAAAGTGTGCTGCACGTGCAATCTGTTTTTTGCTTATCTTGATGTTATTTTCATTGCCCTCCCCGTTTAGCATGGCATGATTTAATTCTTTTTGTTTACAAGTATTATTAACCAGAGCTTCGCTTTTAGCCCTGGCTAAATCTATATATTATGCTTGAATACAGGTCGAGCGCGGTTAGTAAAAGGAGATCATATGCAAATTTACTTCAAGAGCTCACCAGGAGAGCCAGTGCGCGAACTAAAACTTGAGTCGGTTGATTTCGCGTGGCATACAGGATCCAGCCTGTAATTGGTTCTTTGGACAGGAAGCTGATTGGATGATTTTTGTGACCTTTGTTGTGTGAGGACATCTTGATCCTGTTTCAGCGTTAAGGTCATGAGCTAGTGATCCAATGTGTAAGATTTGCCGAACATTTTCCCTTAAAGGCTAATTTGTCCCAAAATTTAAAGCGGCAAATCACTCGGTTCGTTGTGAGCAATGAAAAACGCTCTGTGAATATGTTTGTTGGAAGTGATGTTTTGGCGAAATGCTTCGCCGACAGGACTAGCATGTACAATTATAATTTCGAAGTGTCAAAATCACTCGATTATTGTTGAGAGTGAAAAAATAACTGAGGCTGGAAGTATATAGATAACTTCGAAAATATGTTGTAGAAAGTTGATCAGAAAATGACGTTGGATAAAATTCCGTACTCTCCTTGAAAGGTAGAGATGCCCTAGCCTCCGAAAAGGACTAACACTTACGCGGGCAAGTCGTAAGTTACTCCGTAGAGCGTTACAAAAGTCTACGAGTCCACAGCTTCTGCGTTCGCAGGATTTAAATCAACTTTCATGGCTAAGGCGGAGTGGAAATGATCAGCAGTACAAACGTTTATTGGCTCAGTTACGCTGTAATCAGAATTTATATCAGCCTCTCCTATTCCTAATAAGCTCCAATAAATCAGTATTAATAAAGGATTTCAATAATTTCGCTAGAAAAATGAGTTTAAGATATATGTTCACAAACAAAAGGAAAACCTTGGCACATCCCTTCCATGTTAAATCCACATGGCAACCACCAATTCAAAACTCGGTTACCCTAGAACGTTACCTGGAAGAAACAAAGCTTGAACTTCCTTCAACAATTTTCCACGCTCCTTTAGATAATATCTCAGCGAACGAGAGAAAAGCTATCGGCTCACGTAAAAGTAACAGCGAAATCAATCTTAAAAAAGCTGATAAAGGAAAACTACAGTCATTATTAACAAAGTCTACGACTCCACAGCCTTCTACGTTCGCAGGATTTAGATCACGAACTTTCGCGGCTTAGAAGGAGTGGAAATGATCAGTAGTATAAAAGTTTATTGTCTCAGTTACGCTGAAATCAGAATGATATGCTTGACTAAAGGTCGAGCGCGGTTCTAGTAAAAGGTGATCATATGCAAATTTCCTTTAAATTGGCGGCAAATCTCTGAAAAGCTTCAAAGAGTGCAAAAAATTTCTCAGGATAGAAATTTCTTACGATTGCGTTGTCATTGAAGGATATCGCACGTGGACTAAAAGGTCCTATGGGAAGCTTTCCTTCCATTAAGCTGCAATCGGTAGTTGGTTGAGAATATGCTTGTTTAAGTCAAAAGAATGCATAGTTTTAAAGTATACGGAACCAAATTTTGTCTCTTAATTGAGCTTAAATAGTTGTATAACAAGATCACCGTGAATTTGGCAGAAAAAATGTGTCGAAATCAAGTTGCGTGTCGTGACGCCAACAAACCCTTAACTTGATTAGGATGCAGTGTCAGTTTCAGTTTCCGCTTGGGAAGTTGTACTTTTTAATTTGAAGTTCTTGCTGAGGCGAAACACCCAAGGGGAAGTGGGCACTAATATCACAGCAAACTCGTAAACATCGCGTAGAATACCCAGTCCATTGAGGTCAACAAAAAATTCCCGCCGGGGCGGGGTTAGTGTTTTGCCGTTTTTGGCCGTGACACTTCTAAATGAAGTATACATGAGCTGAAAACAACAAAATGGTCCGAGAGTACTGGAAACAAGTTTGAAAAATAAGAAAGATGGCGGCCGCGTCGCGGAGGAATTTATTTTGGCTCAGTTTCCGAGACGTTTTCTGCAAATTTTCTTCGCGCTGTCTACCCCTCACGGGTTCACGTTAAATTCAAAGGAAAACAAACAAACAAACAATCAAAAAAGTTTTTATGGTATTCCTTGGTTTAAGAGACTTTCGTGGTTTTAAAGGCAGACGAGAGATGTCACGATTTGCATTTGCATGCTACGGTCATCCTGAATTCAACTCCTCTTTGTA
>OZ037780.1:20075921-20175921 GCA_964035525.1 Porites cylindrica
TTCGATCAGTTTCCCAAAAAAAACGGAGAGACAATGCTTTGATTTTGAAACTAAATATTTCGCAACCTCCACCCGCCTTCAGCTAGACTCTCGACACAGCTTGATATACTGGTGGTGGTGCTGAATCTTGGGAAAAGGTTCCTCTAATTATGGAAAATTTACGCGAATTCTCCTCAAAATATTCTATCCTGGTTTAGAATTGGTGGGTGACGAGAAACATCCCCCCTTTGAGTGTTACTTCACTGAAGTGATCCCCCCTAATAACATTTGATGACTTTCGCGATCCTCCCACCCGATGTTTTCATTTTCCAAGCAAATTTGAGCGGTCCCTCCTCTGCCGTGATCCTGCCAAAGTTTTCAGTGATCTCCCCTTTTGGGTTCTCAGTTACGACTGATCCCCCCTTTTGTTCTCCTAAAAATCAAGTGACCCCCCCCTCCCCCCCCCCCCCCCCTCAAGAAAAAAAATCCTTGGCTCCCCCAGGGGATAAATAATGACCGGCCCGTAGGAACCAGTGAGATTATATTTTCGCATCTAAACATGGCATTGCTAACAAGGACATATTCTTTGTACGCGGTTACACTGAAGATGATTCATCTATGATCTCACTGGCAATAGCCTTCTGCTCTCGACGATCACCTCTTTCACGTCAGCTCAACTTCTGCTTTTTTCTTATCGACATTATATACACGACTTCTTCCCATGAACATCGTTGGTTCAGCGCTCGAGTGTATGTGTAAAGCGTCCACACCAGAAACTTGGAAAAGAAAACTAAATATAACACTCTTGCAGTCTATCGACTAAAGTTCCTGTAGCTACAATTATGGACAAAGTAGACGAAAATTCCGAACCCCTTCTTCACCCCGAATCGGCACTGACTTAAGGATGGGAAAATTTCATCTTTTGGCGTTCGCACCGCTTCCTCGATTCATCCTTGTTGATTTGTTGGCTTGATCTTGCAGTGTGGGGGTGGGTGGAGACTAAATAAAAAACATTTTAAGACATCGTGTTGTTGATAAGAATTGTCCTATTGAATACCTTTTTCTTTTAAATATATGTAAGACGCCCCACAAGTGGACTTCTTTGCCACTGTTCATGGAGACAGTTCGCGACAGTTCAACGATATTCCGGTGCAAAAGGACTCCAGTGTTAACCTGACATGCACTGCAAAGGGGCCGAAAAAGCCACCTTCGTGGTTAAGCCCCGACCACTACTATCCATATGAAATAAAATTGTTTTTCAACTCAACTCAACTGGAGAGGCCTATCTGCACTAAGGAAAAACACAGCTCGGAAACCTGTATTCTAAATTTGGATAAAGTACAGCCAGATGACCATGGGAGATATTTCTGCCAGGCAACTAACCGAGGGGGATGCACTTATAAGGAACTGAATCTTATTGTCACTGGTGGTTACAATACTACCACGGGTTCAAGTAAGTAACGAAATTCAGAGCCAAATCTTTCAATCTTTCTTTATTTCACATTATGTAAGGCATTTACATAAGTGTACGTAAGTAGGAGAACAATGTAGCTGTAAATTTATTAGAAATGACAATAATTTGTATGCAAGTTGAGCGATGTCACTTCCTTGGTTTCACTGCAAAAAATGCTGGTGGCTTAATGTGGTTTTCAATGAACAAAAACAGAAAAAAGAACTCCAGAGGCTACAGAGACCTCAATATCGTACTAGGATGGCCATGTGAATGTCACACTTGAATAGGTTTTTTAAATAGTGTAAGGGTTCGATGTCTAAATTTTCACTACTCCGGTGTGACATATATACACGCAAATACAGTGTAGCAAATACATAGCATGAGTCGATTTAAAAAAAAATACTGTTGTTTAATTGCACTGTATATGTAGACCCCTTACATGGTCGTAAGATTCAAATTATCAACAGAGGTTATAACCTGTTACACATAGTTTCAAAAGTTACAGTGGAATAAAAGAATTAAACGGGACGTTCCATGATGGACTTAGCAGCCGTTACATAGTGGTTACTAGCCGTCTGGCGTATTGTAAATTAATATTTAGTGCTGCGGCCTTTAATTCGCTATTCCTAAATCACCTCATCTATGGTTTACAGTGACAGATGTGAGTTTTACTGTGGCCACTAAGGAAAGTTTTTGTGGTTTGTGACAACCCTATGACATAATTTTTTTCTATCCATAATTTGGTTTAGAACAAACCTCCAAAACACCACATTACGAAACAAACCTGGTGCCAGCAACATCATATGTTGTTCCACCAACTTCTGTGCGGGGCCAAGCAACAACGGTTTCCTCAGTAACACCCATAGTGCAAGCAACACGTGTTTACCCATCAACCCGTGAGGATGTCCCAGTAACAATAGTTTCCTCAGTAACACCCGAGGCGCAAGCAACAAGTGAGATCCAATCAACATCTGTGCAGGTCTCAGCAACATCAGTTTCATCAGTAACACCAGAGGCGCCAACATCACTTGTAATCTTCAGCAAAACTAAAGGTAAATATAAACAGTGGCGTTTGTTCTATAAGTTAGTAAACCAGCTTTCTAAAGTAAGTCGTTGATAGGTTGTCTGTAGAATACGTAAAATTAATACCCCGTTCATACCAACGCTTAAACATGTTTAAATAATGTTTAGTTAAACTCAGTTTAAAATAAAAACAGTTCACACCGCACGCTGACGCAATCTAAACATGTTTAAAACATGTTTAACTAAACAACCTGTGGGAGGTAGTTTAACTTTCGCGCGAAACTAAAATGCTTCAAAATGGCGGCTCCCAAAAAAAGTTCGCGGAAGAACGTGGGAGGACCGGGAGACTAGAGTTTTGCTCGAAAAATGAGCAGACGAAAACGTCCAGCTAAGATTTAAGTCCTGTACTAGGAAAAAGCCAATATGGCAAGAAATTGGCGACTTTGTAATGGCTTGTGGATATGAATGACCGCGACGGAGAAGCCAGTAAAACCCGCCTCCACACTCTTGTAACGTTATACCGCCAATACAAAGATGGACTTTCTTCTTAAAAGAAGACGGGAAACGCCACACCAAGCAAAACACCACCATTCTTAGACGAGCTGGATAAAATACTATCCGATAAGCCGAGTAACGTACACAACCAAAAGTTGTCATCAATTTGACAACAATTATTACAGCATCATCGTGTGAAGAAGAAAGTGAAAATATTGAGATCATCCCGAAGGGCAGCAGCACCGGCGACAATAACAGTAGTAGTAGTAGCTGTAGCAGCTCTTCTGAAGTATTTCAGGAACATGTATTACCAGGTAATTTGTTGCTGTTTTTCTCGTATAAACTGTAACTGTAACTGTACTTGACAGTGTAGCTGTGCAGCTTGACCGTAAAGAAGGAAAAGAGAAAGAGTTGGAAGCATCTGGAGTAAAATTCAAGAGAACCAAGTACAGGAAAACGCCAGTTCCAGACGGACAAATATATGATGTTTTTGTTGGTGATTGCGATGGGGAGTAGTCTTCTACACTGCAATATGCACGACTTTTCAAAAGTAAACGAAACGAGAATCAAAGTAGTGAGTTCTCATCCGAGCGGACACGTTGAAGTTCGATGTCCCCGTGGAAAAAAAAAACGTATCAGTGATTAAAAACATTGCTTTGATGCTGTTGCGAAAGCGATTTATAAATAAATATTCTACGCTCCCTCGGCTGTCTAAACTTACTTGACAGGCGGTTGTCACTTTTCAAATCTGCGGCACTTTTAAATAAATAAATAGTAATCTTTATTGAGATGACTTCTTCATATAAAATATGGTTTTCGAAAAGGATCTCATAAAATTTTAAAAAATACAAAATACACACAATTCACAAAGACTTTAAAAATCTAAAATATGTAAAAACTATTAAAATGTACAAGATATTAACTCAATCCATTTAAATTACAAAATTAAAAAGATTACGTTACGGTGACCTTTTTCACGCTTTGCGGAGTCCCGGGGTTTCCGGGGTGGAAATGAAAATTTATGAGAGATCGTTGCAAGCTCTCCTTTCCTCGGCCCCTCGCTCGCGCGTTCTCGCGAGGCTCACTTCGCTTGCCCAAATAGGAGAGCTTACTCGCAGGCTATAGAAAGACAGGCTTTCTATCATCCGAAAATAACAAAACTACTCTGTTTGCAACGCTGTGTTGCTTGTGAAGTCCCCGTGAATTTGAACTATTCAACGGAAGTTCATTTCACCCTATTCTATTGGTTCAAAAGCCGCACGTGACAACGTAATTAAAATCGCGCATGTGCCAAAGTCACGTGGAAGCCTGGGAAACAACAAACATGGCAGCTAATCTTGCGATGGAGAAAAGAGCATTCAGGACTACATTCACGCGGAAGATCAAACTCTGCAACCTACTATTGAAATGGGCCTGGGTTTAAACCCTTCACATTGTCCATTTTGTTAATCCAAATATGTAAATGTTAACTTTTAACGTCATCCTGGGGTACCAGGGCCTCCTATTCCGACACGTCCGTGATAGTTTGTTTTTATTATTTATTTTTTTTAACAATCCGAACGACCGACCCAATATCAGGAAACGCATTCGACGCTAAACGAAAAAAAAAGGGGGGGGGGGGGGGGGTGGCCTTACCCGAAATAACCAGCTGCAGCAAATAATATTATAACCTTTGAGAAATGGAGCAAAGGAAAATCAAAACTTGCGTGAAATAACAAGTTTGGTGAATGTGCAAACGTTGGTTAAAGTGGTCGTAAAGATAGTTCTTTGATCATATTTTGCTTCAATTTACGCCTCTAGTAACCATACATTTACACATTAACTTTGCTATGCGAGAGAAAATCAAGCAAACATTCACTTTTGACGTTTGATTTTTACACAGAGAACAAAATGGCGACAAATTTGAATCTAAACTCCAAATTTACTATTAGGAGCAAAAGTGAAACGGAATCTGTGTAAAATTGGTATTTTCTCCACATTTACGCCACCCTTGCAGAAAAGTAAACTTTCACTTTTGGACAAAATTTGCACCAAGAACAAATAAGTAGCAACATTAGTACCCTAAATTTACAATAGATTTGCTCAACTAGCAAACTTAGGCAAATCCGTTTTTTCGTCCAGTACAACAGCGCGAAGATACATTCATTAGCGCGAAAAAGCGAACGTTTGCCCATAAATCAGATTCAATAACGATTTTTGCATTTTAATCAACATTCAATAACATTTTTGGGCATTCATTTGCGTCATTCGACATACAAAAGAGAAAAATATACTTTCATTAACGCCAACATTCGAGTCATTAACATTATCTTGATAATCATTAGGGACAATAGACAAACATTTAAGTGCAAACGCTATTCATTAACATTTTTATGACACTGTTTGCAATTCAATAGCATTCCTGGACAGCTTTAGAATGGATAAGACAAGCATTACTGCGCTTGTACAATCAATTGAGCGTTCTTTACATTTAATATACAAGAATATATTTTCAATTAAACAATAGAAAAAAAATTGGCCTGAATTTGCTTAAAGAATCACGCCGTACTTCGCCACTGTGTGTTCGTCGACGGCTGCGGCTGTACATTTACCCTAGACGGCCAGAAGTCATGGTGGGGCGCGACAGGGAGTAGAAGGCGTACTGCCAAGTGTGCAGTCAACGAGGACGAAACTTGACTATGACCATAGCAATATTTCCTATCAGATGTTTTCCTCGGCAGCTGCTGGAGTAATGAATACTGTGTCGATTTTTCGGTGACTTTCTGGCACGGGCGAGAAAAAAAATAGATCGCGATAAGTCGGTGGTCTTTGCGTATGACGGGGTGCCAGCCCACCTAGATTTGGCCATTCCCGCCCCATATGTACACAGCTTATGCTTTCCCCCTCGGCATCGTTGAAAAGGATTTAAGTTGTCTGAAAGCGACACCAGAGGCCGACATCTCGAGTCCGGAAATTTAAAGATGTATAACAGGAATGAGGGCAAAGCCCTAGCAATCCCACTAGCGGAGTTCGGAAACAACAACTGGAGTACTTGAAGCTCTGCGCAGAAACATGACATTGTGACCGCAGCTAAATGTGCTAAGGGGTACCATTTCATGCAAACCTACCTCCCAAAATGTTTAAATAGCGTGGTTTTGAGGGATATACATTTAACGGACTGAAATTCAGGCCAAATTTGTTTGAATTTCTATTGTTTGATTGAAAATCGATTTTTGCATATTAAATGTAAAGGACACTCGATTGTACAAGCGCATTAATGTTTGTCTTATCCATCCTAAGGTTGTCCAGGAATGCTATTGAATTACAAACAGTGTTATAAAAAAAATAATGAATAGTGGTTGCACTTTAATGTATGTCAGTTGTCCCTAATTGACTTTCAAGATGGTGTTAATGACTTTGATGTTGGCGTTAATGAAAGTACATTTTTCTCTTTTGTATGCCCAATGACGCATATAAATGCCCAAAAGTGTTATTGAATGTTGATTAAAATGCAAAAATGATTTGATTATGCACAAATGTTCGTATTTTCGCGCTAACGAATGTATCTTCGCATTATTGGTCGCCGTTTCACGCAAATGATTGCGTATTTTCTCGTAATGAACAGCAGAAGGTGCGTATATATATATATTTATATTTATATTTATATATATAGACCATTAGGTGAACTACTCAAATCCTGAGTACATGGGTGTTTAATACAAGCCTGTTTCGTAGGCCACCGAAAAGGTGACTCACTCTTCAGTTAAACTCCATTATAACACTGAAGCGTCAGGGTCTACATCAAGAAAAGTGATCGCGTGATAAAAACGGTTACATATAACGTTTGAAATTTAAATTTTAGAATGAAAAGCGCGCGCTCGCTCTCAATCGCCTACAACTCTTATACGAAACCTAAGTCGCACGAAAGCCGAAAGCTCGCGCTACAATCTCTGGCTTTCACATGTTCGATTGTACCTTAGAATGAACTTGCGTCGATGTCTGCATGTAGAGACAAGCTCGTTGCGCTTGTTCAGTGTTGCCATGTGAGGCCTACAGATTAAAAAGAACTTCTCTGTTGTACATAGATTGCAACGTTTTGTAAGGTTGGTGTAAGATTTTGCTTTGGCGAGTATTTTCCACGTGATATTGAATTCCTTATTTGCCTCCTTTAGCTGCCACAGGTGCTTGCTCAGCTCAGTCTCATTCCTTCTCTTTTCATGTCTAAATGACATCAGGTGGTTTCTGTATCTTGCCTTGAACTGAGTAGCTGTGAGACCGATGTATGTCTCCTTTTCGTCTCCGGTTGTGACTGTGGCTTGGTACACTACTTCGCTCACCAGGCATTCTACGTTTAGCGGGCAGTCTTCTTTTTTCCTACAGCTACACGTGTTCTCGTCGTTTTTCTGTGGCTGCGCTGTTTCTGCCATCTTCAGGATAGCTTTGTTGTGGCCATCTATTATTTGCTTGACGTTGGGCATGCAGCTGTAGCTGAGCTTTATGGTGTTCCTGTTGAAAATTTTCCTCAGCTTGTGGCCCACTGGGAACGATCTTTCAATGAGGCTTATGAACGCACGTCCGATGTTGGTTTTGACGCTTTTGTTATATGGTGGATTAAACCATATAACATTTCTTTGTCGTTTGCGTTTCTGTGATGGTGGTTGCTGTGGTGGTGGCTTGAATTCTAGTTTAAAAGCATAACCTATTAACAATCAAATCTGACTGACCTGCAGGTAGCTAAACTAATCGAAGCAGGTCAGTCTCACAAGTACTAAAGATTACAGATTTCAAAAAAGGGATTAACAAAGTACCAGTTTTTCGAAAAGAAAGAGAAAAACGTATATTAAGTAATATGGTTCCAACTTAAATCGAAAAAAGGAAAACTAATTAAAGGACAAAAAAAAAGCAACAATTATGATGATAGGCACTAGATATATATATAGAGAGAGAGAGAGAGAGAGAGAGAGAGAGAGAGAGAGAGAGAGAGAGAGAGAGAGAGAGAGAGAGAGAGAGAGAGAGAGAGAGAGAGAGAGAGAGAGAAAGAGAGAGAGAGAGAGAGCCAGAGGATTGGGCACTTTTGTAACGTAAAAAGGGAACTTTTGTAACACACCTCGGGCACTTTAGTAACGAAGAAGGGAACTTTTGTAACGGTAGGGAACTATTGTAACTCTGATAGGGCACTTTCGTAACAGGCAGTAGGGCACTTTCGTAACAAATCGGGCACTTTCGTAACAAATCGGGCACTTTCGTAACAGATCAGGCACTTTTGTAACAAAATGAGGAACTTTGGTAACACCCATTTCTATTCATTCAAATCATCTTATTTTCGTCACTCCCTCACTATGTGCCAAGAATAAAGTAAATATTATAACCTGGATATACAGTAAGAATGTATTATGATTTTTGCAAACTGAAAACGAAAACATGCCGTTGCATGGGTTCACTTTGAAATCAAAATTGCCAAATGGCTAATAAAAAAGAATTAGACGCGTAACTGTGTGCCTGTGTTTTTTTTTCTTTTGCTGAGTTTAGCTTAGCGACTGCTTTCTTTACATAAACAATGACTTGACTCAGAGCGCCCGAAGCTTAAATGCTAATATTGCGCTCTCGGATCATGCACTTTAAAAAAATGGGCATAATGATAGATACTGATTTATCGTGATGTGATTGATTTATTTTACCTGTGTAAAATGAAGTTCAAGCTAGTAATCACAAGTAGAATATGTTACATGTAACAGGAAGGGGCAATATGAGGCGCGCCGAACATAGCCGTACATGGCCGTTCATGGCAGTACGTAGCCGCGTTCATAGCCGTGCATATCCATACATAGACGTACATAACCGTGCATAGTCGTGCATGGCCGTGCATAGCTTTGCATTGTTGTATATAGTCGTGCATAGCCCTATATAGCCTTTGCGTGGCCGTACATAGCCGTACATGGCCGTGCATGACCGTACATGGCTGACGTAGCCGTGCATGGCCGTACATAGCCGTGCATAGCCGTGCATGGCCGTACATATCCGAACATCTTGATGTTTTTATAATCTAAAAAGGCTGGTTTTCTATCTAGAGCGATACGAAACACCTTTTGTTAGCCTATTTCGCCTTAAAAGAAAGACGAAGAAATTTCAAAACTTTGACCAAAACGATGGACTAACCCCTTTGGAAAACGGTCAATTTTTCGACTTTTTTAAATGGATGTTTCTATAGTCTAAAAAGACTGGTTTTCTATCTAGGACAATACGAAACACTTTTTCTTAGCCTATTTGGCCTAAAAAGAAAAGAAGACGAAATTCATAATTTTTACCAAAACCATGGACTAATCTCTTTGGGAAACTGTCAATTTTTCGACTTTTTTCAATTGATGTTTTTATAGTCTAAAAAGGCTGGTTTTCTATATAGCCTTATGTAGCCTTACATTGATACATTCTTCTGGCAATATGTTTGAGTCGCTTTTGAAATGTCCGCCGGTGCGCCGTCCTACGAAAGTTAATAGCCTTTCTTACGACATGCAAGTTAAATAAAAGTTGTCATTTTAAATTAAGTTCAAGCCAGTACGATAGTCAGGTCTCTTAGTGCAAAATATAGGCCGGATCGTTACAGACGTGACAAAAGTGTCAAATTTGGCACATAGCTTCCTTAGCACCTACCGGTTAATACTGGAGGGGGTGCCCGTTACAAATGGTCCTAATTACAGATAAAAGGGGGGGTTAACTTTCACCTATAATAGCAGATTGGGTGTCCTGTGGTGAGTACTCTTCTTGTTTGATTTGGCTAAAAAATATTTGTTGCAAATTTTTAAGTTTTTAATTTGGTAATGTTTAGTTGTTGTTACACTATTCAAAATAGTTTTACATGTACATAATACTGACTAGTGCCCAGTCTCCCCACGGTAAGTGTGGCCATGTTCATTGTGCGGACTGTGCGGCTATTAGTGTCACTGCTAAGACTTGCCAGTGATAATATCATTACATATCAACTTAAACAGATCACAAAGCCAGCTTTCAAAGATGTCATACAATAACCTAAAACTCAAATGTATCACATCCTAAACGATAGAATCGTTAAAGTTTGACATGCCACATGAACAACTTCATGAACCGTAACTGACAACGCGCCCACTTTGTAATTGTGCAGCTAAGATTAGATTATAATTTGCTTCGTTGGTAACCCTGTCCTTGAGATAATGATTAAAACATGTCAACCTCGTCCTCAGGGGAAAAAGGAGGAGCAAGGGTGGCACAGTTGGTTAGTGCGCAGCCTTCGGGGCGAGAGGTCCTGAGTTCGAGCCCGGTGTCAACACCTCCTTATTTCAACTTCTCTTTTTTCTGTGTAGCTTTGACTAGCTTTAAATACCTTTAAAACGGAGAATTAATGGAGAGAGGGGGGTGAAAGGAGCGCACCGTCGACCTCAAGTTTATCACTTATTATTACTGTCACGAGTTATTGACGTAAAATATGGTCGCTTTACCTTTTTCTACCTTTTTATTAAGCCCTGGGGACGAGGTTGTAAAACACGCCTCTCCAGGAATTTTTAACACTCTTTATTTTTTGCACATTTGCATTTAAAAAGAAGTGTATGAGGTCCCTGCATGCCTATACACCTGTAAGCGGCTCATTCACTTCAGAGCCCTTGGACCAGAGTGTTAATGGTAGGTCTATACGATCTTTCAAAAAAAAGGAAGGTCGTCGCGTGCGTTACAATTTACAAACAAACTAACTTCAGAAGAGCTGAAATTTACAGGAACAAGGCCTCTTTTAGCCAACCAATGATGCATCATTTATGAAAATGAATGTAATTTGTTTGATGCAATTAGGCGAATACGCCGTGGTTACGAAATCTTACGATCATGAATTCCTCAAGAGCAATTCAGTTACCAACTTTTCACAAAATAATGCTGTGGAAAATCACATAAAATACCAGAAAAGCAAGGGTCAACAATAATTATGGCCTGGTCCCTTATAATAATGGAGTGGTCATGATAAAGAAGCCCATCAGCCCCAACTTTGACCACTCAAACAGATTTTTGACAGATTACATACTGCAAAACTTTGCATTCACTTATGCCTATGTTGCCACACCAGGAGCCTAGAAATCGGCTCCTGGTCACACCTTGTTTTTATTGCTGAATATCATTCTAAAGAGCTTTACGAAATATTTTGTTAGTAGGGGTGTTTTGAACATGATTGATATTTAGAGATGGTGACAAAAACGAACACAGAAAAAGTCACAAAACAAGACGCATGAAACAACCGCAATCTAATATTCGTTTTACACCAATATAATGGCTTCTTTGGCTGCTATGCTGACGTTCTTAAAGATGGCCGGTAGTATCACAGCTAGTCCCGGGTTAGGTATGCCGTTATTACCAGTTTCACGGTTCCTGAGACTTAGGGCCTGTTAACATAAAGGTGGGAGACCCCAGGTAGGTGAGGTAACCTGCTTAGGTGGGGTAAGAAAATAACCCTCCTTTACATGCAATCTTACAACCCCGCCATAATGGGGTGCAGTTTCTCAAGATTATATGAATGGTCACTAACCATGTAAACAAGAAAAATGCTGGCAAACCACGTCTACGCTCAATTGCTGCTCTTGCTGCAACCTTCAGTGTTGTGGCTTTCTATTGTTACCTTTCATAATTATGTGAAGCCACCCAGCGCCAAAGTGAATTTTGCGCGAATTTGATGTATCTCGAATCCGACCCCGACTAGCCTGGGTTTCCTCACCTTGAAACGTTTACATGGCAAAATTTGACCTCAGCTGAGAGGGTTATCTGGTGTGGCAGACCGGGCTACCCACCTTGAAGGGTGACCCCACCTATCATGTAAACGTGATCAAATTAAAATGAGAGATTATATGGACAGGCGGGTTACCCCACCTAAGTGGGTTACCATTCCTACCTGGGGTCCCCTTCCTCCATGTAAACAGGCCCTAAAAGTTAGCCCGGCCCCCTTTCTACAGTTTCAGCAGTTAAACTATTCACCATTTATCATTTGAGTCAATCTTGTACCACTTGAGTCTCACTTTTACGACTTGATAAGCTGTTATTATTTTTGGACATGAGTGCTTCAGTGCCATATGTAGAGGCTTCATGATAAACTGGGCTGTTTTTTGAAGCTTGGGCTAACTTGTTTCTTTTTTTCGTTTATAAGATCAGATTCTTTTTTGTTTGTTTTTGCTTTGTAAAGCTTAGACAAACTGCGGAAATTGTAAATGACATGACTTGTGCCACGGTGCTTGCTTCTCTGTCAAAACATGCACTTGCGTCCAGCAGATAACTGGATACAGAGAGACTGAAAGGTATCCAGGCCTATGTTAAGCTGAAAAAATAATTACCTCCCTAGGAAAGAACTATTTTGGGTTCTATCATTTCGTTATTTGCTCTAATGATATTCGCTTACCCCTACCCAGAACAAACTGGGGTAAACAAACTTTTATTTTTCACGCCGCGAAAGACTGGAACAGCCTTTCAAATGATTTAAAAGAGTGTAATATTTTATCTATTTTTAAATCCAAGTTAAAAACGTTTTTAAAAGATCTCAGCTAATTTTAAACCTTGATGTTTTGTTGTATAATCGATTTTAAGATTCTAAATTTTTAAATTTGTTTTACTTGTAAACATATTTTACTTTTTTCGTAATTATTAATTAATTAGTTAGATTAATGCATGAGGGCCCCACTGAAAACCGCCTTGGCGAGTTGGGCTCCCTCTATAAATATCATTATTTATTATTTTCTTCATGAATAGCTGTCATAAATCCCTGATAATATGTGATACAACAGACTCTTTGACAATTTCTTTTTTCTGAAATTTTGTTTGCTTTCTTCAGCTTAAAGTGACATGTAATGACAAGTAATACTTGATAAATAAGGCTTAAGCCACACAATAAGGCCTCCTCTAATTGAAATACATCAGAAAAGGAGAAGAGACCCCAGGAGCTGAGTACTTGCAAGTTATGAAGCAAAGACGGGGCCATCTTAGAAATGACTTATGAAAATGTGGGCGGACTGTGGACTTGCTTTAAGGGCACAGTAATAATCAACTTAATTATACAATCAATGAGCAAAAATGGATGGGAATGCCAGATGTTCGAGTGAAATTGTTGTTTACAACCTGAGAATAGAATTCAGAGTGATTTGAGGTATTAAATAACAATTTTCAATGAAAACACCACAGGGACCCCAGCAGGTGAAATTTACAATAATTAAATACTGTTTAGCACGCTTCAGTGGCATATTTGCAGTGGGCACCCCCTCTAATATTCATGGTACTGCAATAAGCTATCGCTGTGCAAAGTTTGGTGCTTTTGTCAACTCTGTAACGATCCTGACCCTAAGAGACCTGACTACGAGTAGAATATCGTATATGGAACTGTATGGGGCGCGCCGCCGGGCAGTTCAAAAAAGAAGTTACTTTAAAAACTAGGATCAGCGGTAGAATATGTTACATGGAACTGTATGGAGCGCAACGCCGGCCCGTTCGAAAAAAAAAGTTAGCTCTAACTTCTCCCTTCTTACTCCAGAGTAGTCGGTTTTTTACCTTACTTTCACTAACAATGAGAAAATTCCGGCATCCTTTTTTTTTTCCGCCCACCAAACCTGGGTATAGAGTAAATATATCGCCATTTTTGCGGAATTTGAAACATGGGTTGGGTTCACTTGGAAAACGAAATTCCCAAATGGCTGATAATTATTTACTGACCTTAGTGTGGCGACTACTGTCTTTATATAATAAACAATGACTTGACTTAGAGCGCGCGAAGCTTGAAAAGCTTATATTGTGATGTCGTTCTGTACACTTGAAAATAGGCTGATGATAGATTTGGGCGAATTCATCGTAATGTCATTGTTTAATTTCACCTGTGTAACAACAAAGGCTAATAAAAGTTCAAGGCTTCACATGAGCATTTCCTATTAATAGGATCAGACTAGATTAAGTGTAACAATAACAACGACTAATATAAGTCTACAAAAAACCCAAATTCAAGACTTCTCCTAAATTAACATTCTCCTTTACACTCTTTTTTATCCTATAAGAATATGTTTTATGAGAGTATCAAGGCAAAATTGCGAAATTTTAAGAATAAACCCTAGGCTGAGAATTTGAAAAGGACTAAATTTGATGTTGAAAAATCGGTAAATACCTGTACAGTACAGTCATATGTCTTTAACTTAACCGTATAAAATTATCAATTTTCAACAGATCTAAACAAAGAACACTGGTAATTGAAACCTCAATACATTCTAAAATGGGAATACCATAAGCTATAATTTAAGAATAGTTCAAGAATATTTTCAACCTTAAATAGACAGTAAAATAAAAACATTCAGCCCGTGCCGGGAAAACAACATTCTTATATAAAAAAGAGTGTATTTGGATCAAATTAACTGTAACAACAACAAAGACTAATAAAAGTTTAAAAATAACTCAAGTTCAAGAGTTCAAAAGAGCTTAAAAAACGTTTACAACGAGACCTTTCCTATATTAAAAAACGCTCGTTAGTAAACATTATGCCGGTACACATATGGTCATTCATTTGTAACATCGCCCGCCCCTTACAGTTTTTTTTTGTTGTTGTAAAGCATAAAAAGAACAACAACCAAAAAATACTTCAACGGACAAATGCGATAGTCGTACGCGTACGCTGCAAATGGATCCACGCATGATTTCAACTCCTAAAACTAGAACAATAACCAGAGTAACAGTAAACCCTGTGTGCTATCACCATTGTTTCTAACAGGTTATTCGTGTTTTTTAATAAATTGAAGAGCCGGTTCTTTGTAAATCAATAAAAAGGTGCACTTGAAAGCGGGCTGAAGATAAACCACGATAAGACCCCTCTAAATGGTTTCCACGCTGTGCCGAACGTTAGCGGTACAATATTTAAAATGTTCCTATTCAAAGCCAACGGATTTGAGTAGGTTGGTAATATTGTCGAAATCAAAATTAAACTTGTTTATGCGACTAAACACCCTAAGAAAGACCGTTAGTTTGTTCTGTATGTGTGTACGCTACTCCCAAAAACCCAGATCGGGCTCTTTTGTAACAAAGTGAGAAACTTTGGTAACATTTATTCCTACTCATTAAAATCGCTGTTTTAACAGGAATAAAGTAAATACACCTGCACCGTCATAATGCAAGCTCAAATAAGCTCATTTCCCCCTCACCAGCCCTGGGTATACAGAAATTATATCTACACTGGTTTTCGCAGATTAAAGCATGGGTTAGGAGAGATGTTCATTTGATGTGTTCATTTCCACTGAATTATTGACAATCATACTGTCAATTAACTTTAGACGTTTTTTGAATTTTGGTAAAGACGTCTTTCATATTTTACTCGATTAAGTACAGTGTCTAAGGAGGCTTTCTTTAAGATACTTCTACCCCAACTTTCCTTTTGAAGAAGCTCCTTAATTCTGGTTTTACATATTGGGGCATTTTTCTCAATCATGTCACGAAAAACTTCCTGTATGTTTTCCTTGTCAGAAGAGGAAAACGTATTCTTTACGCTGCTTGTTACTGTTGGTGGAATTATGTCACTGTTTGCGTCCTCTTCCAGTGATCTCTGGACACGTTCTTGTAACGTTTCCTGCTCCGAAGGGAGACTCACAATTTCAGTAGAAGATTGTTTTGCATACCTCCACTGTGAGCGCACTTTGTCAAGTACCCTTTTAGGATCTTCGTCCTTGAGTTCAGCATGATTAGATATCTTTGACCTCACAGCCTCCATGGTGACCTCCTTTTGGTTAATCTCCTCTTGAAAGACAGTCCGCAAGACAGCTTCCCTTTCAGCCGTCCAGGTTACTTTTGACGTCGTGGACTGACACTCCTCCTCGGCGGAGATCTTTGAGCATGATTCAATATCTTGGCTTTCTTTCTCAGGATCATGGCTTATTTTTTGTTGCGGTTTTTCGCGTACGACAGTACGCAGCTTCCTGAAACATGCTTTCTTTTAAATCTCTCCCGTTGTATGCGTACATGTAAAGCTTATAAAGTCTTTAATACAATAATATGCTCACTGGCGTTGATGCCATTTTGTGATGTGCAGATATCTTCTTCACATTTTATGGGAGTGAAAAACAAATTAAACCAAACTTACCTTAAAAAATCGTCACTGGACGTACTTTAAATTTATTACGGAACTAATCAGACTGTAAGATCGGCGATGCAAAAAGCACGTGTTGATCGACGAAGCTGTGCGAATTGGTAGACACCGCTGTCTGACTGTGAGCACACTGCATAGCCTACATTGCTGTATGTATCCCATGATCCATTTTCACACTAGGCAAATCAGTTCTACACAGGTCAGTTTGAGGAGTGATAACTTTAATTCATAATCAAGGCGGCGGAGATTTATTTTCGCTACCGTCTATTTGATTTTCCACTCGCAGTGCTTTCTACTCTGATCCCAATAAAAAGTGATGTGATAGTGATGATGATGATGATGTGATGTTCCGCGCATTTGGTTGTTATTTTTATACTTTACAACAGCAAAAATCCAAGGGGCGTGCGATGTTGCATATGCATCTACCATATTTGTACTCGTAATCTTTACCAACGGGTGTTCTCGTTGTAAAGTTTTATTAGCCTTTGTTGTTGTTACACAGCTGAAATTAAACATTGCAATGAATTCGAATCTACCATTTTGCCTATTTTAGTGTCAGCAGCCGCGTACCAATGTGGAGAGAAGAAAATAAGTGTTGTCCTCTCTAAAAATTTTAGTTGATCATTGAAATGGTACTTGTTTTTACCAAAAGAAAACCTATAAAAAAGTGACTCACCCTTACCTGACGTACAGAGTACCGATAAACCCTCATGCTCAATTTTCTTCACTGTGCGTGATCCGTTACTGCCGTCGCTTTTTGTTGGAAAAGGCAAATATGAGTGGTAAAATTTAGCTCTGCGATCGACTAAGTCGTGTCGCATACTCAATAATATTTCATCATAAGTAAGAAGTCTAAAGGCTTATTCACTGCAAGTATCTTTTAGTCATATCTTCCATTAAGAATTGGTTAGCATTTTGGAACCAACCCCCTTCTTGTCTAAAACGAAGCCGATCTGGAAATTCGTCTGTTCTCACCTACATAAAATTTCATTTTGAAAATTTCTCTACAAAGCAGAGTTAAGAAAAACAAAGAGATTTCTGGTAAGTGCGACCATTTGCGAGATGAACGGAATAGGCCATGATGAGCGTTGTCAACGACGATGAAGACTTACGGGAATGCTGTGTACTACTTTGTCTTGCTTATCGCTGTGCCCTCAATGCCGTGTCCTGCGTTGAAATAAAAGAACTCGTTGTCCACCGTTGTCCCGTTTGATAGATTCATGCGGCTTAAAGTAGAAGCTCAAATGGTTCTGGAGCCTAGCCTTAATGATCCTTAACCTGTAGTCTATTTGACTACGCAATAAAGGCGGGGCCTTTAGAGAAGCGCTGAAATTGAATAACTTTCCATTATGCATGTTTGACACCAGTGACCACACATGATTTTTTCTTGATTAAAATTATTTCCATCATGCTTAATAACTTCATAATTCATCGATGGAAAGGACTCACGCATTTACTTGTAATTGCGCAAACAATATACCCGTATACCCAATAGCGCAAAATGCGAAAAAGGGGTTAGAACACCTTTCCGCTGGCCCAGCGCCTTACTTTTTAAAGGAAGGACCTGTATTTTCGCCCACTTACTTCTACTTTAGTGGTGTTTAGATTGATTGCTTTTTTGATTTTTATCTCTTACAAATTACGGTAAAATTGCTTGCTGGACCTTCTAGCAAAAAGGGAACTTTCGTAACGGGGCCACTTTCGAGATATCAGTAACTTTAAAAAATCACCAAAAAATAAGGAAACGACCATTTCACTTTGTGTTTCACTTATTAGATTAACAATAGACTTAACTAAACTCCCACCACAATTTTGCGGTTGCTGATTGGTTCAAAAGGTCACACTGACGTTTTGAAACTTTCCATTTCAAAAATGGGCTTTTTCCGAATCGTAATTCCTTTCATGGACATGAAAAGTCAAACATGTTCACGGCGTTTTTTTCCCGGCCTCGATATCTCCAGTTTAAAGTGTTGTGGTCAGCGAGGGAATCGTATGGAGTATAAATGGTAAAGTAATAGCTACAATTAAATGCAAAAAAGGTGTGAAAAGCATTTTAAAAAGCACCTACCACGATGTAGGGCCCTTTTGTAACCTTTTTGTGACATCTTTGCAGCTTTTTCTCTTCTGTTTTAACGCTCGAATTTGTCTTTTTACATGCGTATGTTACTTTAAGTGAACTGTGTATAGTTTAAGTTTCACGAGTTACCACTTTAAATTGAAGATGCTATTATCAAAAGGGAAAGAAGTAACAAAAGTGCCCTACTTTTCCTCTAGAGAGAGAGAGAGAGAGAGAGAGAGAGAGAGAGAGAGAGAGAGAGAGAGAGAGAGAGAGAGAGAGAGAGAGAGAGAGAGAGAGAGAGAGAGAGAGAGAGAGAGACAGAGAGAGAGAAGAGTTGAAAGTTAATATTTTTTTAAAGTTTGGCCATGGCTTTGTCATTATCTACATAGTTGTCTTTGGTTTATCACAAACCTCACAAACTTATCGTCCAGCGGATAGTTACTGAAGAACACTCTTGATACAGAACGTAATAGATAGATAGATAGATAGATAGATAGATAGATAGATAGATAGATAGATAGATAGATAGATAGATAGATAGATAGATATCTCTCTATCTATCTATCTATCTGAAAACCGGACCCTCTGACTCCAGGGGCCCACACAGCTTAAACTGACTCAACTAGAGTAAATATCGCCAAGAAACTCAGCTCTTACCCATGGTTCTTTTACGATGTCTCTCTTCGTGGTTCCTGATTAGCAAAAGAAACATTCAAGTCCATCAAAAAGACACTCTGGACTTGTCCATACACTCTAGCTGCTTAAAGGCCCTAAATGACGGGGGATGCTTGAGACTTAAGCAAGTTCTAAGCAGAGAAATCAAGGTTAAATCACCCTCCCTCACCCCCCCCCCCCCCCCCCCCCAGCCTAGCAGGTGCTTGAGGGGAATGCTTTCATTGGCCAATGGGCCTCAAACGTTACAAGAATTTGACATGACAAACTAAAGGCAGACATGACCAGTCCACTGACTCTCCCAGGACAGGACTAACAGAAGGGACAACGCTTTTGCAGCACCCTCCCCCCCTAGGGATTGACATGGAGGCCCCTTTCCAACATGGCGAGTTAGCTCAGGGACTGAGCTTGACAATGAGACCAACCAGGACAGCATGCCCCCTATGTTTTGTCTCACCGCAGCAACCAGAAACCTGGCTATCGCCAGCTTTCTGTGCGATTATTCTGGCCCATTTTGAGGTATGTTTTCAAAACTTCGGCTATATATATATATATATATATGTAGAGAAGAGTTGAATGTTTTTTGGCCATGGTTTTGTCTTTATCTACGTAGTTGTCTTCGGTTTATCACAAACCTCATTAACTTATCGTCCAGCGGATAGTTACTGAAGAACACTCTTGATACAGAACGTAAAAATACTGACGGTATAAAAAGACATATTTGTATTCTTTTTTAGACGATCAAATGCCAACTAAACAGCCAGGTATGTACTCACTCACTTCATACGTTCCTTCCTTCTCTACTTCCTTCCTTCCATCCTTCCTTTCTTGCTTGCTTGGTTGCTTACTTTTGATAAACCAACCTCAGCCGAGTTAAACAAAATGTCAAGGGACGTAGCTAGGGGAGGGTCCTGGGGTGCCCGTGACCTCCCCCCCCCCCCCCCCCCCCGCCCCTTGGTAGGCCTTCTTTTGAGCAAACAACCTACAATATTCAGGTGGCGAAAACGCCATGTCAATATCTTGGCCGTAAAAGCCATTGTTGAAAAGCCCACTTTTTTAAAATTGGTTTTTTGTAAAGTATTTTCGTCAACGGCTCTTGTCTTTAGTTAATATGGGCCTTCATGCCGCGATAATACGACTGAGCCCGCTGATATATACACGAGGGGGAGCAGCGGTATAAACCACATATAGTCGGCGATCCCCGGATGGTGACTCCCCCTTTGAAAAATCCTGGTTACGCCCCTGAATGTGAGTGAAAATGTACTGCAGAGTAGACTTTTTATCTTATGTTTTTTTTTTTCACAGTGAACGGGAATAAAGTACCAAGCTCCAGTACTAGTTTAATTGTTGGGTTATGTATTGGGGTCCTCGTGTTGGTTACTTGCGTGGTTATAGGACTGTTGCGGTATCGAAGGTCAAGACGTGCTAAAGAGGTAAACCTTAGTGACATTTACATGACATACAGGTGTCACACTAACGTTAGCAAGCATTATTCATGACCATATTTAAAAATAATTTTTACTTGAGCTTGCTTAGCCGCGAGACTCCGGAGACCATGGAAACTTGGGATAAGAATCGTGACGTTTCAGAGCACCAAGCATCCTTGTGACGAAAGTTAAGGAAAGATTAATGCGAAAGATGTCGAGCTTTTCCGGGAAGGGTCGGTCCACGAATTCTATCGCTGAAAGGCATTGATTACTTTCTAATAAGGGAATACTTCATTGGTCGAAAAAAGACGAATCTTTATGAGCAAACCTTAGTCTGCTACACAGCCGTTTTTAGAGTCGTCACGCAATGCTCCTCCCCACTATCGGCTGCTGAAAACCGAACTACAATCCTTTCCCGTGTTAGCCAATTATAATTCAGCTCCCATTTTCTGGAAGGTGTTCGCGCCACGTTTGCGGTACTGTGACTCCTCCAATCACAGTTTTGCTTTTATCGGTGCCCCATGTGTGAATGACAGAATAATCAAAATCGTCGCGTGAAAACAAGCAGTTAACTACAGTAGTGTTGTCGTAGTCGAGTCGTATTCAAAATTTAGGAGATAAGCAGCAGCAGCAAGCAAGTCGAGCAAATTGCGATGTACAACATGGATGTGCTCATTAAGTTGCCAGGTTTAGTTTCGGGAAATCGCTCATCGATAATTTATAAGATTGCCTTTTGAATCAGTACCCTTGAGAGTTTAGTCTTCGCAGGAACACAATGAGCACATCCGGCACATTAAATTCTTCATTACATCTCAGTGCATATGCACGTTAAATGAAGAACCAACCGATCCTGGTAAAAGTCTTCTAGGCCTATCAAACCTTTTTTTTCACTTGGAACTTTCTTGACCGCTTAAAACAAAGTTTTTTGCAAATTAACCTTTTCGTTACTTGAAAACACAGAGCCCGTCTAAATTCAGCGACGATTGATTGATTTGTCGAAAACTGAGAAGCGTGCTCGCTTCCTAGCGCCCTGCGGCTCACGTATTGTCAAATTTCTTATACATGATTGGCTTGTTCGTTAGACCACAAACACAAAGGGAAAGGAATGTAGTTCGGTTTTCAGCAGCCGTTTGTGGGGAGGAGCGTTGCGTGACGACACTAAAAACGGCTGTGGAGCAGACTAAGCAAACCTTCGATGGCTCCGCTTTTGTAAACTTTCATTGTATGCAAATGAGTCTTGTGACGAGCATGCGGGTTATTTTCGGCGATGACTGAAAAGACGAGCCGTGTTCATCACGTTTTTGCGCTTTGGCAATGATGTAATTTCTCTCGAATTGAGGCCCTTGATTTTCGTGCATTTATATACGCGTACTCAAACAATTCAGAAACAAGTCGTCGAACACGGTATGAAACGTAAATATCCCAAGAAATACTTGACCGTCGATAAAATAGGACGTGAAAAGTTTTTAGTGAGGAAATCCTGTTTCGTGTAGAATTAATCGCCTCCTCATTTCTTATCTAATCTCCAAGCGAGCTGGACTAACCTTTTAAGAGCGTTCTTGTAACATCCATTTCAAGTCAATAATAGGGAGAAACCACTGTATGACTATATTTATGACAGCTGATAATAACGTAGGACGCAGTAAGGAAAGGAAGATATTACAGAGAGGAAAAGAAAAAAGCCAAAATGTACAAACTTTCAAAAACTCTTTCATAATTCATGAGCTCAACAACCTATCACGTCCGCTAAAATCCGTCACGTGCCTGTGTTTTAAACCCCGGTAAAACACTGTCAAACTTTAAAAATTTCATCCTTATTAGTATTCTTTATATGAAATACTAATAAGGATGACATTTTATTTCATTGCACGTGACCTATGAATATTAATTTCAGAACAGCAACTGATACAAAAATGGTGGGTGAATATTTAATGTTCTTTAAAAGTAACACACGCAGTAAATTTACTGTTGCAAAAAATTAAACTTTGTTCTTTCACCAATTTAATCAGCTATGAGTTCAGTACTGTGACACAGCGCTAATATTGGCTACAGTAGTGTCCAAGCGTTACACTCAAGAGTTGCCAGTTGTGAATACGCAAGGCTCGAGTACCGGATTTTTGGGTTTACCTCGGTGTAAGAACCTGTGAACTTTTTCTTTGTTTCGCACCGTTTGTTTTTCTACGTTCTACTGTGTTGACTTCTTTGTTTCCTTTGTTTTACGTCACTTGTGAGTTTAACAGGTTCTTACGCCGAGGATGAGCCGGATTTTTGTTTACCTACCATTCGGCCATTCCAGGAAACGTTTTTTAAATAATACTTTTTCAGTGGAATAGTTGACTTTGGGGTACCATTCTAAATTAACTTCCTCTCTTCCTCGGCATTTTTAGGCTTCCGAAAAGCTCTGGAACAAGACGCTATGTCCTCTTCGGTTAGTGTCGTTCGTAGACTGGAAAATTTCTAAACACGTGCGAGATTTGATTTTCTTACATAATAATTTCATACGAAATGTTTTTTTTTGTATGCTAATTTCCAACGTTCACAAAAGCGTCATTGTTATCAGCTCCACTGAGAGACGCTTTTCCAGCAATGTTTTTGAAGTCGTTCAATAAACTCGCGGGTCGGGTTTTATGAGGGTATAAAGGCACGAGACGAGGCTAGGCCCCCTGCCTACCTAGATCTAACAAGAAAAAACGCTTCTAGGAATTCATTAGTGAAACTGAGAGTAAGCAGTCACAAACTTAAGATTGAAACAGGTAGATACGAAAATATACCACGTGATGAAATGTTATGCAGTCTCTGCAATTGTAACAGAATTAAAGATGAAACTCACTTTTTATTAGATTGTCCAAGTTTTTCTTCGATAAGAGAGATGTTTTTCTCTAAACTAGAACCTAAACTACCGTTTCTACGACTACAATGACATGAGACCTTATTATCACATCTAATAAATTCTAGTGACTATTTCCTTAAAATCCAATTAATTTCAATTATATCATCTTGCTTTGAATTGAATAACAAAGTTGTCTCCGGAATAATTAATCCTACGGATGGTCGAAAATAAGCAATGATTAATATATTTAGAGTTATTTTAAATATTTAATTTATTTAATTCAATAATTAAATTCAAGTAGCTTTTGCAATACTGTTATATAGTTTGCTATAGTAAATAAAGCTTATTGTTGTTGTTGTAATATTATACCACGCCGAAAGTCCGAGAGTCATGGTAGAAGTGGAATGCTGAAAACTATGCCATCATTACATTAGGAAGGTTTTTAATCGGAACAAACAATACGGCATTTTAAAAATGTAGCTGATGTGAATACACCGTTAGGCATATGCACCTTTTTAAGGAGCGAAGATATTTCGTGTACTTCACCGCTCCAGTCTCTCTATGACTTAAGACTTAAGGGAAGCAATGTTTAATTCTCTTTAGTTTGTCTTTGGTTAATAGACAAATGACTTGGAATCATCCAGTCTCGCTATGGAGAGATTAAATAAAGACTCCGAGATTTCACCAGATGACACAGAAAACATTAGTGGCACTACAAATGCTGCTCAAGAGGAAGACAGAGTACAGCTCCTTGTTGGCCACGTAACTGAAATAGCTTCTGTATCAAGACAGTCTGATGGTATTTACATTAAATACTCATGAAAGAATTTTCACTGCTAATCACTCGTCTCCCGCGCACTTGTCTCCTGAATAACCTACGTGGCAGGCGTTAAAAGGGGAAGGGGAAGGGGGAATTTGGGCGCGCGAGGGAGAAAGGAAGGAAACGCGTGCAAGGAGACCATTGTTTTCTCCATTTTTCACGCTCAGATCGATTCTGAGCGTGAAAATAGTGATTGGTCAGAATTAATTAAATGTCAATCTTCGACTTAATACCTTTTTCCGATTGGCTGAAAACAACATCACGCCATTTGAGTAACTAAACGTATGTTGTTAGTGAAGCGAGGTGAGGTTTCTCTACTGGAATTCATCGTTAGAAGGCATCAATTTCAGCTTGAAAGGAGAATAGAAAAAAGCAGTTAAAGAACTGTATGAAGGTTCTCAAAAGTATCCTCTCCCAACAGCTTGTCGGTTTTACTCACTAGAAGAAAGAAAGGAGACATCATGCTGCCTGTGTGCGTGTTATCTGCTAATTGAACCGCGATATCAACGGCAATGTGGTTGAAGACGAACCCTCAGCGATTTTTGGTTGAGGACTTCTTCTTGCTGGTTATAAAACCGCCATGAACTTACTTTAATAATGAATTGCTGCATTCTTGCAGATCTTCGAAGTTCAGCTCCCTGCTACCAGCGTTCTTTTGTGTGCTCCGCTGGATCCAATTCGTCCTGTTAGAAATTCAAAGAGTGACGGCAAAGTGTTTTAATTTTTCTCAGACAAACATTGCATTGAAAGTTCCCAAGAGCCGCTACATTCTTATCAAATAGTTTTCCAGCCCGATTCCTTCAGCAACAACTTGAATTGGATTTATGCTGGATTTTATGTCACTCGGCACGCGTCGTTGCAACTTTCAAAGAAGATTCCTTCAATGGACGACCGCATTTGAACTTTTTTATAGTACCTAGTTCACTTTAGATTTCTTATTATAGGAAAACAAAAGATAAACAGTGCGAGAAATACGACTAGAATACGTGCATCGTGGCCGGACTTATTTGACAGCTAGTTATTCACAGTTGCGTTATTTTTGTTATTTTTGTAATTAGTAGGCGGGATGGCGAAAACAATGGCTTGCTTGCAGGCGTTCCCCTCCTCCCTGACCTCCCTCGCGCGCGGTCTCGCGCCCTAATTCCCTTCCCCTTCCCCTTCGAACGCCTGCCACGCAGGCTATTGCGTAGCTAGAAAATAGTGGTTGCGTTGGAGACTATGTTATAACACATGATATTGCCCACTTAAATTTTCTTACTTCAAAATTGCGAAAAGAAAATGTTAATGATCAAAAGCTGATACGGAAAGTAGCCTATTTTCAAGTCTGAAATTCCACTGAGCTACAGTAGATATACCGATGCAATTTTGAATGTTGTGACGTCCTCGGTTGCCGTCGTCGATGCTACCCATTCATGGTTTTCACGCAAGCGTCAACCAGAAAAAACTGAAAAAAAAAACGTCATAATAACTCAATTCATTGACAATATGTATCCTTTTCTGATTGGCTCGAATCCCCTGAAAAATTCTTCATAACCGACTAGCGTTGACCAAATTTGGAAGACGTTTGTAATATCCCGTATTATACTACTGCATGAGAAATTTCTGCAACTTGATTGGCTCAGAACAGTGTATTTCTGCTTAATTTGAAATACCTACCGTGAAAATTACACATATTTTGCGGGTAGTAGTATAAACAAATAATAGCATGTTTTGTACGTGATATTTGACATAAATACCACTCGTGATATTTAAAAAGTGCCTCAAATTTCACTCGCCTATCGGCTTGTGAAAGTACGTATAACAATATGGAAATATCACTAGTGGTATTTGTGCCAAATATCGCTACAAATCATGCTATTACCTATACAAATAACGTCAATAGTACAGGCTATCGCCGGCAAAACGGACGGCAGCCGAGAAGATTTTACACGTTTTGCAAAGTAGATATTGCCAAACTTTTGCCTTAAAAACGTGGCAAGAACAGCAAAAATACTGTTTAACGCGTGACAAATGAAGAATATGAAGAGTAATCTCCTATACCTAATATTCTTTTGTATCCTGAATTTGCGGAGGAGCGAACAACTAATGACGGGAACTTAACATCGTTCGAGGCATATAAGCTAGGGTGTGAATTGTTTCGAATGTATACTGAAATAGTTATTAGATTCGGCTGCCGTATGATCGGAAGAATCATGAGGATGTTAGAGGGTGTTATCCACCTTGACGGATAACGCCCTTCTCGATCTTCTCAGCGGTATCCAATATTCGCTAGATATGCGATGTTAACATTTTCTCTTTCGTAAGCGGCTCGTTTCAAGCAATTTTTGTCAGTGGCATTGTCATAAGCTACCACCGGTCACTTGATGTTGTTCCTTTCGTGTTTTAGGGGAATTTTCTGTTGACCTGCCAAGAAGCCAGCTTGAAACACCTGAACCCATTCTAACACCCGGAGACGTACCTCCCGAGGGAGCACCGAAGCCTTGCAGGCTGATGACGCAGGACAGTGCTTATGACAGCGGGGGAAGCCAAGAGAGCGTTTCCTTAGAACATGACAATGCCTTCGACAGAGAAAGGTACAAGGCTGTGTAAAGGGCATGAACATAGTAAATAAGCAGTAACCCCCGCGGTCTATTGTCGACTACATTTTTACGAAGATGTGAGAATCCATAGTACATTATTTTTCTAAAGAATTTTGCATGCGAACTGAACAATCAATGTAACCCCCGTGAGAGCACACTATTAACTAATTCATTTCGCATACCTTTCATGATGGAAGTCACAAACGTGATTTAACATATCTCCCTTATGAAGGCAACATGATGTGCGGAACCGGCTACATGTTGTCAAATCGCCACCCATTGCCTGCACCCAGTCCCATAAGTGCATTAATCTGGATGCCAAAGGATTAAATTCTAGCCGGCCTCGCATTACCAAAGCTTGTCCTGAAATCTTTGTGCACGTCAATGGCAGTAATATTATCTTTAGTGTGTCGTCAATTTAATTAATTTACAAATGCGTTATTGCTCAGTAATGTCTACACTATATCAGTCAGTAGTCAAATGCTTTTGCTACCTCTTCTAACAGAAAAAAATTTTCTGTTGAAATGAAAATATTTATAGCGTTATATTAAGGGAGCATGAACAAAGCTGGGAAATTGACATGAAGAGACTAGAAGTGTCTGACTTCGTGCTTGGAGAGGGAGAATTTGGAGTTGTTAAAAGAGGTACCTATCGTGGACTTGATGGAAGGACCTGTAATGTCGCAGTAAAGCAGTTAAAAGGTATCACTTGAATTAAGAACGTTTTTTTAATACTCGGGAAATAAAATTTTGTTCGCCAAATCAATCAGTTGCACTATTTTTTTTAAAGAATAATGCCATTCTCCGCAATGAAACCTGCAACTGACTTTAAATTTTATTTCCGATTATTAAATGATAAATAGAATGATATGTGTGGAGATTAGAAATTCAGAACAAACTCTGAGTTCCAGAATTTTAACAGATAAAATTATATTATCATGGCAGATATTAAAAACTCACCTGATTAATCACTGGGCTTTTCTATACAGATGGCACAAGTATCACTGACAAAGATGATCTGTTATGGGAAATACAGATGTTGAAACAAGCTGGATGGCATCCAAACATCGTTGCTTTAATAGGCGCATGTACTCAAGAGGGTATGTTTTACCCTAGCCAGTATGTCCTTCAGCATTATCTGTTAACGTTGATTTAAGAGGGCTCAATTTTCATTACTTTATTATCAATTTATTATTTTTCTAGAAGAGATTCTTGTTGTGACTGAACTTATCCCTAATGGAAGCCTGGAAAAATTCCTGAAATCAAAGCGGATGGTAGGCGTTCCTGGCCAAGCGAGTACTTATGAAAATGTGCATTTTGGGCTAAACGACCGGGAGTTACTTGTTATTGCATATCAAGTTGCTTTGGGCATGCAACACTTAGAGGAGAAAAAGGTGTGAACTGACAGAATTTCTATTACCCTTCTTAAGCGCATTGTATCAGTAATTGATAAATTCAGAAAACCGTTAAAGCTAGAAATAGTCTGTGTTACAAGGAAAAGCTAACGAGGCGTGAGAAAACTAAACCTCAACCTTGAGGGATTCAAGTCGCCGGAAAAATCGAGCATAGGACAGAATGAAACTATTTCAAGCCAAGGAAATTCAGTCTTTGATAAAATTTAATTTTGGGCATGCTCTCTTCCATTCTCAAAGGATGGTACTCTTTCCGCCTCACCGAGCCTCTTCATTTGCTTGCCACACCGGTCAATGAAAATTAAGGGGTTGCCCACATTCTATAAACCATATTGTACGCGCGTTATGTATATTGACAACTAGACCATAGTGTATACTTGTATTATAACTGACATAAAGGAATGAAAATTAGACCCTTTCAAAAGCAGAGGAGGGGAAGGGAGGTCGAGTTCCTTTCATGGTTGAACCATCAGTATTTGGATGTCAATTAAGAATCTAAGAGATGACCGTCACAGGTCGCCTAGCAGTTTTATATCTCATGAAATTAACTTCATTTGGTGGAGCGACTATGAAAAAAAAAATAAACCAAAACAAAACAAACAGACGATTGAAGGTCTGCGACCAAACTTACCACGCTTTGGTCAGGAAATTGTTTGTTCTTGCAATTGTACCTCTATCAGGACTAAGATAGCCTCCTTTTAGTATGCAAATCGTTCTCAAGCCATCTCACTTATTTCGCAGCTATCTTTTGTATGTTTGAAGCTCTCCCTGTAACTCTTTACATTTTATACTTTTGCTGTCATAACTAGAGGGTCGATTCTATTTTTTTCTAGTGTATTCATCGCGACCTTTCAGCTAGAAATGTCTTCATTGGCGAAAACCTCGTGGCCAAAGTTGGTGACTTTGGATTGGCAAGGGATATCTCGTTCAATGGCATTTACACCAAAAAATCCTCTGTAAGTACATGTTAGTTCGGGAATAGCTCTTTTTCTAGTATCTCCTTAGTTTAACCATACAATCCAAGTGCGCTAGCACAAAGCTCTTTACTTCTACCTTTTCTTTTTCCTTACCTACTGTCTGTAGCTTCTAAAAAGAGACTTGTTTTCTCTTCTATAGGGTAGAGTACCTTGGAGATGGATGGCGTTAGAATCGTTAAAGGATCATGTATATACTTCCAAAAGTGACGTGTAGGTGTCCTAACTGCTTGTGTCCAAACGTGAAGGTCATTTCGATTTTTTTTCAAGTAATTCCATACCGTTTACTCATGTATGTAAATTGAATTATTCTTTGACTTATATTAATATCTTTCTGTTTCTTTCGTTTCCTTAAAGATGGTCGTATGGTATTGTGTTGTGGGAGATTGCCACTTATGGTGGGTATTAAAAGTAGACAAACCTTTTTCTATGCTGTCTTCTAAGATAAAACTTACCATTTTATATATAATAAATATGTTCCGTAGAGTATTAGTAACACCAAAAACGAATACAAACATCCCACGATATTTTGTTCTCGGAAATAGGCTATTTATATTTTTGAAGATCGGTTTCAGAAGTATTTTTTGCAAACGCCGTGCATGGTGAAACATTCATATTTTCCCGAGGGAAATAAAAAGTGCGAGCGAAATTGTAAGCCTAAATATTACCGAATTTCTGTCTTGAGCAAAGTTCCCTGAAGAACATGATCGAAAAGCAAAATTTAAACCAAGATTATGCGCTACATAGAACACAATGAAGTTGACAATAGGCCTGACTGTGTTTTACAGTTACACGTGGAGACGAGGCTGGGTTGACCTAATTATGTTAAATCAGTTAGTTGTTATGCTAACTAGTATTTTTTAAATATAATAATCGTGAGAAAAGGAAACTGTTTGTATCAAAACAAGGCCAACCTCAGTCCCACATTCACTAAAAGATGGTCTCAATGTGGTTAGCCGATAGGCGTAAAACGGCCAAAAATTTAGCCGATAGCCGTAAAAATTGAAAACTTTTAACCGTTAGCCGTAAATAGGGCAAGAAAGAGTTAACCGTAAAAGAAGGTTTTCCCTAGATTTGCTACTTTTAAGGAGGGTACTAAATTCACTCATGGTTGCGTTTTTTATTTCCCGGCTAGTGTGACTCCGTACGTACATTCAGGCGAAGCGCTTTTAAGGAGTTAACCAAGACCTAGGCTCTATTCCCGGCGCTCTCTCGGGGAACTAATTTTTTCCATAGCGAAAGTGTGGCTTCTTGCTGGGGTTAATATTTGCAATTTTCCGGAAGTCGTGCCCTCGAAACGCTAGTGAAACAACACGCAGACATGTCACTGTTTGTAAAACACGTTACCAATAAACAACATTTCCCTGTTTTTCTCTGACGCTACAGTAGACATTACCATGCCTAGTCCCTGTACGGCGTCTTCCCACGCAGTCTCAGTCAAGGCATTTCGGTGGCGAACTCGCTCGGACCACGTGACCCTAAACGCAGATATTAGCCGCGCGGAATAATGCGGCCTACGGACGAGGCAACGGCAGACAGTCGTTCCGTGCAGTGAACACTGGACACGAGAATTTTGTTATTGGCCGTTTTCACACTACAGCTAGATCATCTGTCTGAGACTAGCCTGTGTCCAGTCGCGTCCTCCCGACAGACACCCCTTCTCCGATTTTTTCTGGGGGGAGGAGGCGGCTGTACACAGGCTATCTAGAACGGATAATCCCGTCTTCAAAAGTCAGGCGGATTGTTCATTCAAAATTAAAACTATTCCATTTTCAAATAAAGACGTATTACCTATCTGACGCGAATCATCAAACGATAACCCGTCTCACACGAATAATCCTTCTCTAGTGTGAAAACGGCCATTTCTGTTATAATGAATGTCGCACCCCGGCCTTGATTTGGCGTTCGCGTGTCTGCTTTTGCTTTTTCTCAAACATTATTTTTAAACTGACTATTGACATTTCTGTAAAATAATATTAGAAGTGGAATACTTTATAAAAAGTATGATCTATCAAATGTTAAAATTTTTCAAAATAATAGCTTATTTCATCCCGAGATGATCCGAAGACCTTTAATAAAAAAATACAGGTCAATTAATATTTAACTTTTTGAAACAAAAGAAGTTAATTTTTAACTTTTTCGTTAACCGTAACTGAAAAAAATTAACCGATAGCCGTAAAAGAGCCAAAATTTTAGCCGATAACCGTAAAAGCCACTACCCCATTGAGACCCTCCTAAAAGGCTAAGGGTACCAAGCTCGTAACTGTAAAATAATCTATTGTCCATGAAGTACTTCCCCACAGAGGAACTGACCAGTATTTTGTCAAGGAAATCAACATAACACACTCCAAAACTCTTTAAAAACCTGTCGTCATTATTTCCAACCAAGATGAATTATCAAGTCCGTTGTTGACAATTTATTCTTTGAAACTCCTTGACTACCTCCTTGACTTTACGAAAGATGTTTCTTTCTTGGCTTTCCAAATCGATTTTCCACGAAAACCGGAAAGCCATTATAAGCCCTACACTAAGCTGTGACGACATGCGTTGCTCCAAATGAGGCAGTTAACCATCTTGACCTTTTTTATTTTATTTTATTTCTGACCAATCATTTAAAACGTCGAAAACTGATTTTAAACAGGTCAGACATTCTCATTACAAGTAAACGTTTTTGTTGTTGTTTGCTTTTTGTTTGCTTGTTTGTTTGTTTGTTTTTTCTTTAGTTCGTCTAAGTCGATGGAATAATAAATCTGTCATTGGACGGTTTAGTGTGTAGTATCGTAGGATATTTCTACCTGTTTCTTGTAATATGACCTAAAATTTGGTGGATGTCTGTAGGTGAGGTGCCGTACCCTAACATAATAATGCTAGCAGATCTAATCATTTGGCTGTCCATGGGGAACCGTATGTCACGTCCGGAACACAGCTCAGACGAACTGTAAGTTTGCAATTGTCCTTAAGTTTATACAAATGAATAAATGAATATTCAAAAACTCATTAATCAATCAATATTTTAATCAATATTTATCCAGAGGCATCCAATTTAGTAGAGCTAGTTTAAATGCAGCCCTGACACAACACAAAAGCAAAGACATTAAAACATTAAAACTAGAAAATTAATTAAGTTACAAAGCCAAAATGTACCGCAGGCGTTACTGTTTAAAATGGCGCTTTAGCTTGATTTGAAATTCGCTGAGCGTCTCTACTTGTCTAATTATCCCCTGGAGCTCTGGCGCGTCACACTCTATTGAATGCGATTTACTGTTTCAAAGTAAATCTTTATAGATTTAGGGCCTGTTTGCGTGGAGGTAGGGGGACCCAAGGTAGGTGAGGTAACATGTGGCGGGTCACTCCACCTATCGTGTTAACGTGATCAAATTAAAATGACCTGTAACTTGGTAACTCTGTTACTTTGTAGTTACCTTGTTACTCTTAAAGTCGGTAAAATATATGTCCCCATACATGACGTACGTACCGCTGTAGCAGTGTTAAGCGTTGCACTTATCAGTTGTGAAGACGCAAGGCATTGAGACACGCTGATCAAGGACTGTCTTTGAAATTTAAAGATCATCATCCTCGGAATTCGGACTCGCACACACTTGGAGGTCGTGAACAAATTAGAGCATTCTGAGCCCTTAAGAAATTGCAAATTCGGCAACGGCATCAGCAGATTTCCTGGTGTTCTTTCCACAGTTCTTTGTGTGTCCCAATGCATCAGTCGGAACGAACGTGTGAGAGACGGTAAACAATTTAAAATCGTCATCAAATGCTGAATCTGCATCACTCGCGGTCTCCCCACTTTCCCTCAGTTCTTCATTGTCTCGCTAACTTTGCATTAGTGAAACTCCACTGTGGGTCAGGGTCAGGGTCAGGGTCATTTATTTTAGATTTTTCATTGCTTTCAGGTCTATGACCCTGAGAAAACAAATTTTGTACACACGTGTATAAACCGCTATGTAAACATTTAGGTGAAAATAAACAGCAGAAACAGCTGGTCGATCGCGCGCCGGATGATGTACACCGTAACTTTCCAACAGTTCCTTTCCATTACCATTTTGATTTAAACGGAGGCATTTTGACCAAAACTTTAGTTGAGAAACGGTCAGTTTTTCTATCTCTTCTTCAATAAAACTAGCACCAGCAATGTCCTCTGCAGTAAGATCGACTTGATCGTCCGCCATGTTAGTCATTTTAAATTTGCCGCAAGGGCTATTAAGCCTCACTTCCATGCAACTTCGGTTTTTTTCTGTAAACGGAGTATTGCGTATGAAGCTTGAAAAAAAAAATCCAGGGCTTGAACGGGATTTGAACCCGTGACCTTGTGATACCTGTGCGATGCTCTAACCATGCAACTAAGCTATGAAGCCACTGATACTGAGAAACCACTGATGTTGAGAAGGCGCGAACATAAAAAAGAAAGAAAGAAAGAAAGGAAAAAATAAAGGGAGATGTAAAGAATCAACCATAAGAGGACACGGAAAAAAATTTGAGCCCCAGATGGGATTCGAACCCACGACCCTCCGTGTTCTAGTTCGGATGCTCTGACCTCTGAGCTACTGAGGACTCGTTGGCGAGCAAGGGTCATTTTTGTAGGTTGGACTTGCGAACCGCATCTCGCAGTCACACAGTCCATCACAAGCAACACATTGAGGCTTAACTGTATCACACAGTCACATTAATAGCAAGAAATGTCTCACTCATGAAGGAGCCTCCAACCAACCAACCTATGCCACTGATATTAATATTATAAAGAAAAAATAAAGGGAGATGTAAAGAATCAACCATAAGAGGACACAGAAAAAATCTGAGCCCCAGATGGGATTTGAACTGCGAGATGCGGTTCGCCAGTCCAACCCACAAAAATGACCCTTGCTCGCCAACGAGTCCTCAGTAGCTCAGAGGTCAGAGCATCCGATCTAGAACACGGAGGGTCGTGTGTTCGAATCTCATCTGGGGCTCAGATTTTTTCTGTGTCCTCTTATGGTTGATTCTTTACATCTCCCTTTATTTTTTTCCTTTATAATATTAATATCAGTGGCAAAAGAAAGAAAGAAGTCAAAAACGCGGGTAGGAAACTGAGGAGAGGAAGGGCGGCGGAGCCTGTAATCTTTGCCAACTTTTTGCATGCCTTACACTTTCGCGTCAGTTTTCCCCCATTATCTCTAAGCCTGGAACAGGCTACTTAACAATCGGATAGCGTTTCCTTCTTCAAGACGAGTTGTAATTTAGACTACGAGTAGTCCCCCATTTTTCCTCAGGAATAGTTGGGCGTAAATATCACCCCACGCGAGAAAAGGCGACAGGCGGCGGGGAGAGAGAATTTTTTCTCTCTCCCCGCCGCCTGTCGCCTTTTCTCGCGTGGGGTGATTTTCACGCCCTACTCAGTCCCAGACCCGACTATCTCGGAGCCTGGAACAGTTCTCATATATGATTTATTTCATATACATTATTTTGCCACATTCATCTCTTTCACGGGAACATGAACACATAATTGACCAACTCCCAACATAAGTGACTTCATAGCTTAGTTGTTAGAGCGCAATGTCACAGGCTCAAATTCCGTTGAAGACCTGAATTTTCTTTCAGGCTTCTTACGCAATTCCATAAATAGACCATATTCACGATGACGTCATTTTACTACTGCTACCAAAATCCTTCAGGGTTTTGCTTTCTTGTTTAAATTAGGGCTTTCGTTATTTAAACCTCTCTGGGATTACCAATTTTAAATTTGAAAGAAAGAACGAAATGAAGTCTGGTCTTAGTAGTAAAAGACGTCATCGAGCAAATGGCGTATTGCGTTTACGACTGCCAGAATTCATTTCCGCAGTTCTCATATATGATTTATTTCATGTACATTTGTCACATTCATCTCAGCACGGGAACATATGAACACATAATTGACCAGCTCCCAACATCAGTGGCTTCATAGCTTAGTTGCATGGTTAGAGCATCGCACCGGTATCGAGAGGCCACGGGTTCAAATCCCGTTCAAGCCCTGGATTTTTTTTTCAAGCTTCATACGCAATACTCCGTTTACAGAAAAAAACCGAAGTTGAATGGAAGTGAGGCTTAATAGCCCTCGCGGCAAATTTAAAATAACTAACATGGCGGACGATCAAGTCGATCTTACTGCAGAGGACATTCCTGGTGCTAGTTTTATTGAAGAAGAGATAGAAAAACTGACCGTTTCTCAACTACAGTTTTGGTTAAAATGCCTCCGTATAAATCAAAATGGTAACGAAAAGGAACTGTTGGCAAGTTAGGTGTACATCATCCATTATTCGGCTTCGCGCGATCGATCAGCTGTTTCTGCTGTTTATTTTCAACTAAAAGTTTTCATAGCGGTTTAGACAATTTGCTCTCTCAGGGTCATGGACCTGAAAGCAGTGAAAAATCTAAAATAAATGACCCTGACCCTAACCCTGAATCACACTGGAGTTTCACTACTGCAAAGTTAGCGAGACAATGAAGAACTGAGGGAAAATGGGGAGACCGCGAGGGATGCAGATTCAGCACGAGTAGTCCCCCATTTTTCCTCAGGAATAGTAGAGCGTGCGAAACGCGAGCGCACGTGAAAATTTCCCCACGCGAGATAAGGCGACAGGCGACGGGGAGAGAGAAAAATTCTCTCTCCCCGCCGCGTGTCGCCTTTTCCCGCGTTGGGTGATTTTCACGCCCTACTGTCCCTGAGAAAAAATGGGGGACTACTCGTAGTCTAGTTGTAATTAGGTATTACAGTTTAATTATTCAAATATTTTCTGCCTGCTATTTGCAGGTATGAAATGATGCGTTCATGTTGGTTAGAAAACCCTTTGATGAGACCCACATTTGCTGAAATAACGAAGCGATTCCAGTATTATTTACAAGAATATAAGGTGCTGTCTTGAGTCTTCCTTCGTATAATCCATTAAATACTATAAAGTGAAATCACCGAACAAATTTACTGCTAGTCCAAGAAAAGCCAATTTCGGTTCCTGTCGAAAATTATTGGTTCATTACTATTTATCAGCCACAAAAAAGGGAAAGCCGCTGTCGTTGACTTTCACAGGACCAAAAAAAACAAGAATCCGTAAACTTAAACATGGTGGAAACACGCGACTCCGTTGCGGTGAACTCAAGAGGGCGGAATGTCTATTATGAACAGTATTACGACACATTTGTTTTTTGTTTGTTTGTTTGTTTGTTTATATATATTTTTTTACACCCAATTTAGAGAAAGTATGTGAATGTAACCGACGGTGGCTTAGAAAAGGACCCAGAAGTCTCGTGATAGGATGGGATTTCCTTGACCAAAACCACGACGTTTGACAACTGGATCAGCACGCTACGAGGCAGTTCTTAGTATTGGTAGCAATAGAACAAACACCTGCAAGATCACATTATGGTCAAAAGATTGAAAAGATACTGATACCCACACCACAACGCACAAGCTAACCAAAAGTGGTTTCTGCAACACGAAGAAACGTAACCGCATTATTTTATTGCGATCTAAAGGTCGCAATTTTGCTCAACTAAGATGACCAGTATGGATTATGTTTTTACTCATAGAGCACAATTTTTGACCGGGTTTGAAAAATCGTTATAACCTCTCTCAGCTGAAGTCGCTGTTCCCTATCGTCTATTCAATTATTGTCATTTTCAATATCCAAAGTAGCCATTCTAGAAGTTAAGAGTGCAGCCATTCTCTTTTTCCTTTTTTCGTTCTTCTTTTGCTCTGTGTTGCCTTTACTTGCTCTGGCGTGATTTTTGGGCTTGAAAATGTCGGGTTTTGGCCTTTTTCCCGATGTTCGGTTAAAAAATGGCTATTAATTGTTTTCAGTAGGTCCATTTCTGAAAATCGAGTCGTTTTGGATTTTATATCATTAATGTTGATTATGTTGTTATTATAGATGGTTTTCACAGTGACTTCATCAAATTGTAAAGTCACAATAAGGCGAGGTTTTTACGAATTCTCATTTACATCAGGTTGAAGATAAACAAAAAGTAAATCTTTGTACAAGTTTCCATTCTCGTAGCATGTTTCATTTCGAAAGTACAGCAATTTGAACTTCCGAGTTTTTATTGTGCATGATAACAAAATAGGAATGCTGTCAGGTTGAAAAAAAGCCTCTCCTCTTTATTTTCAGCAGTACAACCATTTTAAGTATTAGAAGATATGTTTATGCGCACGTATGCTAGTTCTCGAGTGAAAAGAAAGAGCTTTTATAGAAAAAATGAACTCCAGATGTGTTGTTTTCCGGTGGCCATATTGGTGGACCAAAACGGTCTACCAATATGGCGTCTCCATACAAAGATTTACAAAGTTGCGTGAAACGTTTCGGCAAATAACTCAGAAACTGTGGGCCACAAAGACCTGAGACTTATATTAGTCTTTTATAACATTTCATTTTCTTGGCTCCTTCCACTGGATGTTTCCAATTTATTTCTTCGTTGCGTGACAGTGAAAACGATCTATTGTTTAAATTTATTTCTCTGTGGGTGTTTCTCCTCATTACATAGTATCATGTGTTATATAAAACATGTTTGCTTAACTAAGTTAACCAGTATGGATTATAAAATTTATCTTTAAAATGATCTTAACTGAATAAAAACCTACGAAAATCACTTACAACAAAATTTATAACAGTAACTGCTTCAAACTTTGTAGTGAATAGACAACATATTAAATTTCTATTAAGTATTTTAGTATTGTAAATATTCACTTTTTTAGCGTCTTAATAGTATATTTTATGAAGTGTCCCCAATTAGCCCTGTTTAGGCCAATTTTTCTTTTTTCGACTTAACGTGACAAAAAATTACGTGACATTTTTCTCAATTTTTTTCGTTCCCAGGCCCCGAAATCGTAACCCAAAATCATGTCGATAATTGTTAATTTTTAGCGAAAAACAAAACTAGCCAAAGTTAACGATTACTTTCCATAAATGTACGGTTATATTTATAATATTTATTAATGACCCTATCTGGAAGTCGTAAAATACGTTGGGAAAGTGAAAAATAAACCATGTAAATCGGGCTTCGAAGTCGTCGAACTCGAAAGAAGACGTGACAGGCATTGACCGTTCGGCCAAAACACGGTCATCACTTCAAGCGGGCTAGTCGTTTAAAACATGCGTATTTGAAAAATGTACGGGTTGATATGGAAAGCATGGGATCTAATTAACATTTAAGCCCCAAACTCGTAAAATTTGTATGTGTTCGAGCGAAAAATATATGTAAATCGGCGTTTGAAAAGTACTCCTTCAGAAATGTTGGCGATTTTGCTGAGCGCCCCGGTCCTTCTTGTAATTTGCATTACGTTTGTCTTGTGTTGTGTGGAGGCCGTACAAAACGACCGAGAAAAGAAGGAAAACGGCGATGGTGGGAAATACAGCCACAAAGGATATCCATCATTTCGGGCCCAAATAAACAAGTAATCTTTGAATCTATAAATTCCAAATTTGTCGTAAATGTATTAAGTTGCGCCCGGTTTCATGTTCAGCAACTGACAAATGTTCTGTATGTTTGCTGACAGTAAACTTCTGTACGAATTGTACAATTGCAAATCTCCTTCATCCAGCCCCATAGCCCGCTCATTTACACTGCGCATGAGCTGATCCAATTTTTCAGTCTCACGCTAATGTCTCCCTCAAAGGGCTCAATTTTTTGCCATGGAAAATACGTACACACGCGCTTGACAGTTACAAAAACTAATACGCTACAGAAACATAACTACAATACAGAGAAAATACTGACAGAAAAACCAACATGCTACAGAAACCCTACCTGCTATACAGAGTAGCCTGGGACCAGGCTTGGCAGTGGGGGGAAAAGGCAAAAACCGGGGTCAAATAGGAAAAATATCGGCGAGCGAAGCTAGCTGAGCGGTATCCTGGGGAGGGGGAATGGGCGGTGGAGCCTTGAGTCATGCCTTTGATGCCGCCGTTCCATGATACCAGATTCTGGTATCTAGCTCTGATTGGTCAAGTGTCTTCGTGTTGACAGATTCGCGGTGCTGTTGACAGTATCGCGCTCTTTCAATATCACGCTGCTACAATTCGGGAAAAGATTTCTTAAAACACTGATTTCGAGAAAGCAATACAAATTTCTTTGCGAGACTTTTCACTTATCCCTCGGCTCCAAGAAGAGCAAAAAATACTCAAGTAGATTAAGGCCTGGTTCTTTACAAATTCCTCAGAATTTTAAAGGGGGGTGGTCTAATGTAAAGTTTTTTTAGAGATATTCCAGGTCTAATAAATTTAGGCTAATGATAACTATGAAATCTTCAACTTTCATTTTAAAAATTGTTTATAACTGTATCACGTGACCAGCCACGCCCTGTTTTATCGAGAAATCCTTTGGGTTGAAATGCCCACTATGTAGAAAGCAAATCGTTTTCCTTTTGTCGATCCAAATAGTGGCTTCTGATAGTCTTCTTGTAAAAACGTGTGGAATGAGACGAAGTCATTTAACGTCTTTCTCCTAACGAAAATTTTAGTAAGAGGAGGACTGGCACGAGTCAATGAACACCAATTGCACCTACAAATTGTAAAGATTCCAACCATTTCAGGCTGATTTCGCAGACACTTTGTAGGGTCAAAGTTTTGATACAGAGAAACTGGGGTTACACGTTTAGGAAGTGGTGGGCATCGTTAATTGCAATTTTTGAACAGAGGAGGGCGTGGTCGATCACGTGACGGGTTAATTTGGATTTTTTTCAAGTTTTTTTAAGGTTAGTTTACTTTACCATCTGTTATTCCTGGAGGATGTCTTTAACAATAGTTTTTGGAAAATCTGCATAAAAATCCCAAATCACGTAGAACCAGGCCTTAATCTACTTGAGTATATGCCTGTGATCTGTTGCAAAAAGAAAAATAAGTATTCAAAATATCGATCTTTTCTTACACTATCCTGTGATAAACTACGGTCACATTTATAAAGCGATTGTCAGTAAACCGACGTTCAAAAGGTACAGTATTGTAATCACGCTCCTGCTAAAAGCGTGATAAAACCCAAAAGTCAGTGGATGTAGGCAAAGAATGCATTTTGCGTACAGCTAAGCCTTGTGCTCCGAGAACACGTAAACCAAAACTGTACGGAGATACCCCGTGAGCAGTTTTCCCTGTTGCTTGGCTTTTACTTGTTCTAGCGTTTACGAAGTCCGCCTCGCTTGTCAGTCAAGTACTTAACAAACTAAATATACAACCGACAAGCGAGGCGAACGACTTCGTAAACGCTAAAAGCCATGCATGTAAGAGAGAAACCTCTGCTCGCAGGCTAGTAAAAAGATAACAACGGTTGAGAAAACTCAGGGAAAATGATTATTACTAATTTTTACACGATTTTGCCATGCATACCTTATAAAAGGGACAACAAATTCAACAGGAATACACTCAAACTGAATAGTCTGTCGCCTAAGGTGCTAAACTCACACATTTTTCCTCCGCGGAATATAAACTCATACCAAAAGCAATATTTCGTCTCTTACATTATAAGAAGCTATGTCAACGAGCATTATGACGCGTACGCGAACTGCGAACTTGAGGGATCTCCTTGTTCCCCGCTCGAACACGGCGCACTTTCCTCTGAAACGTCTGTCTTTCACTTTGCCGAAGCTGGTGTTAACTCCAATTGGCGATCGAAGTTAAGTAGATCTCTTTGCTTGCACTATTACTTTATTTCGAATTCAAATATTTTTTTTACCAAAGCGAGATAATTAGCTCACGCTGACATCCGTGATGAGAACTTGACGTGTTGACATTTCAATGACAAGTTAATTGCCGAAGGGCGGATCGGCGGTATCAAAGACATGTCTCCACTCCAGGATACGCCACCCTTTCTCCTCCCCAGACTACCTCTAGGCTCGCTCGGCTCGCTCGCCTCGCTCGGCGCGCAGTTTTCCTTTTTTTTTGCAAACGCCGACTTTTTCTCCTTTTTCCCACAATGCAGAGCCTGGTTCCAGGCTAATACAGAGAAAATACTGAAAGAAACTTAGTGACAGCCAACAAGTTGCAGTTAGAAAGATATCCAATTCACAAGTGGGCTAAATACTTTGACACTCTAATAAAGAAAAAATGGCGTGCGAGAGGATTGTCCTTCTTTCTGGCTTAGTGTTAACATTTTTAGCTACATATCATACTAATTTTTGATACAGACTGACAAATCAAAAGAAATAAGGATAAAATACTAAAAAAGTGTTAGAGAATAGCGCTGGGGGTGAGAAGAGACGCTCTTTTTCTATGGGCGCAAGATTATTTGTGCACTGGATGGTAAGTGACGGTTGTTTAACTCACAAAATATATCCTCACAGGAGTTACTTCATATCCCCGATCTCGATTTGCACACTACCTGTTTTGTGTTATATTATTTTTTAATGATAGAAAGATTGCCCTTTTATCGGCGTTTGTGAACCTTTAAAAACAGCTGTTGCAGTCGGTTCTAAGTCAGCAACTGCAACAAGTCGTTCACACACATCGACAATAGTGCTTGAGCATTTGGGCGAGAGGGTTTGGTGCAGTTAATCTCAATCCTCACTGTGAATATTTTCCTCCTTTTCAGTGGGTTCCATCCCTCGCTCCTTTACTCATTTACTTCTGCTACGATCCGAATACCTGTTCACACTGAGACGAAGAGTGGCAGCTAGAAACCAATTCGATAACGGTGCATGACGATCCACTTACAAGATCGGCCCGGCGCAGCTTTGCTCCTTTACAGAAATTGCGCCAAAATCACGGTTCTTATGTATGTGAGTAGAAGCACTATTCGGTATCATGGCCGTTTTCGCTTCGGTGCAAGTGCTGTCTAGTATAGTGTGAACTAACCCTCTTGGTTTATTCAATGAATTGATGCCTAATGTTCGGGAGGGAAAGTCTAAACGGGCGGAAAAGAAAATGGCGCGAAGAAAAGTAAGGGGTGAATAACTAAGGTGGATCTGCCACGGTAGGAAGACAGAGAAGCTGACTTTTCTATATTTCTCCCACGTACCGACGCAACACCAGTTTCTTTAGAAACTAATCCGCCTTGCAACCGATATAGTTGCGCCCGTGGCAACGAAACTGGCCATAACGTAACAATTGCCGTTTACACCTGTGCTACGGATCGATTCCCATATGAGATGACGAATTCAGTATAACGTTGAAACGGTTATCTTTGAAAGGTGTCTATTTAGCTACGTGTCACTTCACTTTTAGCCAACCCTCATGAATTTGTTTGAGGCAATATTGTTACTTTGAATTCAAGGTGATATTAGCATATATGACGTTCGCGAGATCCTGTTTGGCTTATAATTCATTGCCACCTGCAAGAATAAAGAGAAAAAAGGATATTTAACTTTGTTAAGCATACTTTGTGGTCTGTTACTTGTGCAAAATTATTTTTGTTGCTATGACAATCTGTCATGGTAGTGAACGAGGGGGTTTTAAGCATTTACCTAAAAAACGGTGTCAGGTTACGAAAAGATCCCTTCGATATGGCAGAGAAAAAATCGGTCCATTTCTCGAGTATTTTAGAGGAAACACTGAATGGTAGTTCAACTGCAAGCTCTGAAGTTGACGCAATTTCCTTCACTCTTGGTGGAATGGATTTTGAGGAAGTACATATTGCTAGTTTGTCAAGAAGTGCCCAAAAATACCGTGTTCCGGCTGCCGACACTGATGAGCAAAGAACTAGGCCTCGAAGGCGAACAGTATCCTTACTGACGTTTGGTTTCATCTTTCTGCTTGGCATTGGAGGATTGTCAATCTATTTCATTACGCGAGAATTGAGCAATAGAGAGAGGAACAGTAACAGTAAAAAAGTCGGTGACAAAGAAACGGGAGTCTTGGCTGAAAACACCGTTTTACAAGGAAATTTTTCACTTTCTCCACAAGCGACTCGCATAAGGAATTCCTCTTGGAGGGGTAAGTGTTATTCCTTATTGTCTTGTCCAATTCAGATTAATGAATTGAACTAAAGTAGCAAACGATTTATTGATTCATTTCACCTCTATGAATTGTTAAGCCTTCCCCTAAGATTGAACCTCCATCTATCTGTACATCAGCTAGAAAAAAAGTAGAGAGTGCTTAATCAGGGATTCATATAATTGCTTACAACCACCGTGCTAAAACCGACACCTGACAAATAGAACTATTTACGGCGAAAAGAGAGAAAAAAAAAAAAGCTTAAAGCAATTTACAAAGTTGCAGGAAAAGAAAAAAAAAAGCTTAAAGCAATTTACAAAGTTTGCTTCCAATAATTGAGAAGTAATTATTAGTTTCTTATTTTCTACACTGCAGAATTTTTTTTCTTTCTGATGTTGGTAATCACACATAAACAAAGCCTCTGAATACGTGAATAAGGTTTAGTATCTGATAAGAATTTGTGTATAAATGTTGGAATCTTAGTTTAATCAAATAAAATGATGCGCATTAGTACATAAAAAAAAGCACAAAAATGTTCAGAAACTTTCCCGGTAATTGAAAACTTTAATGAGATGATTAGGCTGCAGATATGAAACTCAAATATCCTTTTTTTAGCAAACAATTGAGGCACTTTTTGAGCAATTCGTTGTAAGCCCTCAAAGTGAGGTTTTGTTACTCCCCACATTGCGGTAATGTGTTTCCGTTTTGACATTTGCCATAGTGAGCAATATTTGCTTTCTTATACAGCTTAGGAGCACCTGTCAGCTGGTGAACCCCTTAATTAACACTTTTTAGCACCTGCATTATTACACGATGCACGAGCAGCCATATTGTTAACAGTGATAGCAGAGTGCTCTAATGAAACACTTTGTCTTAAGTTTTAGAAACCAGTAACAAGTACATCCCTGCATTTTCTGTGAGACCATCGCCAATTTCTCTAGACCACACGAGGTTGCAAACAACCATGAAGGTTCAAATGTCGTCAGGTTTATCCACTGAGACTGTACCAGGAAAACAAACAACAACCTCTGCTCCAATTGTCTCAACATTAGTGTCAAGAAGTGCGCCTTCCCATTCCCTTCTACACGTAAGACAAGAGTATTCTCCTCTTCTAAAGACGACAGAAAAAAGCAATACATCTTCGGGCACTCAATTCTCCAGATCCTATGAACTAACATCTAGTGGCTTAAGTGTACATGGAGGCCCTGCATCGTCCAAAGAATTTATCCCCAACATTGCCGCTTCACAGTCTATCGACGACAGCAGAGCAAAAATGTTTAACTCTATCGTCACTGTTTCACCTCACTTCACAGCTAAAACTAGTGAAAGTGTAAGGGAGAAAGTCTTCGTAATCTCAAGCCCAGGAAAGACTGGAGATGGAACAAAAGAACTTCAGCAAACAAGGATCTTCACATCGGTGAGAGACAATGGGTTGTTTTCCAGTATTGGAAACGCAACGGCTGAGAGTTTGAAAGGAAAGTACCTCAATCGATCGGAAGTTATGATAACCTCCGAGTCAGCACAGTCGACGAGTCACATGGTCAAAAATAGCAATGAGAAAAGCTTATCCTCGACAAAAATTATTTCTTCATGGTCGCAATTAATGACCCAGGTACAGCAATTTCTGTCTCTTTCGCCACGACAGTCAAGAGGTCAAAGTTCTTTGAAAACTTCAATACCAGGTAGTTCGACGACCATGGTCAAATGGAGTCAATTTGCACCGCTGTCCTCGCTAATACCGACTTCAGCAATCGAAGTTTCTTTCCATAGTGAAGACCAGTCCAGCAGTTTACGTCAGGATTTATCAAGCACTGCATCTTTCCCCTCTCTGCCTACTACGCGCAGTGAAATGCCTGCCACAATAAGGAAAACCCACGCAACGAAACACACAACTTCAGCAACAGCTTCTTCCCGCTTGCACGTTATAAATAATGAGGTAACTGAGGGCGATACATCCACGACAATTAAAAAAATCAACGCTACTAAAAACACAGTGGTAGCATCAGCAACCGTTTCTTCCCTCTTGTACGCGATAGCAAGCAAAGATGTAACCGAGGCGTCAGTCTTTCTTTCTTTACTCCATTTGCCCAAAAAGAGTTCGGGAACAATGAAAAAAATCCTCGCTACTAAACGCACAACGGGGAGTTCGGCAACTGATTCTCCCCAGACCACAACAAGTACGAAGATAACCGAAGCATGGAAAAGCGATGATGGTAATGGTAAAACATCGTTTGCCGGACGATTGACAATGAGTTCCTTGAACACTTTGACCCTCTCGCCCTACTTCACTGGTGATAATGTACTGACAATTAACGACAGTGTCTCAACGCAAACGCCTCGGAAAACTTCTACCTTACTTCTATCGATGACTCACCTACCTACGAACACAACATCAACTTACAGCAAACTGAATATCAGGCTTGGAACTCTTTCGTATGCATTCGTAACGAAAGCAACGGTAACTCGTTCAAGATCAATGCAGGTGTCGTTATTTTCAAGGTCCTCTTCTTCGTTGCAATTGGTCTCGAAGGATTCCCGTCGGAGAAAACACCGAACTCCAACAACTATAACTTCTGATGCACCTTTTAGTTACACTAACTCAGACTTGAATAGCCACACTTTGTCAACTTGGACAATCTTTTATCTTCATAGCAACTTCGAACGTCCAGGAACTGTAACCCCTCATGCAACCTCAGCAACCTCAAGTACTTTAGGCAAGACTAGCGCCACTTTACACGCTGTTCAACCCTTATCAACGGTCACAATAGACTCAAGAGTCACAAGGATTCCTCCTATCGCAGCGTCTGCTCCTGCGCATCATAAGACGACAGAGGGCATGAAGAAAAGTCGTTCCAGTCAACAAACACTTTCCTCCAGCCCGGCTATAAAACGTGTAACACCATTTTCGTACACATTGGGCGAAGGTTCCAGAGACACACCAACGCCTTCAAGTACCAAAAGAATTGTTATGAACGTCACAGCCATACCGTCTGATGAAAGATTCACATCACCCTCCAATATAAACTCTCAGCATACTACATTGAAACTGGTGACTTATGAACCACTGGCACTCAGTTCTTCCTTTTTACAACGGAATTCAAAGAGTAAGGTCCAAGAAAATCAATTAACTTACCAAAGACCTTCGGTCTGTAACACATCATTTCATCAGACATTCCTTACAAGCCACGTAAGAAGCCTCAATGGTAGTCGCATTTCTATCTCCACATCACCGTCTGTAGCGATATCTACTAAGCTAAACACTTCAGCTGTTCAGTCTACACTAATAAACCATTCTTTCAGAAGATCCAGTAGCATTTCAATAAACAGCTCTTTGCCCAACGTCTCCATGAAGTCTTTTTCATTTTCAGTAAACTTGTCTGCAGTTGGCACTCTTGCATCAAAATATAGCTACATTCAGTTTCTGCAAGTGTCACACTCAAGAAACAACACAATTTTATATCCAACCATTTTGGAGCAAACAACAATGATCCCTCCGGTGACCTCAAATTATTCAACTCCAATTAAAGTCATGGACGGTTCACTCATTATAAAGGACAAAAGGTACCACACCAATCTATCAAACCCCAACACAACGATGTTCAAAACTTTAGCAGATGAGATTGAGACTATCATCATGCGCATAATTTCTTTCAATAACACGGATGTATTACGAGTCGAGGTAACATCCTTTAAGAATGGAAGCGTTGTGGCATATTTCGCCTTAACGGTGAAGTATGATTCGCCATTCAATGACCAGGAGTTTGCAAATCTTTTAAGAGAAGCCAATGGTACTCTTTGGCGTGGTTATCTTGTGACTAACATAACTGTAACTTTGAGAACCGTCGAAAAGGGATCACATGGGCGTTCACATGATCAAGAGGAGGCAAGACTATCTACACCTACCATCATTGCCATACTTTCAGTGCTCGCGGTGTTGTTAGTTGCTGTGGGAGGATTTGGAGTTTACGTTTGTAAAAAGAAGGGCCTTTGTCCCAAGTCAAGAGTTAAACCTGTCAAGTAAGTACTAGGCTACAGCTAAAAAGAAAAAAAAATGTTAGGAAAAAAATGATAACTTCTGAAAGATTGCTTTAAATTTTCGGGGGCTGTAGAGAAATAATGGGGAGAGTGACGGAAATTTTCGAGTTGAAATATTGAACTAAATGCCATTTTGGGGGCCGAGTGCCGGAATAATTAATAGAGAATACCATTGTTGAAATGCGTAGTCCACCTGAGCAATACCACAAAAACTCGATTACCAAGTAATGTACGGGCTACCTTGTTCGCGTCAACACATTAGTCAGTTGTGCATAATAAAGGCAGCAGTCCGGCGGAACCAGTTAAATATTTTGTTCTTTAGTCTTAGTTAAGAAAAAACATCATGTTGATGTTGCATTTTGGTAAATAAGGAACGAAGTATACGTATATGAGCCATTATAACGGCAAATATCTAACATTTGAAAACATACATTGTAGTTCAGTGAAGTTTCCCTACGGGTTAATACTATAAGGGGTAAATACCATAAACAGAACAAATACATATATTTCTTATTCTTGTTTCTATCTAAATTTTAAGTTCGCCGATCCCTCCATCAGATCAAGAGAAGATACAGACAGTTCACCGTGATCATGCTTGGGTAACGAACGATGAGCCTTTTTTAAACGCCAACGCGCCAACTGACCCTAACGATAAAAGAGAAACATTAAGTATGACAGTCTTGGAAAGAGAAGAAAAGCAACCAGAAGAAAACGATAACACAAGAGGGAAAAAGTCTAGTAGTTGAATCTACGGAGACTGTTTTTGAGGAAGACTATGACAAAACTGATCATGACGCCGCCAGTCGCCCCTCGTAAGGGAATCCAAGACGGTCTTGCATTCTGGATTTCACGCCGTGGATTCCGGATTCCAGGTACTGGATTCTAGTGTTCTCAGTGGAACATGGATTCTGGATTCCAATAGTGAGTGCATGGGGTTACGGATTCCTTGAGCTCAATTCCAGATTCCAAAGCCCAGGTTTCCAGATTTCCCGGGTAAAATTTTCCCCGGATTTCGGATTCCACAAGTAAAAATTTCTCGGATTCCGGAATCCAGATTCCTTTATTTGGGGCGACACCATGGTTTTTATCCCTACTTTATCCTCAGGAAGCATTGATCGAATAGCGTGGGCCAAGTCAGTGGGTCCTCAGCTAACGTCTAAATGAGGCTTAGTTTATATATATTCTAAGGTGATCTTGACTCTGATATCGCAGCTCAGCATATAGAATGAGAATGGCCCTGGTTCAACAGCCTCCAAGTCTCTTAAGATAGAAAGGAATGAAAAATGATTAAGGAACAAGTTGCAATACGTTATTTTACTTGAAAACTTGTCCGTCACATATAACTGTCCAATAATCATTTACTAACATGTACACATATACCCTTCAAAACTAGTAATAATTTACCTGTACAACTGATGCAAGTGAAATTTAGCAGAATAATGCATAATGGTTTAAGCAGATTTTTAACGTTTCGATTCCTTGCAGAGTTGACCGTTACATCAAAAATAAGTTGTTTTAATGGTAAATAATAGCGACCACTTTAAGTTACTGCAGTACAGCTGATCACAGTCACCACTCTCCAATAATTTATTACTGGAAGACAGAAAGAAACTATTCATCGTTACAAACTAAACAGTACACGGTGTAACCAAAGGAGATTGATAATACATGCAAGTTCCGTAAGCACGATACCAGTTGTCGTTGTTTTATTTTAAACGTTGTTATTGCTATAAATGTTGTTTGTTTTCAGGTATTGTCAGGAAAACATAGCTTATTAAGTTTCCTTAACCACGGCCTGTGAAGCTGGCGGGATTAGTGGGCGAGTGCTCTAGGTTTCGGACGGTGAAGCCATTCGTGAAGATTGGGACATGAATCGAAATTGAAAGTTTCCCTCACGGTTTTGCCGCTTCAATTGCTCAACGGAGCCGCCACGAAACTATCCAGGGCACAACAATCCCGCTAGCTACGCAGGCTACAGTGACTATTTATATCAGCTTGAGTCAGGGCAAAAATCTTGAAAATAATAGAGTGTTAATAATAATATTAATAGTCGTTAGAGTGGGCACATGTCACTCAACGCTGACCGAAAGGAACAGTTTTTTTGTGTCCTTGTGTCCTTTTTCCTCACTGTTCCTTATATTGTATCACCCGGGCTCTACTTGTTGAGGAATTCATGCATCAGTAAAAGGCGACTATGAAAGATGCAAAAAATTTCCCTCCTAATCCTCTGCTCGGGTGGCCATTTTCTTTCTTTTATTCATCCCCTTTTCCCCCAGTAAGGATAGCCTGCGTAGCAGGCGCAACTGTCGGTTCCACCTCGTCTTTCCTGGCCTCGCGCGCGCGTCTTCGATATTTCTCCCTTCACCCTAAAAAAATGGCACCCTCTACGCAGGCTACAATAAGGAACATGACATTGAAGCGACGAATGTAATAAAAATTGGCCACATTATTTTATAAAACCGCCGGCAAATGCTATCCAAACCGTATATACTCGAAAGAACGCCGCCCTCAATATAAGTCTGACAAAAATACGAACCGCGGCGCTCTTTCGAAAACAACAATAAACGATCAAAACTGATGCCGGGGTGGTTTGAGGGCAGCGCTCCTTTTTTCGATTTTCAAAAGAGGGGCGGCGCTCTTTCGATTATTAACGGTTTCGGTATTGACGGGTTAATTACATTTATGGCCAATTCGAATTGCATTTCTTTGAGAGCATTAATACAGTTGTGGTCAATTTTTATTTCATTTGAGGGCTTTTTTACATTTGTGATCAATTATTACAACAACAATGGTCCTAGGCTGCTGACTTATTGTGTGTCCAGTTTATATTGAGGGGTCAGGCGTTGATGCCTTTAAGTCAGCATCCTTGGTTGTTCAACAGGTGATAAGATAATCCGGCTTTCGATTACTTCAGATGGATTAAAATAATTTGGCTCACAGAAGAGCTGAAAATATAATCAGTTCTTTAATATTTACCTTTTACATTACCCAGAGGCCGCTATGGCGGTGTATTTACATGAACCATACCATGCAAAGGAAAAAAAGGAAAATATAATTGAAGCCTGGCTAAATTTAAAATAGAGCACCAAATAGAATCACGACATAGACATCGGACTGAAAGCGCTTGTGGGACTTTTAAAATTTCCTTCTTAATTTATGCCTCATAGGTCGTCAACGCCGTGGCGATCAAATTACAGACTGATCATGTTTCATGATCGAATTATAAATTTCGCTGCCGGTTGGAGATCTCTGAATTTCTTTTAATATTGATACTTAGAAATATCTAGAAAAATTCAATAATCCATCATATCTACACGTCGCTGGAATTAATAGACTATGAATAAGTTGTTTTGTTCACGGAAGTCATGGAAACGAGAGCTCGCAGGCTGTATCTTTGAGTTTGAAAAGCTTTTGACATTACAAAGTAAACAACGCTCAAAAGTGTCAAATCATGATCGATCGCGTATCCCGTGACTCGAGTCTCTGTTTTAATCCTCAGAGAATTTTCCTAGACATATGCATGATTAGACCATTTTACGTAGGTCGAAAAACCTTTGACGACATGTTAATTGCAACAATAAATGTCACAATAGGCCGTCTATCCCGAGGGCATAATTTATGCTTATCAAATATTGATTAGCATTATTTGATGAATGAATACTCACATGCTGTTGCTAAGGTCATTCGAGCGTTTCTATGGCCTTGCTGAAAATGCAGTCGACGGTGCATTTACTGAGGTCTTCGATAATTTGCAGATTTCTTCCGTGAAAAATAGGCAATTCCAATGAATCGTCGCTTTGTTAACAACCAGAAGCGACGTCCGAAACACCGACTAGAAACAGATCACGAATGAATGTAAAGAAAGCGAGATCAACTTTCAGAAACGTCAGCATCTCAAATTTGACCGCCATTCTGTTTAGATTGTTTACCTTGTGGGCTTTCGTTTGTGGTTTCACTTTGGTTGCTGGCCAGAGCAATGTTTCGTCTTTGTCTAGTGCTGATAAAACAACTTTTGTGGTCTCAACAAGCGAGATATCATCAGCTAGTTCTGCGTATTCAAGTCAATCTCTTCAAGTTAATGCTTCCTTTCAAAATGGTAAGTGTGATTCAATAATAATTCTACGTTGCGAGTGATTTGCTTTGTTACATTTTAGATTGTGTTTATCAGAATATATCAATTCCACGCCGAAGTTCACTGTTTTGATTTTTCCTACTTATTAAATCACATAATGTGAAGTTTAGTGCCAGGATCTAGCGGTTACTAGCTTATTCCCGCTTTTTATCACAGCTAACCAAGCGGTCTGACCAACGACGTAAATTTTACTGAAATAATCACCCTGTTACAAGGGAAACCAACCAAACTTCGTCAGATATACATTGCAAGCTACAGGTCAGATTCCCCAATGTCTGGTTCTCAATGCTGATTGTTTAGTCGGGTAATTGTCAGTCGATGTTTTTATAAACATTATTGTTCTTCTAAAGGAGATTACGAGTAAAATGAAGCAAAGTCAGCAAATGAGTCATGCATGTCAGTCGCGTGAGGAAGAAATTATTTTCATTTGTGTATGTCCGCATGCCACCTTTAACACATTAATTCGGGAACTTAGAACCGAAATGAAGTAACTCAAGCGACCCATGTGTAAGGCTCAATTGTTGATGATGCGCACCAAATCAACGTTGAACACTCAATGAGACGAGTTACAATACATTGTATCACAAGTCCAACTTGTTCAAGTGTGTAAACGAGCGAATAAACGTCTACTTAACCTAACCTAGACACAGCTAAACCTCTTAACATAAACCACGGAGACGAAATGCAAAATGCAAACTCTTTCATTTAACAGTATTTTTTAAATGCTTAATTAACTTGAAGCTTGTTCTGAGCAATTGATACCCTAATACCCTAGATTTCTTGAGGATTGTATTTTTATTACATTCCCCCCAAAAATCTGAGAACAGAAAATAAACAGCTAAAAATAAATGGTGCAATACTCTTGGCATTTACTATATCCATTGATCTTAATACCAAGTTACAAAACATAAAACCAAGTAAAAATTATAATTATTTGTGTGACACATCGATAATTCTTCGCAATATTTTTTTTCCTGATGCTATTCGTTCTCGCACCCGCACCTTGTATAATCGCACTGACACTAACACGTTTACAGCCGTCCGACCGTTTCAATCATTGTTTTAAGCTTAGATTTTGGATAATTTTAATTCCATAAGTTAGTAATAGGGAGCATAAGCAACTACGACGACGATCACAACGACGACTTCAAAAAAACAATGGGTTTAATCGTCAAAACAACAGCTCTGCCCGTGCATCACGCGTTTTAGTACATGTCTTTGACGACCACTGCACGACCACGACGTGAAACCTCCTAATTTGACGTTTTAAGGAGGACGTGGACATACGACCACGAATTTTTGTTGCTCTTTTCGAAGCTGAAAAAAGTCCTTAAGAATTCAACTCCAGGAAAAGTCGCCTGTATTTGACATATTCAGCGGGTCCAAATAGACGCGATTAAGTTTGAAAGAACGCAAATTCACTTTTTACCGACGTTTTCACTGCCGTCGTCGTCGTGCTTGCTTAAGGTCCCTAATAATGTAATAACTCAGTAATATCCTGGTGGCTGGAGGATAGAAGAAAAAAAAAGGTAATGGAAAAGAAACACTCCCATAAGTTGCTTCAGCCTGAGAGTCAAAATGCATACATTGTCTGATAGCGACTTAAAGAGGCCAGTTTGTTTTTCATCTTCTACTGATGGTACCCTATAATGCTACACCTCCACTGAAGGGGTGGCAATAACCTGTGATCAGATAAAGCGAAAAACAAAAAGCGCCTGATCGCAGGTTAGGGTGGCAATGTTGCCATGCAAGTGAAGCTTGTTCTTTGTACGTGTTATAACACATTTTTAATAAAACATTCTCGAACATTCTCAACTTGCAGCACAACATGCATTGTGAGCGGCAAGGTGCCCATAAAATCTTTCCTTTTTTTTCCCTTCTATTTCGTAAAATTGGTATCTCTTCAGTGTGCCATTTCAATTGTGCTTTGTTACCGTAAAGGAATCCTGACCTTACAATATTTCTCAACTTATAATTTTCACCTAACACTGTACACCTCAGCTTGATTTGCGTCGGTTTTTCAGGTTCTCAAAACAGCGACCGGTAATCGAGCGTACACTACATCTTGGTATCACCAGTAAATTAAGCTTGGCAATAGTGATAAAATACATTTATATACTAATATAAATTTAACGTGAAAGCGGACTAACCGATAATGTAATTTAACCTTCTTTTTTCAGTCAATAGCACCAACACATCCTCACCCACTTTACTTCAAAACAAGACAGGCATTCTCACCATACTTCAGTCTTCTAACTTTCCCGTCACCGGTTCAACAGAACCAATCACACTGGCAATGTCCTTTGTTACGACGACTGAGACGCCGAGCGTACCAAGAAGTGTGCGATCGTTGCTCGGTGCCTCGACGTTTTCAATTGCGGGATTTACAGAACCTCTTACTTTGGCGTTATTTACCAGCGAGTCGCTGTCAAACCAAAGCATCGAGTCTAGTTTATCGTCCAGTAGCAGCGTCATAACACCATCGTACAGCTCAAATGCATCAAGTTTAATAGAAACAAACTTTTCGAGCTCTTTACGTGTAACTCAGTCCAGATTGCAAAATAATGCGACGTCGAGTAGTCTATCAATGAAAAGTTCTGGGCAAATGTCAAGCAGCTCACTCGGGGAACCACACACTGAAACGCCTTCTACAGAAACGGAAAATCCGTCCCGAACTAGCATTTTTCAAAGTATTGCCTCCACTGAAAGTGGCCTTAGCAGGAAGGAAAGCACTTCTTCAGAAGTAAATGGATATTCCAGTGACACGCAGAGTGCCACACAGGCTGCACATTTCAGCGTTCAATCCAGCACTAGCAACATAATGCACTTGAAAACCTCGCAAGTTTCTGCTGCAAATGGAACCTCATCGACAGCCTCTAAAATCGCTCAAAGTCTGCGGATGTCAAATTCCGTAACAACACCTTCGTCGTCGTCACTATCATCCATGTCGTCTTACCTATCAGCAAGTCGCATAGGATATTTACCAGCATCTCTAAATGTCTCTGTAACAAGACAATTCAGTAAAATTACATCCATGACAACACTATCCTCATTTGGGGAGTTTTTCAACAATAAATCATCTCTTGGAGCGAGCAGTATGAAAACGCCTATAGGGGCTTCAATGGTGCCCACCCCATTTGTCACCTCTATTCTACTAGATACTAGTACTATTGCGAATTCTTCATCACCGGTGACAGTGGCTGCAGTGAGCATTTCCTCTACAGGTTCCTCTTTTAACCACGTACATAATATCTCGTCGGTTGCAACGCTATCTGTATCAGGATCCTTTTTACACGAAAATGAAGTCACAGTGAGCTCTCGAGTGGTTCTTGTGAATTTTAGTGATTCGTTGGCGGGTACTTCACTTCGGTTCAACCGGACAACTTTTATGCCAACTTTTTCCACAACACGAAGGATAACAGAAACACCTGTAAATAGTTCATACGTATCATTAACCAAACCAGATGTTAGCAAATCCAATTCTTTAGAGCCACTTTCAACTCTAAAGAGTTCTGAATTTCTAATATCATCTTTACCATACAGTGAGCATACCTTGGGGTCAGGTTCTGTAGGCCAATCATCAGAAAAGTCGGTACAAGTCTCCCTCGAGATATCGGCAAATTACGAGAGTTCACGTGAAGGAGTCAGTACTACATCTGTCTCAAGACATTCTTCTCGTTCGTTATCAGTTGCTTACTTTTCGTCATTCAGTACTCTTTATTTTTACAAAGACGGTTCGTCGAAAGTACATCAAGAGAACTTAACGACCAGTAACGTCCATATGTCTCCATCCTCATTTTCTCTCGGGGTGACTGAAACAAGTACTATGCTTACGACGTTATTTACGAGTGCAGGGTTTTCTCATACAAATACATCCTCTTCAATGATTTCCACAGTATCTACTCAAAAGGTGCAGACGAGTACAGGATCATTTTTGCTACAAACGTCTCTCGCCACCAGTAAATCAAAGTTACATCCTAATTCAACTATCAAATACTCTTTGGACGCCTTAAATACAACAAAACATGTTGATTCTACCTTCATGGTATTAGTTGCAACAACTGTTTCCACATCTCCTAACATTTCATACGTCGAGCACTTCATATCAATGTCCAGTGCATCCCATCTCTCGACTGGAACGTCCTATTTTTTGCCTAATACTCGTCCTTTGGTAGTTATTTCACCGTCTTTCGAGTTCAATAGTAGCACTCCGATGACAGTACTTTCAACTTCAAGCTCTTTAAATGTTACACCAAATGCAACAACAGAGCAGAGTCGGAACGGTCTGTCGACAGACGTCACTTCATTTTTGCTATACCAAAGCAGCATAACACAAAATGTCACCATGAGCCCCATTGTAACAGTTATGGAAAATTTTTCTACATATCAAAGTGAAATAGGGCGTTCCGTAGATCCGACGTCGTTGTCGTTGAAAAGCAGTATTTTTGTCATAGAACCAAGTTCGTCAGTCAATCGGGTGGATATGTCAACAGAACACAGTGTCTTAAGATCGCTACAAGTTTCCAGGAACGCTACGCCATCCCTGAGCATAAGGACAGGTTTCCTCCAGTTTAAAACTTCAATCCCTAGACCGTTAATCACTACAACACCACGCATTACCTCGTCAGGAGACAGTAATGTCAACACTCTGTCTTCTTCAGGTCGCAATGAATCGGCTGATAGGTCGATTGTGACAAAAACAGAAACATTCGTATCAGGTTTCCCAGTCTCTTCACACAGCAAGTCAAGTAAGTTAAAAGTAATAAAACTAAATTAAAAGTAATTTAAACATTAGATGCGCGAGCTGTCTTTGAGGACTCGTTTTCAAAGTAAAGTCACTAAATTAGAGATGTACAAGTGTATCTAAACTAGTCTAGACAACATTGTTTTGGTTAAACGTTTTGAACGTGGAGATAATGGCAGGTGTTACTATGCAGAATTGTCAATCGACCTTCCCTTGTTCTGTCAGTTGTATCACCTTTCCCGGGAATAAGAATTAAGAGTTCGAGGCAAAAATTTAGGTTCTTGGACAGAGATACACGCTTAAATGACTTGATACAAATTCAACCCAGTCCCTGTACACGGCAGTATTAGGTAACTTGTTGCATTCTAACTGTTCTCTTCCTACGTCATGTATAGGTCCCTTTGCACCATTTCAAACAACTACAGTAGCATTGTCATCGAAAATAACATCGCTGACGCCTTTGTCTCAGCGTCGTCCATCTTTCAGTGACGTTTCTGCAGTTTCCTCAAGTTATTCCACCTTGACTACCCCACGAATTAACACGTCTGGTGATGGTGGTCTGTCTGTGCCCGCCACTTTGTTATCTTCTATTAGAACACCAGCAACAGAACCATTTGCAAATAGGTCATCAACATCTTCATTGCAAGCACATTCATCAAAGCTTTTTCCTTTGGTTACTACTACCTTTGTATCTGCAGTCGATGCGACTTCTAGCTCAGCTTTTTCTACGTCGGTAGCAATTTTTGTACGCTTTGGTATCAGCGTTCCTCGAAATCAAAGTGTGAACGATCCTGACTTTAAACAGTCTTTGGAGGATGGAATTCTTCTTGCTTATCAAAATGGCTCAATTAACTCGTCTTCAGGGAATGTTAACATCAGCGTAAGTTTCCTTATCAAAAAATATAATAACTGCTAAAGTGTGCATGAAGTTGTTTTTCGTGGGTAACTACATTTGGGGGTACAGTAGTCAGTTCCGTATTTCTGAAACCATTCTTCTCTTTTATCCTTTATTTGTCCTGTGTCCTTATATCACTGTGGAGTTCAAAAGTGTTTGGTAACTTTACTCCGACCCCAAACAATATCGAGTAGGATGGAATCAGTCGAGAGACGTTTTAGCAAAGCGTTACTTGGGGAGGCAAGGCACTGGAGCAACGTTATTAGGAATGCAAAGCCATGTTATTACTTGGAAGGGCTTTTCCTATCTTTTTAAGTTCCTTTCCTCTTTTTTTCTCATATTGGGTCATTCCGGGGAGCTGAAGAATGTTACAAGAGTGTATAACGGAAAACCTGATTCGCTGCACCAGAGCTCGTTTGAGTATGGATGGAGCATTGGGAACTGAAGTGAAGAAGAAAAAAGGGACGCGTAACATTTGCGGTCGTTTTAACTTTTTTTATTTTATTTTTTTTATTTAGATTCACAGGATTGAGCGGTCGCCTGATTCAAACAGTTCCAACGTTAACGTAACCTTTCAGCTGCTCATTGGTAGTGAACCACTTAATGCCACCTTGGTTATAACAACAATTGAGCAAGCTAACTTCTCATTGGGGTACTTTGTTGGATACAAGGTCAGTCCAAAGAACAATCATATTAGCACAGCTACCTCAGGCCTCAGGGTTTTCATGACATTTGTTTTAAGCCAACTGACTTCTTTTCCCATGTAAGGAAAATCCCAATTCCAAAATCTGGGAAATTTTGCGCTTATGAAATCGCAAAAAGGAAATTTTTTCTTGTGGAATCCGGAATCCTAGGCTTTGGAATTAGGGATACAGCTCAAGAAATCCGGAATCGCAATAACAATTGGAATCCGAAAACCAAGTTCTACTGACAAAGAATCCGGAATCCACGGCAGGGAATCCAGAAGTCAAGGCTTTCTTGGATTCCCTTTTTTGGGGCGAGACTTTTTTGTCGTATACCTGCAAGTGAGAATGACTCAGATGTACCACTTTGTCAGGCACTTATGTTGTCGTCATACTAGTCAAGAGACCGAAACCCACTTACTAATACAGTAACATTTTTAAAAACATTTTTACAGGTAGTAGAGAGTCTTCATGCCGTGTTCATTTCATTACCATCTTCCTCTCCTACAATGTCGTTGCATTCATCAGTTTCTGCATCAGTCCAAAGAACAATCGTAACAAGCCATGCGAGAAGGACGTTAACATCTTACTACAGCTACACGCTACAGCCAAGATCTTCTACAACAAGAGGTAACGTACAACTCTGGTTTGTGTTAAACCCTTGCAAGAGCTTTACTGCATAGCATTGCAGAAAAGAGGTAGCATTGTTATGTGATAATTCTCGATAGCCATATCAAAGTTCAGGGTTCGTGCGGCAGAGTCTTGAATTCTCGAAAAAGTCTTGAGATTTGCCCAGCAGTTTTCTAGACCTTGAGAAAGTCTGGAAAATGGAGATAAAGTCTTCAAAAATGGTAAAAAGTCTTTTTTTTTTTCAAAGGTACAACAAGTGCTTTAGAAGTAAAGTTTTTTTTCGTTTGGTCAAATCTTATTCCATCTCAACCGTATGTTTGCAGCTCATCATGAAAGACTCGCTGAAGCTTTGATCCTGCCTTTTTTAAGGTCGTTATCGATCACCTATTTGATAACCTTGAGTCTTGATAAAGAAATTATTGTTTTCGGAAAAAGCCTTGAATTTTGGATCCAAAAATCTGTACGAACGCTGAAAGTTGTAGCACGGTGAATCCTCCTCAGAAAAAAGACTCCTCTCTCAGCCGGGCATCAGCTACAGTCTCAGACAAAAATAGGCTGGGACTCTTCCACCCAACGCTGCTTTTTCACTTCTGACCCATCTCCTCGTCCTCCCAATGTTGGTTATCAAAGTTAACTTACCAAATCTTGTACGCCAACATTGAGAGAGCAAGAAGACGGCAAAGTGTCCCAACAATTTTGACTGAGACTGTAGTTGTAGGGTGATCGCTGCCCAATCCATCTTTACTGAGTTTCATTAAATAGTTTAGTTTTTATTTTACTATTGTTGTTTTTATTCTTGCTAATGTAGAAAGCAATATAATGCAATTTATTTTACTGCTTTTGTTTTCATTTTCCTCAGTTGCGAATAAAACGGCAGCTTCAGAATCTTTGCCACCGAGTCAGATGTTAACAGCTGCAGAGTCATCTGTAAGTGTCTCGTCGACACCTTCGTCACAAATGTCCCTCCCAAGCAATACTTCTCCGGCGACAGTATCCTATTTAACGTCTGTTTCTTCGGATCGGTCTCTCAAGTCAGGAGTTAATTTCACGAGTCTTGTAACTACAGCTACGCGTTCGTCAATGTCTACTGCACTGAAAACGGTAAACGTGACGCACTTTAGCGGTGGAAGTTCGGCGAGTTCTGCTATAATCTCGTTTGGTCATGCAGAGTCATCTGTAAGTGTCTCGTCGACACCTTCGTCACAAATGTCCCTCCCAAGCAATACTTCTCCGGCGACAGTATCCTATTTAACGTCTGTTTGTTCGGATCGGTCTCTCAAGTCAGGAGTTAATTTCACGAGTCTTGTAACTACAGCTACGCGTTCGTCAATGTCTACTGCACTGAAAACGGTAAACGTGACGCACTTTAGCGGTGGAAGTTCGGCGAGTTCTGCTATAATCTCGTTTGGTCATTCAGAAGGATCCATAGTAAGTGTTTGTTATCAGAAAATAGTTTTATATCAACCAGGAGGTTTTACAGCAACGCCATTCCTGGAAATTGAATCAGCGATATCCTTATCCTTAGTGAGACCGTCTACTCTACTAGTTTTCAGCCACTTGAGTAGTTAAATTATAATAGGAAATGTGCTTAAATATGTGAATGCATATTACGTCATTTAAGATGGTAAGTTAAGATAAAGACAATAAGTCGTTTAGAAAATTTTCAGTCTCTTTCACCACTTACGTTCAGCCACCATATTGATAGATCACTTGGTTCTCCAGTTCGGCATATTGAACTCCAAAAATTCCAATGAGACAGTTCGACGAATAAACGAGGTTTGGAATTTCGTGCAGGCATAGACTTGCCGAGGGAGGTTGCTTATGTATTCATCTTCTATAATATGGTACTTTCTTGACTTTACTCATTGAATAGCAGTTTGTATTTCACATCTTATTCAAGAAAATTACCCACAACTCAATAATCATTTGTGGTGTCCGGAGCTTCACACGGAGGTCCGGGTTCGAGGACCGCTCTGGACATTATCTGGATTTCTATTTTGTTAGTCCTAAGTTTAGCTCCCCGAACCTGCTTGCAAAAAGCCAACTGGTTTGCTTCTTGCCAGTTGGCTATTTTAATTGGTAAATTGTAATGAATTCTTGCGATCCTGTGACGACAATCTCTACAAACTAGAGAAGATAATGTACGCTTATTGTTGAATCTTTTCTATCTTTACAGGTTGTACGAGGTACTGAAATTGCTTCGTTGTCGTTAACCACGGCCTTTTCAGCTACGCCGACAATTTTATTAACAACTTTAACATTACCTAGTAAGAGTCAGCTACCGTCCATAATTCGTTCGTTGACATCAACCCAACAGTCAAGACCTCTTTCGACAAAAAGCGAATCATTGACGTCATCAAAGCATTTGAATATATCAGCAAAGGAAAGTTCCACAGCAGTGCCGTCAGTAAATATAGTAACAACGCGTTTATCGCGAATACGTCCATCGAGTGGTATTCATGTAGTTACTTCAAGCTTAACAGCACTGAGGTCCTTCCTAAGTTCAACAGTACTTTCTGCAAGTGAGTCAGCAATCAATTCTTTGCAAACTTCATTGTCAAGTGAAGTGATAACCAGCCGTCTTGAGGTGTCGTCATCTTCACCATCGCCGTCATCGTTAACGTCGACTTCAGCTTTACCGTCATCATTTTTTAGTATATATGTTACACGTTCACACACAAACGTTTCTTCGTCTGAAGTGAAAATGCCTAGCCCTGTAGTGACGCTCAATTCTACCTTGACTGCAACCCTGGGTGACTCTTCTGGTAGACATGCAACGTCGATTATCGAACCGACGCCGTCAGGTTCAATTGTTAAAAGCTCTACATTCACACTGCCAGCGATGTCTTCTTTCTTCAAGAGTTTCACAACTTATTTTACATCAAGTTTAATGTTAAGCATGACTTCATTTACGGTTTTTCCCTCGTCAATACTGAAGAGTGAAACTGTACCTATTCAGAATTCGACAGCTGGGGTGATGTCATCGTCAAGAGAAGGAGTGCCAGTCACTCAAACTTTGCATATCCCAGGTTCCTTTTCCACGACAAAAGTGACGTCATCTTTGCAAAGTACACGTGCGGCAGTAACAAAGCAGTCCTTACAACCGCTTCCAACGAGCCACATTTTAGGAGAAACAATATCATTGATTGCGTCGTCTCGCTTTTTCAACGGAAGCAGTGTGTCAGTTGTGGCATCCTCGACAAAAACACACAGAACTGTTGAAACAATGAGCGTATTGACTCTAAATTCATCGGTAACACCAGCTAAGGGTAGTGCCTTTGCGAGTGCTCCTTCTGTTCAAATGCCATCTTCATTCATCGCTGCTAGTCCGATTTCAACGATTTTTAATGTTAGTTCCATCACTGCCTCGAGCGAAGTTTTGCCGTTTTCAGCAATGTCCAGTACGTTGGCTTCAACACCAAGTACAAATTCAACACTGTCAGATTCTTCTATAGCTGTGTCAAGCTCGTCACCAGCCTTTTACGGAAGTTACACAACTAGTAACTCAAGACTTTCTCTTGCGCCTAGCAATACCTTGACTTTAAGCCGTTTTGAAGCAAGCGCTAACGCAACTTTAACATTGATTGGAATGTCCAGGACGATCATCAGTACTAGGTCCACATCTTTTAATGAAACTTCTCTCCACAGTAGGACTGTTCGTGTCAGTGTCTCAAAAACGCCCTTTTCAGTTTCGAGGTCACCTCATGAGACTTCGTCGTCAGGTATGGCTTTACCGGTGTCTTCAGTTTCAAGATCACCCTTTTATCCTTCGTCAAGCGTATCTACGAGTCATTATACAACCTTATTTGCAAACCGAAGCGAAATTACTTCTTCACGCTTCTTGTCGCAATCATTCGTACTAGCGTCAAGTCAAACTTCAAGAAGTGGGTCTTGGCTTAGCTTAAGTCTATTATACATGCCTTCAAGTATCTGGAGCAATGGTACCATCCACGGGACCTCTCTGAGCATGATGAGCAAACGCAGTAGCCCATCTTCGTTCACAGTTCACTTTGATGCCTCCACTTCAGGGCAATTTTCTTCAAGATCAGGTGTAACTTCCTCTGTAGTAAGCGATAAATTGTCTGCGAGGACATCACTAGAAAGTGAAACACGTTTTTCAGGTTCAATGACGACAAAGGCAACACATACTTCAATCCTTGCTACTAACAGGACGGTGAAAGCCAACTTTACAACTTCAAGTGCCAAGGTGTCAAGCCTACCAATTTTAGACATTAGTTCTTTACTACCCACGGCCTTGACCTTAAGCGCCTTTCAAGCCAGTACCAGGTCCGCATTCTTTAATGAAACTACTGTCCCCATTAGTCGAGTCAATGTCTCGAAAACGCCCTTTTCAGTCTCGACGTCACCACGTGAGTCCCTCTTGTCAAGTGTGGCTTTACAGATGTCTTCAGATTTAAGGTCACCTTTCACCCCATCGTCAGGCGTAATAACTTCAATTGCCAAGGTGTCAATCCTATCAGTTTCAAACAATAGTTCTCCTTTATACACGGCAGAAGTTACACAAGTGACCACACGAGAAGCAGCAACTGCAAACCTTTCTTCAACTCAATATCCTACAACTCGTGTCACAGATTTTGTCTCTGAGAGGAGCCTTTCTAGTCAGTCTGTACAACTAAGTACTTCCTCCTCGAGGAAAGATTCAGCTCAGAAAACATTTGTTACTGCTACAACTAGTACTTTGGCAAAGCATGCTTCCACTAGAGCCACAATGCACAGTTTAATGCAGACAACTGCTCCTTCATCAAGTCTTCGTTCTTCTTCGCCTGCACAGTTATCTAGCGACGGTCTTGCAACGAGTTTTTCGTTAAATAGAAGTCATTTCCCAACACCAGAAGTTTCTGGATCAAAAACGTCCGAAAACATAGTTGGTATTACTTCATTACCTGCGAGCAAATCTCTTCAGATCCCTCCAGTTTCCGGAGTATCGGTGTTTTACGATTCATTGGGTTCTACTGTACTAACGCCAATTTCAATTCCTTCGACAAGTAATGTTTCATACGTCTTGGACAAGTCAAGTGCAAGTTTAAGTTCAACAACATCAGTAACAGACGCAATTTCGAGCAGGAATATTTCACCTGCTTTCTCCACGGAATTGTCTCAGATAGCAAGAACATTTACCAACACGCTGCAGAGTTCTCCCTCAAGCTTACTCGTGGGTACAGCATCGGCAATATCAGGTGGCATAGTCCATTCAGTAGCAACTGGCTCTTCCATTCACACATTCACACCGAAAACCAGTCCCATCGTTCTCTCTTTTACTCCTTCTGACATTCTTGTATCCTCTTCGGCCATTGCCGTGTCCTCAGTAGAGGTTAATAGTTCAAGTATTGAAAGTGTCACCTTGGGGACCGATGTGCTGCTGTCGCCCCAAGGCACTACTTTTGCCGAAAGCACCCTCGTGTTGACGTCGACGCCTTTACGTTTGTCAAGAAGTAGTAAACTTAGAACAGGGTCGGTTGACGTAACTAAAAGTAGTATGTTCACATTATCCTCACCATTAACGTCAGTGGTTACGATAGACTCGTCTTCTGTGGTTGACTCAAGCTCAGTGCCTGTCACTTTAAGAACTTCAGAGGAATCACCTGTCACAAGTGTTAAGCAGTTGACGTCTTCAGACCGATCATCCTACCCCATGCATGCAAGATCTTCCTCGTTACCATTACTACTTTCATCTGCGAGACCTACTTCTACGACGACAACCGTTAAACTCCCAGTTACTACTTTAAGGGGTTCAAAAACTACCATTACAAGGACATCTGGTGTTGTCGTTAGAGAAACAAGCCAGGCCAGCTTCGTTACCAAAACAGTGCCACTGTCGTCAATCAGTGTGTCACTCAGGATCACTAAAGATGTTACAACAGCAACGTCATTAGAAAAAAGCTATTTAGTGTCAAGGACTTCATCAACCGCCGCAGCAACTGTGGACCCTACTGAGCCTCTTCGTCCAACTGCTGGCGCTAACAACACTGAAGGTCTCGTTGGTTTACAGATTCTTGTCCCGAAGACGGAGGATGAAACGAATTCCACTTTCCGCGAGAACATTGAGTTACGACTCGCCGCAGCTTACAGAAGGGGTCAGGAGAAAGGAACTGGACGCAAAAAACGAGACCTTGAGTTTTTCGATGGTTGGGACGTTAGAAGCTTCGAATCGTGGAAAAGAAGTGTTGCGTTCAAAGTGTATGAAAAGCAAACTCGACGCTACAGACGGCAAATTGATAGCATAGTTGCACTGGTAAGAAGTGCGGTTCTTCAGTAGTTTTTTAATCATTAAATTATTTATCCTTCTACTACCACAGTGAATAATATAGTCTTGTATATTATGACCATTCAATTGAATCCTCTTAGTCTCGGCTCAGGGCTCGAATTTAATTTTTGGATCACTAACCCTTCGGGTTAGTGGACATATTTTTTACTAACCAAATTATAAAGTTTGGTATCCAAGCTCACAACTAAAAAATCTTGACAATCTTGAAATCTCAAATATTGAACATTTTGTCAATAACCACTAGAACAAATTAAAAAGTAGTCGAAATTGCATGGTGACCTTAAAAAAACTTTGACAATTAAGCGCCTAGTTTATTTCCCTCTCATTTCCCTTGAAGAGACCAGCATGATTTAGGTAGTGAAGAACAGTACATCTGCAGTACATTCTCTAACAACAGTTTGAGTTGAATGATTCAACAAATTGAGTATTCTAATTATTCCTTAGTCTCGTCAAACTGAAGCCACGCAAATGTTTATTTCCACTCCTGTCGAAATGATCGGCCCTCTTGTTTCCTCTTTGCTTCGTAACGCTTCCGGGAGCTCGAGTCTTCCATATCTTCTGTTGTCTTTGGTTCCTTTTCTTGACATTCTTCTTCTTCACCACAGTTACCTTCAGCTGGAGCCTGCCTTTTTCTAATAAATCTATCCAAAGAAATCTGCATAATTCAATGCCAAACTGCCAGTTAACCTTGCAAACAGTAATTTCGAAGCGAAGATGGCGGATCCGATATTGTGGTGTCCAGATCCCCACATTCGACACAAACTCGTCTCCAGGGCCTTAGCGCTCAAAAGGTCTGAAAAGTTCGATTCGATCGCAAAGATGGCGAGAACAAATTGTTGAGACAGAAAACAATCTCATGCAAGAAAATAACACAAAAATCGTTCTTAAAAATTAACATTTACTTGTAAAAAGGTCATTTCCATAACATAATTTAAATATTTAAGAAAATTTTTATTAACCATGTCGGGTTAGTTGGACACATGTTTAGTAACCAAACGTTGAAAATTACTAACCGTTGGTTAACGGGTTACCGTTGATTTCGAGCCCTGGGGCTAATACTTTCACATAGAAATAGTTGTTTTTTTGGCATTTTACAAAATGAAATTTGAAAATTTTGTTGAATTCTTACATTGGCCCCCCTTAGGAGTGCAAGGGTTAAATTATGATTGTTTTTCTCGTTTTTGATGCCTCAGGGGCACGATATTTAACTATGCTGGATTAAAGTCATGTGTGTCGCGATCATGACCAGGTTTTTATTTTCAGTTTTGGATATATTTTCAACGATTAACATGCCATTGGATTATCTATTTTTGACATCTTTGGCTTTGACTTTATGTTGATGGACTGTTTCTGTACTTGCTTTTTATTACTGCAGGTTGAAGCTATAAGACGAGCAAAGCCGATCGTTGGAGATGAACTTGTGGATATAGAATATCGAATATTTGATGGGCCTAACATGTTATCTGCAGAGACAGTTGTTGAAACGATGAACAGGCTGACTGAGGGTGAAATGGTGTCCACTTTAAAATATGCGGTAAGGCGACGTTCGTTTATTACATCTGAATTAAAAGTTTTGTATTACTACGTAGGAAATTATTATTATAACTTTTTTCCTCATTTAATATGGATAAAGGCAGCTATGTGGAAAATAAGAATGGTCTTCCAAGGAACCCTTAGTGCAGTAGAAAACTGTGAACTATGACGAATGAATGGTGGACCTAAATAATAAAGGCGATGAACATGGATAACAAGCGAATATCTGAAAAAGGTTAAAATATTTTTCAACACATCAACCGCCCTCTCCCCTTTTGTCTATTGGGAGGGGGCGGTTGTACACGGGCTATCGATGCCCATCCGTTGGGATCTCCCCCTTTTCAACCCCCCTTTCGGTGGCCGATCTTCCTTACTCAGTTGATAAGGCTTAATCTTTCTCTAGATGTACATGTAGAAACTATGATATACTGTGGCCTAAATAGTTTCTGTACACCTTGGTTACATAATTATTTTATGCTGTACCGTTTTTCTTTCATTTCAGGTAACGTTACGTCCTTATGTCGTTAAAGACATTACGGTCACACCCACGCCCACACCGAGTTCCTCGAAGTGGAATATATTGATTCCTGCTATTATTGTCCCTACTGTGGTGGTATTGTTTCTTATTCTTGCATTTACCTGGGCGAAGTGCGCTGCAAAGAGAAAGAGAGAACGACTAAAGGTCAAACCACATGATAAGGTACAAAACTCAAAAGTTTCGTTCGAGTGTTGTCCTTACCTTCAATGAAATTGATATTTATAGTTGTGAATTTTTTCTCTTTAAAGAGTGGGTAGAAGTGAGAAATTTGCTCAGTTTACTCGTCAAGTCGTTTCCCTGGTGGAAAAAAGTGAAGTGATGAGATTCTAAAGAATTCTTTGTAATTCAGCATTGAGAAACGCTTATTTATACCTCAAAGATAAGATGGGACTCATAGTTTGTCTTAGAAACTTATAATTTTATAATTTTAAAAAAGTAAAAAGGGTATTCGAAGGTTGTTTTTTTCCATTTCCCTCACAGTGATTCATATATTAGCGGCTTACTCAGGAGCTGTTTGAAGGTCATAGTCGCCAGAGATTTTTCAGGGTACTGTGATGGCACTGTAGGCCATCAAATGGCCGATCAACATCATAAGAACACTGTTAAAAGTTTTGATTTATCGTAAAAACCGTTATTAATGGTGTGATAAGTTTCGTTGTTTTTTACAATTATTGAATTGGAAGCTTGTGTATGTTTTTTTCTACAGGGACCAACATATAAAAATCTGGAGATTAAAGTGTTGCCTTCCGATGAAGTTACTCCAGCGCCACTAGGAACTGGGAAGAAAAAGCGTCCAAGGTTTGTTCGTTTGCACGTCTGGAAAGCTTTGTTGGGAAACTTAAGATTGCTTGTGCACTGAGCCAACTCAGTGGGTGTTGGTCAGGCGCTTAGTACAAAAATAGCAAGTATCACTTTGGGACCTTGAATGTGAGAGATTTTGGCATTTACATTGATTTAAGCCTGGTGATTTTCTCCTTGTCCCATTATGATTAATGCTTACTTAAGTGCGGTGTTTTTGTACACTGTGACTTCTCGCTGCAAAGAATCCCAGTGGGATTTAAACTGCCCCCCCCCCCCCCCCCCCCAAAAAAAAAATGAATAACTGGGTCAAAGTCCCCTCTGCTTATGAGATTTTTAAGGGCACTTACTAAAAAACTGTTCCTCAAACAAAACCTGTTGTTGTGTTGTTTGCTGGTTAGTTTCGTTTGATTTAACTTTTTGTATCATCATCATCATCATCATCATCATCATCATCACCATCATTAATCATTATCATTATCCATTATCATTATGATACAATATAGTTACCCATGGCTTGATTTCCTTCAGTTCGCTTTTTAAGTCCGCCTTCCTCTGTCTTCAAATAATTTTTCTGCTTGCACACCACATTTGCACTACTCGGACACGCTATTAAATCAGTACCATTTCCCTGACAAACCTTGAAACATATGCCAAAATACAATTATCTTTGTTTCTTTCGGCAGCATTTCTAGCACAAGTAGCAGTGACATTCCTCCAAAATGCCCCACGCTACCTGTCCCAGATTACTCTCCTGGGAAAACGGACAGCCCAGAAAAGCCAAATCAGAGATACAGAAGGAGGACGAATGGTAAAGGAATCGACCACAAAATCAACAACAATCGCCATTCCACAAAAGATATTATATATACTAATGGACATGTAAAGCACGAACATCATGTTCAGAATTCCAAAGACACGGGAGATTATATTGAGGTACATTAAAATATGTTATTTTTTATATATTCATATCTATAGTGTATTGTTATAACGATGCCTCAAAATCAGCCGACATTAAATCTTTGGGATATCGCAGTGTTTAACTCTAGCCTCTTTCCTTAGAGTAGATGCCCAACCAACGAAAGACACAGACAAGTGTTAAAAGCTGGGCCCTGGGTCTGAAATTACCTCAACAAAGACTTGCTTTCTTATGGCCTTATCATTCCTACAATTATACCATAATTCGTGTTCCAAAGATCCTTCTCTGTTAAGAGACTGTTATCTGGATTGAATATTCTTGTGATAGCTCTTGTAACTGCTCGATATTTTGTTTTGGCATCAAATGTGTATACCATTTATACACTTATATTTATATTTATTTCATGTATTGTTTTAATCTTTGTTTTTTGTTTGTTTGTTCACAAAAGCGTTTTAACGAGATATGACTACTAAGTTCCACTCCTCCTGGTCGAAAAAAGGTTTGCTTGAAGTCTGTCAATTTTGTCTGTTGTCACTAACATTTTCATTTTATTTGGTTAATCCAAGATGAAGCACTTAGCAGGTGTTGTGGAAAACCGTCCACAGATGAGGGACGAGAAGTTAGCGAACAGCTTAACTCGCCAAGAGCCGCCTTTGCGTTTCACCCCATTACCACCGCTGATACAGACTCCACTTGTTGGTCCCACACCTTCCATACCAGATACAGTGGCCGCAAAAGAAAACAAAGAATACGACCGAATCATTGCGGAGTCGGGTGTGCCACCGGTAAATCGTGACTTTTGTCTTAGACATTTAAGAATCACGCTAGTGTACACATAGGCGTAATGATCAGAAATGCTGAAACTAATCCATAATTGTCCGCCACTCAGAATATTCCAGGCTCCTTTGTCCTCGACCTCTAAGCGGTATTTATGATCAAAGTAGCCTTCTATATGATTATTTTGGGTGACTTGCGTTTCGTGTCTGTTACGAAATTCAAAGTATTTCTTTGATAACCTTCCTGAAAAACTTACCATGCAAGGATGTATATGCAACACACCTGCACCGATATCAAGATTTTAACCCTTAACATAAACACATTATCATTAAAAATGAAATAAATGAATATGAAGTGTGCTATTTCTATCATATATACATATGTATTCATTTAATTAAAATGATACACTGATGTAAAAATTTGACAAGAATGAAGTTAAAAAGTTTAGTTAATTTTGTCCTCAAAATGTGAACCGCCTTTTTAACAACACAGAAGTAACTAACTGAAATAAAGTAAAATTCTTCTAAAATAAACGTAAATGAATGTAAGATAAAAGATTGTATTTAAAATTTGATAATCTACCGGAACATTTTTTGCTAACTGATAACATTCAGCTGAGTCGTTGATAGTCAAAGATGAACTTAAATGATGGTAAAGGTATCTGTCGATCAACAGGCATGGCTGTCTAAAATGAAAATGGTTGCGCTGCAAAATATAGCAGCATCTCAAGAGGCTGAACTAAATGAAGACGAAGATATTCTTAATCTTAAGGTAAATAAATTGGCAAGTAACAGACATTTTTTTACCATACTCGTAAAATTAACCAAGCAATTAGCGCACAAGTATAGTGCTTTAATGTGCCCGCAACGTTACCGCTCCCTGAATTCAGGACTGGTTAATCTACACAAACGCACCGCTGCATTGAACTACCAAGCAATAAGCAACAGCGCGCAGCGTTTCCAAGCAGAAAAACAGCCTCCTTCAAATTGAAATATCTGCTTAAAAGGTTTAATGATATGAAACAGATAAGAGCAAAAAAAAAAGACTTTCAGGTTCAAAGTGCAATGATACTTCTAACAAATAAACGATACGTCCAGTTTGGGCCTTCTTCAACGCAGCTTCTTAAAATAAAAATATAGATTATTTTAGCTTATTTCATTGAAGAGAACGATAAAGAAAAAATTAATAAACAATGTAAAAGCAACAAGATTCCAGCTTAGATGACTGAAAATTGTTGAACAGATGTAACCCCTTGTACCGTTTATTCTGGGGAAAGTTTACTGACGTAACGTCGAGGAGGAGAGTTTCGTTTCCGTCACTGCTTAACGAATGTAAAAAGGAGAATCAATACTTCTTGATTTTCAGGCAAATGTGGAACGCTGGAGGAATAAGATGCGACATCGGGAGAAGCTACGTCAGGACATGCGAGAGAAGGAAAGAGAAAGGGAGAAAAAACTTAAAAAGTACGAAAAAGAAGAAAAGAAAGAAAAGGAAAAGGATACAGTAGAGGTAAATGAAAATTTATTTTTGGAGAATTTAGATCGATGTTCTCTGTGTTAAGGAATTTCGTTAGTTTTTTAAACTAGCAGACACCTGCGATTGACCTGGTTATAATGTTTGTTTTATTTGCAGGATTATAATGCTATCCTACAAAGAAGCCTTACAGCAGAGTAAGTTTGTCTTCTGCTTAAAATGCGATATTTAAAATGAGAGAACATTTATGTATGGCTGTGAGTGATAAAGAGGGATGGTTTAAGTTTGTTTCTTGCTTTTTTGTTTATTTCCATCGGCTAACTATATTCAAGTTGAGTTGTTCTTGGCTTGTGCTTTTTAATCCTTCACCCTTTTTTGACACACATCCAACAAGCGTGAAAGACTCCATTATCGGTCAAAACCGTATGGAGAGCCCTCCTCCCCTTAAGAAAAGAAAACCCCTCTCTCTTCTGTGACGATGCGCGTGAAACCACACAAGAAAATAGAAAGTCTTAGCTCTTTACGGAGGTACGTACTCGCAACTTCGATACCTGAGAACACCTTTTCACTCATTCAACTTCCGAGTTAGGTGAGAGTGAGAAAAAATCGTAAAGCAAAGGCCAGTTATCACTGGTGTTGTTTCATTCGTACTAGTGCAACTGTCTGATTTTCGTTTCTTTTTCGTTTCGCTTTTTTTTCAGACGAAAAAGAAGGTCTAGAATAGAACGCTGGCGCAAAAACCGAGTTGGAACCTCAAGTTCTAAGAGTTCCGGTAGCAGTAGCAGCAGTAGCAGCAGCAGTTCCGAAAGTGACTCTGATGAGAAACACAAGCGCGCAAAAGAGGAAGGGAAAGCGAAGAAAAAGAAACGGCAGGAAAAAGAGAAAAAAGTGAAAGAAAAGGTATATCTCAATTTTATTGTCGATGATATTGCAGTGAGGTAGTTTTAAATAAAACGCACATAGATACTGAAAGACACTTCCTTGGTTTTAGGACCCATGAGCTTTTTTAAATGCTGCGTTTACTAAAGAAATTGACAGACAATTAATTGCTTCATACGTCAGCGTGCATATGTCGAGATATGACGCGGGACGTTTGAAGAGCACCAAAGTTGCTCGAGTGCTCTCCAGACTTCCCAAGTGCGTCATATCTCGACATACACACAGCTGAAGCGGGAATCAATAAACTCTTCATCGTGTATATTATTGAGTTATGGATGCATTTGGGAGAATTGCTATAGCTCACATATCTCGAGGTCTCAGTTTGTTGATGTCATCAGCGTGCCCAATAAGAATTTGACGTACGTACGTGCTATTGGATTTGATTAGGCGTGTATTGCCGATATGATGTGAGGTCAAGAAACTAAGGGCCTGTTTACTTGGAGGTGGGGGACCCCAGGTAGGTGAGGTATCCCGCTTAGGTGGAGTAACCCGCCTTTCCATATAATCTCTTATTTTAGTTTGATCACATTTACATGATAGTGGGGTGACCCGCCTGAGGCGGGTAGCCGGGTCTGCCAGACCGGGTTACCCTCTCAGCCGGGGTCAAATTCTGCCATGTAAACGTTTCAAGGTGGGGTAACCCGCCTAGCCGGGGTCGGATTCGTGATACATCAAATTCGCGCAAAATTAACTTTGGCGGTGACTTTGCGTCATTATTAATGGTAACAATAGAAAGCCACAGCACTGAAGGCTGCAGCAAAAGCAGCGAGTGAGTGTAGAAGAGCATTAATCGCCAAAACACGTGGTTTGCCAGCATTTTTCTTGTTTACGTGCCTTGCGTCTATTCGATAATCTTGAGAAAGTGCACCCCGGAATGGCAGGGTTGAAAGATTGCGCGTAAAGGAGGGTTATTTTTTCACCCCACCTAAGCGGGTTACCTCACCTACCTGGGGTCCCCCGCCTTCATGTAAACAGGCCCTGATTGACCACTAAAGAAAATACCATAACATACCATAATGCCTTGTTTTTCACCCCAAAATTTTGTGTAAGCATTGTCTTCAGTTTCTCTTGGGAGTTAAAATGGCCCAAGAGAAACTGAAAACAATGCGTATGCAAAATTTTAGGGTGACAAACAAAGAGCATTACGGTTTGTTATGGTATTTTCAGTAGTGGTCAATTCGGCTTACAGGATTTAGCCTCACACTTTCAGAGTGAGAAGGAGTGTATTCATGAGGTCGGACAATGTAGGGAACCTGTGGCTAAACCTTGCATAAAGAATTCTTCTGTACATTTCGTTTGCTGAGATTTCCGTACACCTCAATAAAATTCAGCATTTTGTTTTATCATTCTCATTCTATTTTAAATTATATTGTTATTGTTATAGTTATTGTTATTGTTATTATTTATCCCAAAACTGTGATCACGAATCACCTGGCAGTAAATGGCAGGAATCGACTTATTGTTTCATGTTTCTTCTCCTTAGGCACCTCCCCTGTTAACAGGACAGGCTGCTCACGAAACAAAACGAGAAACAGCGTGGACAATTAAGGAAACCCCAGGCGTACGCCTTGTATCTGTCAAACCACGCAATGAGGTAAGAATAAATTCCTTTAAAGGTTGATGCTAAAGACAATAAAAACAGCAAACGAACCAGAAGGAATAGGAGGCAGATGCAAACCCGATTGTCCACTCGTTGATTCTGGTTAATTACTAAGGGAAATGATTGTGTACGCGAGCTGGGGAACAACTTGTTAATAAGTAACTCTCTACTCGTTGACTACGTTACCTTAAACAAACGATTTGACTGTTTTCAGCAGAGTCAATATTTAAAACGGGAAACAACCACAGAACCACCTTATGTACAGGATGATGTCCAAGGCTACGATGTTCCATCGCTTCGACCAGTAAGTTTTTTGTATAGGGAACCTTCAATTTGCATTTGAAAAGAAATTCCTGTACATGCTTAATCAAATCTCGTCCCTCTTCAGGTGTCGTCTCGTTCTCAACAAAAAGATCGTGTTCATCAGTTGTTAGAGACTGGTTATCCTGTGTTACCCATAATGCCAACCCATCTGGTAAGACCTCCCAACTCTGAGTACATCCTTGATGAACACCCATACGAGGATATGGAAGGTGCGTAAGGGATGTTTACATGGGTATATAAAATTTCAAAGCAAAACACTCGATTACGTTGGCTTATTCATTTAGGCCTATTTCAGTTTTCAAGGTGCATAATCTGTCTAAAGAATTTTTTTTTCTTTGTTTTCTACGAATTTGGCAAGCGCTCGAGCGCTACAACCAGTTACAAAAATACTTGAAACACAGTACCTTAGTAGTGGAGGCATCCCTATTATGGTGCATTAGCGCTTTTGGTTGTCTCCTTCTCCACAACTTTTCTTTAAAGTAGCGATTAATTTAAATTAATTCAGTATTATCTGTTTGCAATTTTGTGGAGTGAATCTGTAATCAATAAACAACGTCCGCTAAAGTTTTTGCCTTGCATTTTGTGGAAAGCAGTTTCTGGTAACAACTGCCTGTTTCCTCTTTCTTAAATATCTGATTAACGGTAACGGAGGCTTTATAAGTTCAAAATCTCTCTTATATTCAAACCAGTATTATTAGAAATTTGTGAAACAATTTATATGAAGTAATGAAACACAAAAATTTTGTTTTAATCAAATTTAATATCTTCACAGTGAAGAACTGACCTTTTTAACTAATTCGATAAATCCTTTTTTTTTCGCAGATTTAGATCCCTATGCTGTTCACTACGATAACGAAGACCAATTTATAGGCGATGGCGTTCCTATCGTGCCGATACAGGCTTTCGGTGGACCGCCAGTCTATGAGGATGAGCACATTTACGAAGAACCTATAATAGCACCGGCTTCTCTACCACAAACTCGCTTTGTGTCTCCTCGGGAACACAAGTCAGGAGTGTTAATTCCAACGCAGTATGCGCGTGGCTATATTGGAAGACCAGCTGGGACGAGAGGCCGACCTACTTCCGCCTCACAACATCCGGGTGTCGCCAAACCTTCCAGATTATCTAGACCTACCTCTGCTAAGACGGAGCCAATTGCGAGATATGTTGTACCGCCTGGAGGTTCCTCGATTCCTCCTCGAAGTGTGCCGCCATCGTCCGTTCCGGTGAGTAGAAAGGTGTCAAAAAACGATAGTCTTGATGCGCGCGCTTTCGGTAATTCAGCAGTTAGAGAGTTTAAGAGACACTGTTTTTGTGTACGGCTTCGGCTAAGTTATCCGTACCGTAGATACGGCTAGATAACCTGACCTCTTACTGCCTCAACGGCTAGGCTACTGGGTAGAACAGTTATGTCATTATCACATCCGGAAAATCACGATTACCTTTGATATAGGAAGTTAAGTCTTATCTCGACAGGCAGAAAAGGTGTATCTGTTTAAGCATCTTGCATTTCGTATTCAAGAAGAAAAATGTGTCCTCATAAGTTAAGAATATCAGAACGCAATTTTTCATTCACTTCATTCACAGGGCTCCCGTTACATGTTGGCTAATCGTCCTACAGTCGCTACCGCTCCCCAACCAAGCATTGGAACATCCCCTCGTTATATGGTAGATCCGGAGATTCCAAAAGAGCAACCACCCAGCTCTTTTGATGGAGCTCGCGTGATTCTGTCACGCGCGCAAGCAAATGTTGACCGCTTCGAACAGGACAGTAGAGTAAATGCTCAGGGTGAAACAGACACAGCATCGGTATCTGAACGTCTGTACGCAAGACCGCAGAAAAAGATACCACTACAAACACTTACATCACGTAAGGAGCCATCGCGATTTGATGTGGCAGCTAGAGAACACGCCGAGTTAGAGGCTCAACTTCTGGTGTCACGAGCTTTAGCTCGCGCAAGGAGTAACGTAAGAACGTAGTAGCAAATAAGTTTTATTCTTTTGTTTAACGATCCGTGTTAGTGTAGCCAAACTCTGTCCAGATACCTGTGGTTAAATAGCCTCGAAAAGTTGGGGTGTAGAGGAATTTCCATAGCTTCTTGGTGAGAAATTTTATCCGCTACATGTAGCGTCCGTCGAATTGTTGTGTTTAGATGTTGTTGACAGTATCGAGGGGTATCTTTGTTACTGATCGTTTGTTGTGATGAATTTTTCTGTGCTTGGCTTTTTATTCCCCATCTTACAGCACGTCAATTTCTGTGAAACTGAATAGGAAAGACAGTCGAATAACCAGACGCCAACACCACTGCCGAATTGGCTCGTAAAAATACCCGTAGGTAAAAACAAAGAGAATCAGAGGTTTAGTCTACACGAAGGAACAGTGACGGCCAGCTGATTATTTAGATCATGTGTTCGCTTTAAAATTCTTCTGTTATCTGGAAGTAGCAAATAGCGGAGAAACCGAGGAAAATAACACAGAAAAAAGAAAATCGTATCTTTTTGCAACTTTGAAGTTGCAGCCTTGTGATAAGTCAAAAACCGTACTCTTCAACCTGCCTGGTTGTTTTCCCAAATTATGCTGTAAAATTAATGGTAACTAATTTGAGATACTAAGTAGAATTTCGATATTTTGAAGGAACACTGTTCCATTTACACTTTGCTTAATTTGTTGTATCTGTTCACGATGTTCAGAATGCATATGGAATGCTGACGGTTATTCGTGCGCTATGCTTTGGCTAAACAACGACATTCTATCCCTTTATTCGAGATAGGCCTAAAGGTCCGAGTTCCAAAAATTCTCACTCAAAACGAGGCTAACTGCAAAATGTTTCTTGCGAAAATTAGTTTTATTTCAATGAGAATACAAAATCACTTTCATATCAATTGCTTTGCACGTAGCCTCGCTTTGATACAGAGGCTGGGGGCAACTCGGTAATGGTCTATTACGATGGATGAGGCATTATAGGATGCAGGCGCACGCCTGTCACAAGAACGTGGGAAATCATCATGGCACATTTTACAACAGAAACATAAACTTGTTCCTCATTCAAAAATATTAGCATACTTTAGAAGAACGGGAAGGTAATCTTGCAGTTAGTACTTCATCTCTGAATCTTTCCCAATCGTGGTTTTATTATACTATAAGCACTCAGTTGTACTTACTTCTCCTTTTTGACTAACCTGATAAACAAAAGATTTAATTCGAAAATTATATATTATTTCAGATTAGTGATTTATTGTTATAATTACATGAATTGCTTCAATGTAAATAACAGAAACAAGATGAAATTTTAATTCTAAAAGAAAAATAAAATGAGCTGTTTATTTCATGGAATATAATTTGTTGCAAGACTTAATATCAAGAATCACTAGAATCCAAGCAGGCAATCACAAATTTTAAAAACAAGGTTGTTTCCTGTACTGAAGTTGACGTCATCCTCCACCATTTCACATAAACTATGGCTAACATGGTATACAGATAAACCCTTCAACTATAAAACCCGTCTCTAATGTACTTCCGAAAGGACGATTTTAGTGGGTCAGCTGCAAAGTACAATCAAATCACAAGTTTTTGGCCAAGTATTAATAATGGTGCTTTCACCCCACGCAAATACTCCACTGCAGTGGTTCATTGATAAGCGTAAATGTCCGATTATTTCCCCCTGTAAGTAAAACGTGACATTTTTCTTCACAAGAGATGTTTGAAGAAAAAGAAAGAAGCAAGGTTTTATATATATATATATAATTACATACGTTAGCAAATCACCAGTAATTGAACTGCTATTAAGCCAATCAGTAACGTACTTGTGTTAGCTTTCATTGGGACTCTTCTCCCCTATCAATCATCATGATGGGAATAATCTAAAGTAAGTCCAGATCTGCCAATATTTAAATCAGGCAACCAGATTACGATAGACGCTTCATATGACTGGATTTTGATACCATTTTAGCTCATCCGTTTTTTGTCAAATCACTCGTCGGTATTTGATTCCCGTTTTCAATTACGCTAACCTGGTAACTTGCCAGCAAAGCCGCTGTCCATCATTTTAGCAAATTCTTGGAAGGTCGAAGGAGACTTCATGCAGTACACGCTGGCGATGAAAGTACCCGTCCGTTTGAAAATCCAGTGCGGACTAGAGAAGTGGATCAGTTTAAGGAACAGATGAGGGACGTCTGAGGCTCCAAGAGACCATCAGATTGAAAGGAAAAACTAACTCTCTAAACGCTCAGAATAATCATCATTCTAATCAGAGAGGTTTCATTGTTTGTTTACTAAACTCACTGTTAACGGACTTACCTGTGCGAATTCTAACGTTACCATTATTTAAAGAAGAGAAGTTTAATTGCTAACGTTACTACTTTTTATAACCCAAGATATATAACAACCAATAATCAACTGATAAATGTATGTTCCCAATTATGTTTATACTAAAGTAATCAGATAATAATGTGATTAATACTAACCACTAAACCGTAAGATGATGAAAGGTGAAAGGTGCAGAATTCCCCGTATCTGATATTTCAAAGGTGAGAAAACCAATAAATGTATGGCTCTTTGTTAACTCCGGTGTCAAGATGAGATAGGTCAGACTCTTTTACATTTTGAAGTATTAATTATTTTCCCGACTTAACCGTCCTATTTTTTTATTTTTATTGTTGTTGTTTTTTTTTTTTACAGGGATTAAAGGAAACAGAACATCTAAGTCATAAAAGCACTAGGTAAGACACTGTGCGCCCAAAAAACGGTTTTTTGTTTGTTTGTTTGTTTGTTTTGTATACTTAATTTTTTTATTTGTTTGTCTGTTTGTTCTCCTCATGGGATTGTTGGTGGTAGATGCTTCCACAACCCTTACCTTACTTCTCACCAAAATATTTTACTAATTAATTCCCTCACTTAAATCTGACCTTAACTTTTGAACCACTGTTCCCAAGCTCTTAGCAATTGATAAAACATACCCAATTTCCAATAGTCTGTTCACGGTCCCCTTTTTTCCGTAAGGTAGTTGAAATCGAGCACCTACCGCTACTGGTGACCATCTTGGTGTTAAATCTAAAAGTAGATTCGCTATATATACTTACGCGAAGACAGAGGATTAATGCACATGTCCTTTGTTGACCAAACGTCATATTTCGAAATCGTCTTATTTTGCTAATTCAGGAAAATTCTTCAAGAAATCAAGAAAAAACATAACCTGCATGCAGTGATGAAGTCCAAGGAAAAGGATGGAATAAAAACTCAACGAAGAAGGAGCATCACTAGCAACAGCAGCAGCAGCAGCAGCAGCAGCAGTATATCCAGTATCAGTAACAGCAGCTCTAGCCTAATTCAGAAAAGAGCACAAAGAATGAAAAAAGCAAAAACTGGAGACGAAACAAAGCCAAAATCCCGCGAGAAGCAAGCAGTGGTTCATCCCCTTTTTGTTCCAAACAGAAGTGTTCATCAAGATAAAGCAAGATAAAACAAAATTCGCTCTATTTAAGGGATTCCGGAACTCGGGAAAGTTTTGGTTTTGGAATCCGGAATCCGAGAAAAATTTGCTTGTGGAATCTTGAATCCTGGACTTTGGAATCCGGAATACAGCTCAAGGAATTCGAAATCCCACTAACGATTGAAATCCAAAATCCAAGTTCCAGTGACAAAGACTGGAATCCAGTACTTGAATCCAAGAAGGCTGTCTTGGATTCCCTTTTATGGGGCAAATAAAATATTATTGCGCGTTTACGCAGTTTATCAAGAGTTAAAATGTGAATAAATTATCTCAGAGTATATGATATATGAATAAATGAATATTGAAACAAACCTTTCTAAATGAGGTCGTCGAACGTTACTTGTTAATGCCATAGGCAATAAAACACTATTGTTACAAACTAATCCATTTCGGGACATACGAATGACAGACTTGAGTAATGAATTCAAAATGGTATAAAATTGCTTTTTGCAGAGTGTTTTTGTTTGTTTGCTTGTTTGTTTCTTTTTTTTGTTGTTTCAAAATACTCTCTACTCGAAAACTAAAGCATGGAAACGTGTGAGGGTATTTTAGTGACACTTTTCCAAAAATACAAGCTTGAGCTTGAAACAAGTGTTCAAGTTATATTCCTTCTCAAATATCATTTTATATCAAGGCATTTTTTCGATAAGAAGGACGCTGAGAGCTTTGCGTGACCAAGAGCTCTGCGTGGCGGCGCACTTGTTTGCTGAGGAGGTAAACACAAAGTCGAATTAGGTTGGAGAAGATTTGGCCACCAAAGATGACGAACTTTATTTTCAAGATCTGCCAATATATAATAAACCAATATCTCTTCAGCAAAGGTGGGGAATAAAAACCGCCACCCACTAAGACAAAAAAGAGAAACAAACTAGGAATTAATTCGCAGGCAGGCGGAAGGGGAGGTGGTGGAAAATGCTGAAAATTGGTTCAAACAAGCGATGTGAACAACGTGATGGTAAGCGGTCGAAAGGGGCGAGCGCATGGAAAAGCGCGCTTAAGAACGATATCGTCTGGAACGCCCTAAATTCTGATTGGCTGGAAGTAAGATAGGCTTGGAACCTACCGCCTTAGCCTGCAAATCATTATCAAATGGCTTGCCATAAAATCCCATTATGATATCGTCATAACGGTGTCTTTTACGACTCCTGTGATCGGTCAGAAACAGGGTTTTCTCGGTGCAAGTTGCAATGGTCCTACTGATAGCATCCGAAACGTTTTCCCGCGTCATCGGTAGTTCCCTTGTTTCTGGTTGGAAAGAAGAAAATGAAAGCTTCCTTTGCACGCACAACCTTTCCTCGGCAAAGAAACGTTTATTAAGACTGCACTGATTTCTATGCTACAATCACAAGACCATCTATCTGTACATCTTATAGAACAAATTGTGAAACGTTGTATGAAAATGCCCTTGCACTGGCGATCTTTACCCTTGCCCCAGAGGTTTTCCTTGAGATTTTTCTCCGCTTTAAAGAGAGCGAGCCGCGAGTGGCGAAGAGAGAGAAAAAAACCCTTCCCTCTCTCCATTCCCCTTCGCGACTCGTTTTCGCGGCTCCGCGGCTCGCTCTCTCTCACGCAGAGAAAATTTTTAAGAAAAACCTCTTAGACCAGGGTATGCGTTCTTGAGCTACAATGATAATATTGACCTAAAGAGAGAAGGAGGGAAACAACTATAGAATCTTTGCGAAATTAACAGTTTGCCGTGATCTTTAATCTTCGGGCATCTTTTGATTCATGTTTTTCCACTGCATGGGGGTAAAGACGCTCTTGCCCTTAATCCTTCCAGCGAACCAGTCTCCAAAGACCCATCCCCTCCACACTTGAGCGACACCACCGGTTCGTCCGCAGCAGAGAACCATGAAAACACTCGCTGAAACAAGACAAAAACTTTAAATTGATAAAAAAGAAACAATAACTGATATTACTGATACTTATAAGGTGAGTGTAGTCCTGAATGGGACATGTACATTGTTGATAATGTTTCGACTTGTATCATGTCAGCTGATGGTATTTAGCTCTGGTTGTTGACCTAATTGGTCAGTTAGGTCGTCTGTCAGTTAAGCCGTGATGTTATTTGCTATGGAGACTTTACAGGTGATCGGTGCGTTTCGTTTCAAAGCCATGAGCAGAGGTCAAGACCCTGCGCTGGTAATTAACCTGACAAAGTGTTGAAGGAGGGACGAATTTACTGAATCAGTAGTCCTGCTGCCACATTGTCTGCATGGATTGAAGGCCTCAGCTGCACCACCATACCTAAGCTTGCATTAAGTACCTTCCTTAGGTTCGGCACCCATTAAAATTCTGTGATCAATTCACTGTCCTTGTGCACTACAAAAGCCCCTGTCAGACATACTTAGGCCCCTGCGCTGGCTGTTAGTACGTTGGCTACACGCCGAATCCCAGTAACCACCAGTGTAAAACGCCCCTTGGGGCTCTTGCCCGTAAATGCGCATCTTAGCACTAGATGAAACGAGCTAAAACTTTTCTAGGAGTATAGGCAATATCCGATTGCTTCAACGCTGGCGTATTTAGTTGTACTTATTTTCCTCCCGCTTGACTCGTTTATTTGTATTCCACTACAGTTTTTATAATCATTTTTCTGATAAATATCCAGAAAAATGAATAGCACACAATAACTTACTGTTAACATTATAAGGTTTCGCTGTTTGACCCTCGTGTTTATTCTTTAACAAATCAGCCACGTATTTTCCTTGAACTTCAGCGCCATATGCCAGCTTGATTTCAGGTAAATCGTTACAGTCACCGACAGCATACACGTCTGAAACGCCTTTTACTTGGAGGAATTCATCCACCGTGAGACGACCTGCCTTGTCCATTTTGTCCCCTGAAAGCAAAACAATATTGAATTAAATATCAGTGTGTTTCTCCAAGGCATGTCTACAGGTGGTAATCCTTCTCTCCTGTAAAACACAAACAAGTGTAGCCTTAATTTGAAACGTCATTCGCCTTCCCACCTGCTTGATAAGAGGCTAAATTCGCGAGGTTCCCACCGGGCCGGTCAAAAACGTTAATCACTCCTTAAATGACTTTCCTATTGCCCAAAGTGGACATACGATCTTAAAATTAGTAAAGAAAAAATGAGGACAGACAATGCTGAGGGGAATTGAACATTAATTAGAAGTATGAGGAGACTCTCTTGTTACCAATTGACACAGGGCTCCAATTCTAGTATATCATAATGTGCAGTCAAAATGAGCTTATTAACCCTTTGAGCACCAATAGTGACCAGTATCAAATTTCTCCCCACAATAACTCCACTGCCTGATCAATAACTGACAGGTCATGAGAATGAATGAAATGATGACCAAAGTTGTTCATGTCTTGATGTTTGAACAAATTCTCTTAAGCAGCACCATAATGTATGAAGAACAGTAAGGGCCGGAGAATAATAGTGCATGTTAATTGAACTTAATTGTACTTTGTTCACTGTTTACCAGTGCCCCTTTACTGAGTGTGATTCGATGGAACCTACACGAAAGTCTCATGGTTGGTATATATACGCGTCATTACGCAGAGATGTGATTTTTGGGGGGTTCCTTCTGCATGCTAGCTAATGTACCTACCGAGACTGTCCTTGTAAGCAACACTGTGAGTTTTGAGGCCAGTACAGGGTATGGCTAGGTCTACTTTCATTTTGGTTCCTTTATCTGTGATGAGAGTCACATTGCGATATCCCTGTTCTTCTACTTCTTTCATGTTTATTACTCGCTCACCTTCCAAACAAACGAGGAAAACATTGAGTCCGCTGAAAACGTGGTTTATCATTCATTTCAAAATATATTTCGTTTCTGATTGACTAAAATCCCTCGGCTATATAATTCTTTATAACTAGCTAGGGTTGACCAAATTTGAAAGACGTTCGCAATATGTGGAAAATAACGTCAATAGTGCAGCATAAATGCCAGAAAATGAACGGCAACCGAGAAGCCCTGGGAAAGAGGTTGCTTGTTTTGGAAGAGCAGTTCAAAATGGCGGTACATTTCACACGTATCCCGTCAACACCTGAACTTAATTTTTCAGATCATAATTCTTCAGATCATACAAAAGCCGAATCAAATATTTGCTCATTACTATATAATGGCTCCTTCCGTGAACGTGTAATACGAATCGAAATGCTGCGTTGTGATTGGCGACCCGACCGGGAAAGATGGGCCTTCACTGAATACATTGCCCTACTCCTGATGCGACTTTCAGCTTAAGCTGGTGTAGGCGTACCACAACATTACTTACCGAGTACCATATTGACCCCTAAGCTGGTCAGTTTGTTTTTGACTGCTGACTGGAAAGAATCGTTGACCTTATCATTAACCAATGTCTCTCTTGGGTGTATCAAATAAACATCCGCTTTGTCCTTATAGTCTTCTAAAATGTCACCCGCTATCTCCACGCCAACTGCTCCTCCACCAACCACGCCTATTTTCATCGCATCTTTAATCTGAAAAACAAAAACAATGTAATCCCTTGTCGGCCAACATGAGATCTTTCACCAGGATTTATTATTTTTTCAAAATATTTCTCCGTTTCTGATTGGCTTAAATGCCCAGGCAAATTGTTCTTGTACGCAGCTATTACGGACCAAATTTGGAAGATGTCGCGGGTTGCTATCATTATTATCATCAATCGCAATGATATCAACTGAAGAAGGACACATAGGGCCTGTTTACATGGAGGTGGGAGACCCCAGGTAGGTGAGGTAACCCGCTTTGGTGGGGTAACCCTCCGGTCCATATAACCTCTCATTTACGTTTACATGATAAGTGGGGTGACCCGCCACATGTTACCTCATCTATCTGGGGTTCCCCACCCCAATGTAAACAGGCCAATAGACGCTCCTTCAAACAAAGAAAGGATGAAATAAGCAAGGGTAAGAGGCTGGCTGACAGCTTCAACAATTTTCTTCTTTAGTTCTACTAGCTTCTTGGAGAAGGTACAATAAAAACTGTCGATAATTTGAAGGTTTTGAAGCAATGGTATGTTTAAAAACGGACGCGAAAAACTAGGATTTTCTAAACGTCCTAAAAGACGAACTGCTAGTGTTTGAATATATGTCGCAAAATCATCATGTCCCCAGAGCATTGCATTTCTGCCCCTATTTGTTGATGCGTTATAATTAATTGCCTTAAAAGCAGCGGCTACAACGAAAATACAAAAGATCGGTGATTATAGTTATGTTAATAAAATCATGAAGAATTCACGTGAAAGTGAAAGAATTTCACATTTTATTTGTTTTGTTAGAATATTTGCCTTCCGCTATATCCTGCAGAAATTTTCTACGGGCGGTATAAAAAACCGTACAAGAGAAAAGAAGTTGCTTGGGGTGAGTTGACCATATTTAGTCTTCCGCCTATGCAACGTGACTGTGATGGGCAGTCAGTGCTTCAAAGGATTGCAAACTGGTAAGTGTCTAGCTTTCTGTGATTTTTTCTATACTAGGCAGTCGTGTTGCATAGTTGCTTTGATGTTTTTGTCGTTACTGAATTCGTATCTCTTTTTCAAAATGAGCGTTCATCCGCGCCAACGGGCTTCTATTGATTTTAGGCTTAATGATGTTCGACAACTTCGGCTGATTTTGTCTTCATATTTTTAAGAACGTTTCACCGAAGTGCAATTTAGTATAATCTTTCTATATTAATAATATTTTATGCTAATAGGTATTTTCGTCGTTTTAAAATTAGCATTCGACAATCTCAACGCATTCGCCACTTGCACATCTCCCAAAATGCACCTTGTTTGCCCCTCAAAATTTTGTATAAGCATTGTTTTCCATTTCTCTTGGGACGACTGTAATACCCAGAAGATGAGCAAATGGCGAATGAGGAGAGTGTTATAAACGCATTTTATCGTTACTTTTTTGCACGAGGAAGTGTTTTCTGTGTCACAGAAATTACAAACAGTTGAGAAAACAAAACGCTGGCTCGTCTCTTAGTTGAACGCAGCCAGAATCCTGATGACAAAATGACCATGACATAAAAACTTCTAGAAAATTATATTACCAAGATCAGAAAAAATAAATGTACAGCAACAGAATAGGCCATTTACAGTAACAAAAGGAAACGAGGCTGGAGTTGACTTTGTTTTGATACAACCCTTCCTGCTTTCTTATGTAAATAATGCTGTTCTTATGCTTACTATAGTATTCCCATAACAAAACAAAGGTGTCAGTATCAAGGTCAACGTCTCATTCATGCAGGCTCCGTCCGCACGCAAATTGGTTTTCAAAAGTATGCGTTTTAGTCATTGAAAACGCATCGATCGAGTCGCGTCCACACTACCGTTTTGATGCATTGGCGACTGTCTACACCAAAATGTTCTAAAACGATAGAATTGCTCGTTGTGACGTAAGTAGAACTCTATATACGCATGCTACAAAAACACACACCTGCGACATTTTCGGTCACCATTTTCATTTTGACGCATTATCGATCGGCCACACTAACACGATATGTATGCGTTTTCGTTTTGATCTACTTTCAAGAGCGTTTTCAACTCGATGAGTTTTCAGTGAAAACGCTCAGCTTATTAGTGTGGACCGGGAAGGCCTAAAAGCATCGAAATGTATGCGTTTTCCAACGAAAACACATTAGCGTGGACGGGGCCTCCGTCGAAGGCTAGGGTACCTTACCCTCAACTGTAAAATGGTCTATAAATTAGGTGATGCGCAATCTTTTTTAAAGCGACTGAATTCATCCTTTGATCTGCTGTCGTGCACCGACCCAAAACTATTTTGCGATTGGTTTATGGTGGTCATTTTTTCGATTCCTTCTTGGGTGATCACATCACAGTTTTCAATTATCCGGTATCTGCTCAAGTCTCCTGATCCCTGAATCATTAGTTTCTTCCGGGCTAGTTTTATGAATCGCTTACTAAATCAACATTGTTAGAGTCGGATTATTATATCTGCCTGCCTTGAAAATCACTGACGCGCAACTACCTGATTAGCTAATCGCGGAACCACTATTGATCGGTAAAGCTGCGTCATATGATATCATAGCATTTAAAAACGCTATCATCTAAAGTCTCGACCGCATCGCCCGCAGTTGAATGCGTGACAGGCGGGAGAAAGCGCCTCCTTTTACCCTTCTTTTCCCCCTTCCTTCCGATCCCCGACCTACTTTCGACGCCTGCTACGTAGGACAAGGCCGTATTTTTTTTTTCTTTTTTTTTTTTTTTAGTAAACGATCACTCCAACCAAGAACAACTTTTATTGGATAGCTTACAAGAACATTTTATTTGACGATTGTCTTGAGATTCTCAATGTTCAAATGGCTATTAAAAACTCTTGCCGACCAGAATGTTTCACTCTTTCAAGTATAGATAGGTGTGTCGAGTTGCACGCAATAGTGTTGTTTTCTGACAATACTTACCAGTCCAGCTAGCCCATCGTACCGTTCAATAGCCTTGGTTTTGTCAATGTCCAGTGGGAGCTTGGCAGGGAAAGAACCACCTGTGCCGGTCGCCAGAACAAGCTCATCGTACTCAAGCTTCTCGCCATTGTGTAGTGTCACCGTCTTTGCGACAGGATTAACGTTGACCACCTTTCCACGTTTAAAAGAATCACCAAACGTTGGCTCGTAGTCAATTAAACATTTCTTGGCAAATCCTGTTGTAAGAACAAAGGGAGACATGTTTCAACAAGACATTATTACACAGAGCTAACTTTGGTGCCTGCGGCCAAACCCGATATATCCCGCCGCCACGCGCGAAAACAAGCCTATGCTGTGTAGTGCGCAGGGTAACAGAGCATAAACGGCACGAGTAGATTCAACTTAATAATCATAAGGGCAAGGATCGCAGATTTTTTTTTTATAATATCAGACCCTGCCCCTAAAATTAAAGTCGCAGGTCCGAGAGAACAGCTATACATGACTGAACAAATTCACACGGCAAAATTTTGCTCGTGCTGCATCCTTTCGAACAGATTACCATTATATTTAAGCCGTTTTGGACAAAATTGAGCTTAAATTTTTCAGAGGCATAAATTATTATTGTCATTTACTTTGTATAGTTTGCGAAATTACAGCGATGCACGAGAGAATAGTCAAGAGTATCATCTCTCTAGCGATCATGCTATAATCCCCTTATACATTGGAACCTCCACTAACGGCCACCTCTCCACAACGGCCACCTCTCTCTAAGGGCCGCTTTTTATGCCCGGCGGACAAATAATACAAACATTGACTCTTGCTTAAACCTCTCTACACGGCCAGGGTATTCTGTCCCTAAGGTGGCCGTTGTGCATGGACACGGAGCGGAGGTTCAACTGTATGTGCCAATTGGAAAAACATGCACGGAGGCCAGTACTCTTTGATCACCATCAATAAAAAGGACAATCAAAACATCTAGTAGGCCAATAACACTCTATTTTGATGTATGTATATAGGGTATGTCGAACAACCCCCCTTTCCAACCCTCTCTACATAGATTCGCCACGCTTTTGACCGTAAGAACTCTTACTTTTTCCTGTTGCTGACCAGTACAGAAAGGAGACTTAAGGGATAAAAGTAGTAAGTCAACTCAGCATCTGAGGCTCACAAATTTAACTTAACGATCGTACTCGCACTTTCAGAGTAACCTAAGGTCACTATTGTGAACCAAGTCTATAACCATACTAGATCATACTAAAAACCCTTAATGCACCTGCTTCAACTGATGACCTCTGTGCGCCCATGTTGTGGTGAAACGCATCTCTGGCGTCGATCAGTGTCAGCTTGCAGTTGTCCTTTAGCTTTTTAGCTGCTGCTATCCCTCCATAACCACCTCCAACAACAACTACACGAGTCTCCTTGAAATCTTTCAGAGATTTATCTTTAGCGTGAACAGCTGAAATGTAAAACGTATGAAAGAGTCGCCCCATATAAGGGAATCCAAGACAGTCTTGGATTCTGGATTCCGTGCCATGGAATCCAGATTTCAGGTACTGGATTACGACGGTAATTTGTAAAGTAAAACTTGGATTCCGGTTTTTATGGTTAACCGGATTGCAGATTCCTTGAGATGTACTCCGGAAGTTCCCGGATTCCGTATTCCAGAAGCTAAGATTCGATACATTCCGGGAACCGGATCGATTCCCTTACAGGAAGAGGAAAGAGTCATAATCGTGTGGGAGAGCCGTGACTAGTGACTATAAGTGCCTTTATAATAATAATCGTCGGCGATGGGCTTGAGATAGATACGATGACACAAAACAGGTAAACCTGGCTTACCCAGTCCTCGAACCATCACATTAACAGGCCATTTCCTTGTCCAGTTCTGGCCCCTCTCTATATGTCACGCAACGCCGGGGGAGACCCTCTTTCTCACGGCAAGGGTGCCCAAATGCCTCGGTTTCAAAGCGAGGCTAAGTGCGAAGCTTTTGATTTGGAAATGATTTTTTAAATTCTCATATAACAAGAAAGGTTTTGCACTTAGTCTTGCTTTGAAAGTGAAAGTTTTAGACGTCGGGAATGCCCTATAAATGTGATGATTTTGGCTCTAATGCGATATCGACACCTTGTTTCGTGTATATGGGACGCTTTTAAAAAAATGTGATCGAGGCGATAGAGACGGTCCGGAATATCACAATCGTCTGAAACCCTGATAAAATACATTCCAGTATATGACGAATTCCTTCGTGTAACGAAACTATGGGAATAAAAGCAATGTAATAAACAAGGGTGCCAACCAACCATTATTAAACCGTTTACTTAACGTCCACCGTCGAACGTAGTTCTTATTATCCGAAAAGCACACCCTAAAGAACCCAAACAATGGGGTTTTCCTCTGCTTTTCTCACTGCACTTGGTTAGACATGCAGTTAGACAGTGTGACTGTTGTATTAAGGCTCGTTTTTAACGTCGAACTCTACATGGACCGATTTTGATGCTAATGAGGAAACTGACTGTTTGTGCTCATTTGCACTAGATTACGCACATGTAAGTAAAGTTCAACGTTTAAAACGTGTGTTAGTCACAAATTAAATAAAAGCTAGGTTGGTAATCATGCTTTGACCAATTAAAAACTTTGCAAAATTACTCAACAATTCGGGCCTAGTGCGGATGGGTGAGTAAAAGCTTAAGGCCCAACCCATAATAGCACTCATTATATACCTAAGTATGTTGTATTAATATTTCAAAAGCAATTGGTTTCACTTGAAAGGTCAACAGTCCACGTCGCGGAGATTATAGTTGTAGAAATCGATTTAGTTTATCTTCGTGTTATTTTTCCAACTGAAAAAGTAGCCATTTTGATGCTTTATGGTAAAACCTCCAATTGCAGCGTAACAGGAGCCAATGAGAGTTCCTTAATCTCATAGCGATCAACATCGAGTTCGGTAGTGGTGATTACACGATTCATTTAACCTATGTAGTTGTGATTGTATTATTGATATTAAAATTAAAATTTCTTTATAAAATATCCATGAACATTACACGCAAATCTGACTTAGAGTAGTGTTTTGTTATTGTCAGGTTTATCGATGGGGAAGGTAATTCAATTATATTTATTTTGATTATCATTCGGCTCATCATGTCATCTTGGCCCAGAATCAACATGTCAATTTTAAATGATTTGGGTTGGTTCTTTAAAAGTGTCAAAGAAAAATCAAATTGACTGGAATTTGAGGAACTACAAGAGGATAATTTACTATCACTCCATGTTTGTGAAAAGACCTGAAAAGCGGACTCTTTTATTTTGTTAACTTCGAACAGGTCGACGTCCAATATGTAAATTTAACCTGATCGGAGAAGGCGCGGTGGCCGATAGAAGCGAAATAAAAACACAAAACCTAAACACGATTACGACATAATACAGTTTGTAGGCCAAAGGATAGGTCAATGTAGGTGGAGATACACTTAGCATCGATTAGCAAGCTTTGAGTAAGGCAGTTCTGAAAAAGCACGCGACCCGTGACCACTGTTTCACCGGCCTCGTGGTCCGTCAACTTACAGTGGCCGTTCCAAATGCCGTTTAGAAAGAAAATAACTACTTCTTAGTTACCTCGAATAGCGTGCTTTATTCGATCCTGTTGATGAGCTTTATGTCTTAAGTTGTGGAAGTGATCCAGAGGGCCGTGGAACAAGAACAAGGTTGCGCGTGACAGCCCGGTACATGTAAACAAGGTGTTAGCTAACCGCTGCCGGTAGGTCACGGAAGACTATTTGACGGCCTCGACAACAAGTCTTCAATCTCTGCTCCACAATTCATAAATTTTGTCCCTAATAATTGAGGCCTAAAAAATAAAACTTTTTACTACTGAATTTCAAAAGAAGAGTAAAACTTAAGAGCTTACATTTGCCCCTAATCTTTGTTTCTGCACGCGTGGATAATTCGATTCAATATTATTACATGCAAATTAAAGGCACGTAACTTGTATCGCGATCATGGTATGGCTCACTTTTATGCAAAAAAGTGGTAGTGTTGGCATCTTGTGGGCTCTTTTGGCATCTATGGATTTAATACTGAGGGGAAAATATGTTAACTGCGAGACATACAAAACATGCCAAAATAAAGAAGCTCCCGCTTTCTACCTTGTTCCAAGAATCTTGCTTTATATCCATACAGTGCTGCCGATCCTACCAAACCAGTCACCACAAAAGGAGTTGCTCTTCGAAGACGAGTTAATAGCATGTTTTTCCACGCAAAACGGGCGAAAAAAAACGAGATGCGAATGCAGATTCAAGCGGCTCGCTCAACACGCGAAGGAAAATAAACAGAGGTGAAAATGCATAAAACATTTGTCTGTTGCGAATGGACGCTGACAAGGCGGCAAAGACTTGCGGGCACTTGGAATATTTTCCGATATTTTATATCAGGTCAAGGAACAAAACTGCTTACTCAGCTTAAAAACGTTTTATTATGCGTGTTCTGGATTAACCCAGGATATTGAGTTGTTATACTGGGACTCTCCATGCATCTCGGTCAGGCGAAGAGTGGTCTGAGGCAGAGGGTGATAAAAAGCCGGAAGAGATGGGTGACCCAGCAAGTTTACTTCCGGTTCCACAGAGCGGATACGCCTTACAAGCAGTGTCATCAGAAAGGATTAAATAATACTTCTCAACCTGCCAGTGTCTGTTAGCGATGCAAATTCGTATGAAATGGAATGTTAATAATATTGATTGATAGGAATTATCATAAGCTGCCCTTAAAAAAAAACAATGGTGTCTGACCCGGCCGGGTACGAACTGTGTTGGAGCTTGCAAACGTTTATGTTTGACCGGATTATATGGAAAAAAATCCACCACAAGTTTATTACGGTTTTCTGATTAACAGGTCTTGAAGAATAAACTGTTATTTTTTCTTTCAGTTCTATGATGTTCAATGGCCATTCTCCATTATGTCATAGCAAGTGTTTATAATGAGAGAATTCAAGAGCGTAGTTTACTTAAAACGCGTTAGGAATATTACTGTGCAATTGCTCCTTCAAACAGCCTTTCCCCGCAAATAAAACTGCTTTCAGTTGGAAACGTCGGCATTTTTCCATCTCTTAGAAGAGAAAATCCAGAAACTAAAAAAGGGAAACAAAAAGGGAATACTCAACAGATAAAGGTAAGCAGAGTTTGGTTAAGTTTAGTTGCACTTTATTGCTTCTTCTTTTAGTTTGCTTACATACGGGATATTACGTAAATGAACCAGATTTCTCTTTGTTCTACATCGCGATAATAATAATTCATTCTGAAGGACTTATGCTACAGGATAAGAGGTGAGCACCATTGCAGTATTTTTAAATTTGATGGTCCTTATGATAAGCTGCTTTCCGTCCACATTGCAGGTGCAGTCACCTGGCTCACCAAAGAAGCATGCTGTGTAAAGCGCCACTTCAAATGCAGGGCTTGTACCCACGTAAAAGCTGCTACCCGGCGGTGGCTTGCTAGCTCCATTCCAAGTAAACCTGACCTTTATAAAGGGTGGCTGCAAACAAACAACGGTGATATCACTTTAAGATAATACAAGCGCACAATAATTACGCTAATAATATGTCGCCCCGTGAAAGACCATGAAGGAATTTTTTCCAAGATTATCTTTGATTCTGGCCTCCCCATTGTGGGTTCTGGATCTTTTGTCATTGAAAATTGGATTCTGGATTCCAATCCTTAGCAGGAAGTTGGATTTCTACAACTGATTTCTGGATTTCAAAGCCCAGGACTCCGGAATCCGTAGGTAAAACTTTCCCGGCTTCCGGGATTTAGGATTACCTAATATAGGGCAAAATCAGGCAAAATGTAATAAGCCACCGGCCTGACCGCGTAATGCAGTTCTAGTCAAAGACCCACATTTCACCCTTTCTCGCCATTGAGTCTCCAGTAGCTCAGTGGTTAGAGCATCTGACTGGCACGCAGGGTCGTGGGTTCGAATCCCATCTGGGGCTCGGATTTTTTCCAAGTTTCCATTTGATGTAATATAGAGATTTAGCCAGGGCCAAAAGCGAAGCTCTCTAGGGGTGCTTTAAAAATTGTCTTCTTCAATTAATTCACCTTTTACCGTAAGAAGTGAGCAAACTGAATTTTATCTTTAAAAAAACGACCTGAGCCAGCGATCAATCGAAAACGAAAAACTGGTAGCTTTCAAAAATTACGTCGCCTCCATGACTTGTGTACCTGAGCCCACGATGCAACCATGTGTCACTGGTCAGCGGATACCCCTTTTTTACAGCTGTCAACTGACTATAACAGGGATGTCCAATACCAAGTTTTCAACAGATAGTATTAAGTGTGCCATTTTGCTTCCGCTAACATGAAGGGGTGGACGTACGTACGGAAGTACTCCGTACCAAGAAGGAGAAGTCCAAAGACTACTGCAAAAGCTCATTCAGAACAACTTGCATTGTTTTCCAATAACAAATATTGTTTTTTCTTCCCAGAACCAAAATTTCTTGGATGCATAGATTACCAAATTTTCTTACCAATGGTGCTCCGCTGCGCACGAGAGCTCCGCTAAAAAACATATCATATCATATTCTACTTCTACAAAAAAAAGACTCACTTGGTGGTTGGATGGTTGCATCTACGATATAACTTTGACTGCCTGATGCAGTTATTCATGTCATACGAGCTTGTCCTGGTTTGACTATGTGACTACGTGATGCAGTTCTAGTCAAAGACCCACTTTCACCCTTGCACGCCATTGAGTCTCCAGTAGCTCAGTGGTTAAAGCATCTGACTAGAATACGGAGGGTCGTGGTTTCAAATCCCATCTGGGGCTCGGATTTTTTCCGAGTTTCCATTTGACGCAAAAAAACGTATCATGTTTTCCTTCTACAAATCAGAGAAAGTTTCACCTATCCTGAACGTGCGAATTGTCTCTTCCGGAAACTCCCCTGACTGATCATGAGGCCGTGTAACGCGAGGGAGATCTCGAGAGAGACATTGACTCGCCGAAAACAGTCCTAAGTTCTACTGAAGGATAAAATGTTTTAGGGAAGCGTCTCTCCATTGACCATGTTAGGATACTATCATAATCTTTTTGGATTAAACCCTTACCTTTTTAGTCGTATCCACAACATTCTTTGGGGGTGGAGAGTAAGCCAATCTACCTGCCGTCTGTTCAAGAAGAAACTGGTACCAGTTGTGAAGACCTTTCACTACCGTTGTCCCTTCTCCGTCGTCGTCCAGTTCACCTGATGCGGTAATTTATGCAAGAACGTCCTCATTTAACGTAACAGACATTGTAGCAGTCCAGGATTTTAAACAAAGCATTGCATAATTATCCCTTGAGACCGCATTGGTAAAAGTTTTAGATTTGTTAACGTGATGATGTTGGTCTTTTCTTTTATTTCCTTTTTTTTGTGTGTGTATGTAATTTAAAAGATCTCTGGCCAACCGAACGTCTCCTTTCAATAGTTGGACGTAACACAGGACTTATAGCCAAAAACATTTCACCTTTTCTGACTGGCTCAAATCCCCCGACTAAATTCTCCACAACCACGCAGCGCTTACCACATTTGAAAAGGCAATAGGCCATTTGCACTAAGAGGTCATGTGACATCGTTTTTATGAAAATGAAAGTTATATGATTTTGCCTTCAAAAAACGATTAGGGGGTCATATCTTAAACAAAATAATAGTGATTTGGTTTTTCAAACTCGCACCATTTCCTTAAAATGAGTAAGTTTGTAGCTGGTCACGTGACCAAACTGTGATTTTAAAATTATGAATTACCTCTTTCTGAACACAAATTTTGCACTTAAAGTTCAAGGGAAATGTTGAAAAGATGATGTCGCAACGTTTACAGTACATCTGAGGGTAACTATCAAACGTTTAACAAGATATAAGCAAAAAGTAGTTTTGGCCGTCATGTTGGAGGGCAAGAGTATGCCCTCCAACATGGGGGCCAATACAAATCATACTACTTTGTTGAAAAATCAAAATGCCATAAAATATCTCCCTTAATTGAGTTTCCTTTCAAATTTCGGGTGTAAGATAATTTTTATGTGCTCTGTCAATTTTTGGCATCAGCAAGATTCCAACTCATCGTTTAAAGGAAGCATTGGTCACGTGACCTCCTAGTGCAACTGGCCTATAACCAACCTATTCGAAGGAACATATAAAATAGCAACCTCGTTTCCATGAAGAGTTCATGGCTATCCGAATGCGAAATAGCCGAATTTCTGGTCCGCAGACCGTCTTGACGTATTCTTATAATTACTTCGTCTTGGGGCGCAGTCTATTTGGCGCGAAATTAGACCAAAACCTGTTATCTTCACTTGCCATACCACAGTTCCACAAAACTTGACGTCAGGAAAAGGTACAGACCAAAAATGGTTAAAAGTTTGTATTTGTCTCTATTCGCTTTGTTTTCAATACCTCATTCCGGAATACCACCAGCGCCTAATATACCCCGTGGTTGGTCAATTTTGACAGTTTATGTGAACCACATCAATCGCTTAGCTTCGCTCACGCAGAGACAAAGAAAGAGCATAGCTAGCGAGCGTGCGAAACCCTCCTACACGCACATTTTGACATTTTCACATTTATCATTTTGATACGAGAAACGGTTTTTCTGAAAGTGGGCAGACTGTGGTATTTTTGAAGATGCTTGCAGACTCTCCCCTTCTCTCTTCCCGTTATTTTTCGCTTGTCTGCACTGACCGAGAGGATAGCACAGGCTATAACGAATTCTACATCGAGGTCTTGTATAATCAATGATTAAGACTAAAAGTTTACAGTCAAAAGTTCGAAACATTTAGGTCTTAATATATGCCCTGGGTTTATACAAATTCATAAAGGATTTTGTGTGGTTTATGAGACTGGATGTGGAGGGGGAAGATTACATTTCGGTGGCCTTAAAACCGATTCTTTATTCGGCAATGTGCTTACCAACAAATGTATGCTCAAATCCAGAACAATGCGGTACTCTTAATTCTCCTTTAGCGTTTTTAGCAAACCACATCGTCTTCAATGCTGCCTTGAATGCGTTTAGGTCCTGTTGGAGTTTTCAGAAAACACGACACCACTAACAGTCAAGAATTAAAATCAGTGAAACATGTAGTCTACAGACAAACAACCTGAAAATTATGTTAGTTCAACCTTCAACAGCTGTGACGGGACAGTTTCGGCTGAATCAATTTTGTTACGTTGAGTTTCTAGCCAGCATGCTAAACTTATGAAAGAAACTATTTCTAATACCACATCTACAAGACAGAAAAGGATGCTGTGATCCAAAGTTTAAGATAACAGACATTTATGTACTAACAATATATGTACTATCAGGGTCTAACTGACGGCTAAACAAGTTCTGCAATCTGTTTTACATTTCTTTTTTTTATTATTTTGTTTATTTTGTCCATCCTTGCTTTGTTCGTGCCGTGCTCTTTAACGTTTCAGGCTTATATAATACTTTGTTGCTTGAGGTGGCCAATTTCAGATGCTGTATCAATAATAATCAAATCTGTGGCGCCTTCACCGGCTTCAAGGCGGTGGCTGGGGTTGAGGGGGACTGGTACAGAGTGAAAATCTATTCAAGAAAGGTTGGAAGAAGAGGTTACTTAAGCCAAGTCTTGGCGTGATATGGAAAGGTACTCGAGGAGGGCTTCCACACAACGCTTCTGTCTGACAAAAAATTTTGCAAAAAAAATCTTACTGTTGCTGTAGTCTTTCCATTCGTCTTTAGATATTTAAAAGCAATATCTACGGGACCTCCTTCGACGGCGATAGTGTTGATAAAGTTGTCTTCCTCTTGTGACTTCTGAGAAGCAGGAATTTCTGGCTTTGTCTTGTCTGAAATGTAGTTATCTAGAAGGGCTTAAGCAGAATTTTAAAACTAAGTTAGCTCCAACAAAGCTTCCCCTCCGACAGAAGCTGCCATACTTGTTGGTAACTGTCTACTGCACAAAGTTTAGCGTCATATTGCATACGATTTATCGGCGCAAAACAAGCCAAGTATCTTCTCCTGGCACGAAAATATTGATAAGTCGTGGTTCATGAACCTTAAAACAACACGACATTTTAATTTACGTCCTAGATGGGTGTCAGCAATTTGTCTTTTTTAGAAGGGATTCTCGAAGTACCTGGGAAAAGCCAGCCTGAGCGGAATATTTGCGGACAAAATCGTTGCTTAATATATACAGGGTGTCCCAAAAGTTCGTTCCTCTTCTTTATAAGTCTGTATTTCAGTACGATTGGACTTGGTAAGCAAATCATTGAAAAAAAATTTGTCTTTTAGTCTAATTCACCATTTTCATACTTGTTGTGCTATTTTTTGATTCGAATATTCGATTTGTGTAATTCCGCGCCAAAGGTGTTCGTGCGCGAGTGTATTTTCCAGCCACATATTTTTTTGCATTTTATAGCCCGAATTGCTCGAACTCCTTCCTTGTTTTTTGTAAATATCACGAAAGATAAATCCCCTTAAAGTGCTACTACGATCAAATTTGGGAATTTGTTTTTGATTACATATTTCGAAAATGTATGTAAAAGTGAACGTTCACCTATTTTAGGGGGATGAGCATGTATATTTCGATTTACTGGCTAATCTGTCGTAGAAACTGCTAAGAAACTGGAAAAATACCGAATGTTGGGTGGTAAAATGATCATGAAGGAATGAAGGTTTTGAAGGCAAGAAATGAAGGGGAAGACCAAAACTCCTGAATAAAGCAGCTAAATAGTTTTAAAGAAAAGCTAGATACAAAAAAGGAGACTCGACGAGAAAGCTCTCACATAGTTAGCAAGCCAAGTCCAGAAAGGGTCACGAAAAGCTGTTTAAAATGTTTAAAATTAGAGACCCCTGAGATGGCAAATAAAAAAAACCTCTGCTTAGTCTGCTAAGTAACGCCCAGCTCGTCTCAAGTTGTAGAGAAGTACAAAACCTTGCTGTGGAAGGAAGCCGGGATATTATCTTTTTTGGATGAATGCCAAAAATCTATTTTTTCCAGCTGCCTAAACTAAACAAATATTGGTTGGGGGGTTGAACTAGCTCTTGCGCACCAGGTGATGAAAAAGCTCAAAATGGATCATCTGTGGGTCTACATGCTGTATCCCACTTCGTGCCGCAAGGGCTACAGAATGTGATAAAAAAATCAAAAAGGGCGTGCCAGTTACTGAAATTCTGAATACATGTACTCAATAGAAAAATAAACATCTTCTAGCAATTTCATGTAAAAATGAAGTTTTGATTAAAAGTTATGGAGCATGAATTTAGAGGAACGAACTTTTGGGACACCCTGTATATCATACAACATACTCATCCAGTTGGAAATCTTGTGCATAAACGTAGTTTAACAATTAAATTTTTGACCTTTTGGGAGAAGGACTAGCTTGCTACGCAGTATATACAAATCAAATGGAAACCCGAATAAGAGTAGAAAGCTAAGGTTGCATCGCCTTGCCTTATATTTCCAGAGGCTAGACCTACTGAAAATAGATGGTGTATTGGTATTTAATTTTTCAAACGGAATTTCCGGTTAACCCATCTGAAGGAGAGCCGCTGGACAACAATTCTCGTCAAGAAATTTTTCTCCAGCCAATCGTCAAGCAAGGACCGGAGATTCTTGTGGAACGTGTTCGGTATAAAGAATTCATGGAGTAAGTGCATGGAGGAGTTGAGATTAAGCCAGCTGTACTTGAAAGCTATCCACCTCATATATAAGCGTGTGCTCAAAAGAACCCAGTGTTACTCATTCTAATGATTTCATGATACCGGGAAGTTCCCTAAGTAACCTTCACTGATAAAACCTAACCTACATTCAAGACACGTTGATTTTAACTTCAGAACTCCTTCACTTGTTTAGGCACCTTAAGCCTTTTGCAAAATTGTTTTCTGTTGTTGTTAATTTTTTCAATTGTTGCCGCTGCTGCTGTGTTGTTTGTTTGCTTCTTACTGGTTTTTTTTTATTACTTCAGCTTAAGCTATTCTCGGATAGGATGCTAACAGAATTACTCAAATTAATTCAAGGAGTAGTAAATACTTGATTTGGGATTAATTCTCTGTTAATAAAATTACATAGAGTAGAAGAGAAGTACTGTAGCTTTTACCCTTGAAGCTAGTGTATACTGGCTGCTGGAGTTTGGTTTGGCCGGTCGAAGTTACAGTAAACAAGTTTGTAGCTGTAGATGATGTGTTCACTGTCATGTCCGTCCCCACAACCATGTTATTACCGGCTGCATTCCACATTTTTTGACAGACGTCACCCAAGTTTCGGCGAACTTGAATTTGTCTGCGTTTGTGAATACAAAAGGAAGAAAAAGATGACAAATTTAATATTTAATTCAGCCAGGAAATGTTTAATTCCCCTACTATCGTCAAACTGATACAAAAGGTACCTATGAAGACCAAAGATTCTGTGTTAAGATACCCTCGCGCTTAAAGGGACACAGTCAGCCATGGGACCGCGCTGGCCCAACGACTGGTATGTCAGCCGATTGCTCACACATTTGTCACGTGACCCTCAGGTCCCGCGCCATATTAGATCGGACTGGGGACTTTTTTGAAAGTCTAAAAAGAGGGTGACTGGGTGTTTTAATTTGGGGCCAATAATGTGCTTGTAGTAAAGTGGTGGTCGTATAAATGGGAGTGTCGTGGGCGGGGCTCACTGTACTTTTCTCGTCGGCCGGACTGGTATTTGACACTTTCTCCCCTAGTGGTTTTTTATCTGAAATTCGGTGATATCCACTGAGCAAATACCGTAAAATTCCGAAAGTAAGCCCCTCCATGTATAAGCCCCTCCAAATATAAGCCCCCCAAATTCGTAACGCAAAAAACCCTCCGTTAAATCGCCCCTCCGAATATAAGCCCCCCGGGGGCTTATACTTGGAAACTGCCCTCAAATACAAAGTAAGATAAAGCAAAAACGGTCAATTTCCTTCTAACTATAAGGCTAGCCCAATCGATTTTGAAACGCAAATTTCCCTCCATAGATAAGCCCCTCCGAATATAAGCCCCTCCAAAAATAGGCCCCTCAAAAAGGGCCTTTGAAACATATAAGCCCCGGGGCTTATTTTCGGAATTTTACGGTATTGCCTAGAAATTTCCATATAAATCTCGATTTTCAGAGGTTGTGTTTTCACTGCATTTTGTCACTAAGATCTGATTCTGCGATTTAGTTATTGTCCGAATACTTTTCCGGTAAAAAGATAAGGATGACAATGTAAGAGTGAAACTTTCGACTAATTCTAAGCTATTTCTTTAACTACTCTCAAATTCTATAGATTTTATCTGATCAATAACTGGCATCTGGCTTTAAAAATACTACGCTAAAAGCTTTACAAATTTTAAAATAAAAAGATTTTTTTCTATTGCATCTATCTTTGTTTTTGTAAATGCTTACAATTTCTATATATCTTTTATGTCGATTGTTGTGAAAATAACAACCTATTTATGGGAGAATGATGATGAGCGGCTTTTGGAAACTGAAAAATAAACCTTTTCCTTTCCTTTAGTAAGCTGATTTACGGTTTGTTAATGACTAGCCAAAAAATAATGAGTGTTATTCTGTTAATTCGAAACAAACACTTTCAGCAATTGCCTCTACTTCAATATCCTGAAAGGCGAATGGACTAATATAAAATACTATACTGATATTTGTTATCTAATTACCCGCTTTAGTAGTTTACATAGAAATGGTTAGAATTGAGATCGAGCAGGCAAGCGCCAGAAACAAATACACTTGACATTGTAATATATCCAGTAAACTGAAAGAAGAGACAACCCAGTAGAAGGTTAGCGTGAACATTAGTTGACTGTCCTTTGTTCTTTCTCCTACAGAACTCCGCAGTGTTTTCGTTAAACCGTTATAAAATTATGAAAGGACATGAAAAATTGCAAAAAAGACTAGTTACTAGTCAGCTACAGTCACAATCTAAAAATTTATGAAAAAAGGATATATACATACCGAGCTTCGATCGATGCAACAATGAGCAGAAACGTTATCATACTTTCTGTTACCATGTTCACAAAGTAAAGGAGTTGGCAAATTTGCCTCTCTGATGCAGTAGCGCTTTGAACTGGTAACCAGTGATTTCTGGGGGTTTCTAAACAACTTTTTGCTGCCCTTTTTGCTTTTAACTGTTTGTCTCAGATTTCAATGACTATAAGTTGGCTCATT
>OZ037780.1:20180921-20313421 GCA_964035525.1 Porites cylindrica
AACCAGACTCGTTGCACCAGACTCGTTCGTGAAAGATTCGTTCGTGAAGGGAGGCTAGTTAATCAATTAATTAATTTACCCTTTTTATTTCACTGTAAATGGTAAAGTAATGTAATTATCAAGAAAATTATTTTACTCGCAGTCCTGCGTTGACCAGAAACTCCGGCTTTGAATAGTCTTAACCTTGAAAAACTCAGATTAAGGACCATCAACTTCATATATTGTTGTTGCTGTATTTGTTGATGTCAATGTAGGCAGGGGGCAATGAATTCTTCTTTCATTTAGTGTGGAATGATTTATTTCAAATGTTTTCTTTTTTTCAGCATCTAACTAACAAATTGATTGGCCAAATATTACGAACGTAAATAATAAAGAGTATTGATGTAATTATTCTCTAGTTGTACCTTTTGTGTACTTAAAAATCAGTTTAATTTCTATTACCACTATCTGTTTCATGCTCGGAAAATTTTTTTTTTATCAACAATAACCAACAAATAGGTTGCCCATAAGGTATAATAAAGCGCTTCTACCATTCTATCATTCTATCTAGAATACACAACACGATCTATAATTGATGAAGAACACGATGTCAATGATTAGAATAAATGCAAAAATTGCCAATCGAAATATTGAGTCTGAAAATAACACAAACGTCTAAAAGGTAGATAGCGCCACTGAAAACAACATTATTCATTGCTAGAAATGATACTATCTATTAACAATGATTTGTTCCACCATTTGCGCTCGACGGTATATATTTTGTCTATTCAAAAAATGCAGGGTTAAGTTTTTTTTAAAATTATTCACAATACACTACAATCTGCGACAAAATTCGTTGAGCCGCTTTTTTCTGCCGCACTTAAAAATGAACTTAAAAATCTACCACACCTCGAAACACAATACCACTATAACCCTATACCCTTTCCCGCATTCAGACTCATTTATCAGGGGGGGATTGGTCAAAGTAAGGGAATCGAGGCTAAAACTATTCAGAAATGTTGTACTCTTAATGACAATGCTTTGGCTACTGTGTCGCAGAGTGTAGGCCGATCTTTAGTTCAGACAATATTCCGTTCTACGTTATCCTCAGGAAAATTCACTCGTTATTCTATTTTAAAACATGTATTATAAATGATTAAAAACTTTATTTCAATCTCCCCCTCCACATCGACCCAACGGTTTACTTGTGAAAGGTTACACCCCCACATCGATCCCTCTCTCATTCTTGTGGGTGGTAGCTTTTTGATGGTTTCGTTTTCCTTTCCTGGAGAAATCACCATCCTATGAAGATAAAAACCAAAAGGTTATGAATTGCCATTAATCTTCTATGTGTTATATCGCATGTATACCTGTTTACTTCATATCAGTAATATCCGTTCTTGACAAGTCGTGTCAATCGAGCTATTGCACTCGCGTCATTTTAAATGGGTTTTAACTGATCATTATTGGTATAAGCTCATCATAAGAACAAAACCCTCCCCCGACAATTTTCATTACCTGACTCCAATCTACTTTCTGACTTTTTGGGGGGCCTAAGAGGTCTGTCAGGTGCTGTCCATTCGCATAAAAAAAATTTACACGCCAATATTTCACACCAGCTCCTCTCACCTTATCTCTACTGAAACGGGAGATGCGGCAGAAACCAGCTGTAAAAACAAATCCAAGTTTTTTGTGAATAGTGCCCTCCAAATTTAAAAGAGGCGCTCATTTTCAGGTAAGGAACAGCACTACCTAAAAAGAGTTAATCGTTTCAAATAATATCTAAGTTATCTGCGTATTTTTTGAATTACCTGGTACAAACTTAGAGGCAAAGTTAAGTAATTAGCCCCATGACTCTTGTTTTGACTTGCTCCGATCTCGCTAAAAAAGAGACCATAACCATTACTCTAAATTTTTACGGAACGCATTACTAACTCAGTGCAATGCAACAAAACTCAAAACATGCGTTGTGTACAAACAAGTACGTTCAAGGTTAATGAGAAGTAGAACCGTAAATAACTGAAATTTTTACCACATTCTTATGTTATTCTTCTCAATGCGACAGGAAGTCTACGATTGGGCAGGAACAAAGGAAACTTTGCCCGCCTACTTTACACTACAAAGAGGTCACCATGTTGTTTCCCACCAGGAAACGATCAGCCACAACGAAACGCTGAATGTTACTGAAAGAGTAGGTAGAAAGTATAAAACGAACTGATACCCGATAGTAACTTCTATGAAAAAAAATTTGAAACCTTGTTTAACTAAACACCTTTAAAACGTGTTTAAACCTCGCTGTGAATGCAGCATTAGCCTTTAAGTTGCTTACATTTTGTAATACACCACCCTGAGTACAATCTTAGATATTTTCAATGGGTAAAATTGCAAGGAGATCAGATTTCCTCATGGAGTGGATAGTCTAAATGGACTTCTGTCTTACTTCTTAGCACCCACCCCCTACGCTCATAGTGGCGAAATGTTGCTAGTAGTAATTAACATTTTTCTATTATTCGTACAGGAGGAGACAGAAATGGAAAGATTATTCGACTCTAGGGTTAGGAAATCAACGTAATTGGCACTCATTTATTTGATCTTAATAGTTTAAACCCTTTTCTACACTCGGGGAAAGAACTTTCTGATTGAACCAGGGTAATTGGAAACACGCTCTTATGAAAATACCCTCGGTCGTAAGACTTCCTAATCGAGCCAGGACACTTGGGACCAGGCTCTCCGTGAGCCCGGACACTTGGGACCAGGTTCTTAGGAAAGTAAACTCGGTCGTAAGACTTCCTAATCGAGCCAGGACACTTGGGACCAGGCTCTTCGTGAGCCCGGACACTTGGGACCAGGTTCTTAGGAACGTACCCTCAGTAGATAGAGTCTCTAATCGAGCCAGGACACTTGGGACCGGGCTTTTCGTGAGCCCGGACACTTGGGACCAGGTTCTTAGGATTCTATCTCAGTTTTCTCTTTAGCGTGTTGGGGTGGTAAAATTACATATTTTATAACTTCCTACTGGATCGCTCGGAACCAGGCTCTTAGGAATCTATCAACAATAAAACGAAAGGCGTTAACGAGGCAGTGAATATGTCCTTGCTTTTAAGCGTGGTCGCTTGGGACCAGGTTCTTTGTTTGCCAACTCATCTTTGGTCGAAAAACTTCCTAATCGAGCCAGGACACTTGGGACCAGGCTCTCCGTGAGCCCGGACACTTGGGACCAGGTTCTTAGGAAGGTAAACTCGGTCGAACGACTTCCTAATCGAGCCAGGACACTTGGGACCAGGCTCTCCGTGAGCCTGGACACTTGGGAGCAGGTTCTTAGGAAGGTAAACTCGGTCGAAACACTTCCTAATCGAGCCAGGACACTTGGGACCAGGCTCTTCGTGAGCCCGGACACTTGGGACCAGGTTCTTAGGAATGTACCCTCTGTAGATAGACTTCCTAATCGAGCCTGGAAACGTGGGACCCGGCTGATAAAATTTCATGTTTTCGGTGGACATGAGAATGGTATTAGAAAGCATTTGATTACTTCTTCTGGATCGCTTGAGATCAGACAATATGTAAGGCAACTTACCCCCCAAACCCCCCACCCCCCCCCCCCCCCCCACCCCCCGTCCCCCCTTCCTCGCCCCGATCGATGAACGTAAACCAGGACACTCGGAAACAGGCTCTTAAGAACTTACCCTCGCTCGATAGACTCCCTAATCTAACCAGAACACCTGAAACCAGGCTCTTCATGAACGGGGACGTTTGAGACCAGATTATTAGAATTCTACCATTGTTTAATGATTAGGAAAATTAGGAGTAGCAAGAAGACATATACATAGAAAGGTAATTTAAACGCGCAATAATTTTGATATAAAATCACTGAACTCGGTTCTTATAATATAAACATAACCACAGTGCATTTGTTCATTTCTTGAACACTTACTTGGGTAAACTGAAAGGGGGGTATTCTACCCATAAATGTCAAACAGCCATCCAACGTTTAAAGGGCCCGGGATGACTGTTTGACATTTATGGGTAGAATACTTCCCTTGGATTTCCTTTTGAAAGGTTTCCTTCAAAGGGAATTACAACTACCAAGAAGGCGCATTGTCAAAAACCCTGGAAGGTAAGAACTTTTCATTTTAAAAATTCTCAACTCGGAACGTTCTTGGTACCAAAAAAAAAGGCTGCGATTTTCACTTTGTAACGCCATCAGTAGCCAAGTCTTAAATATCTTTCCCACAAGTCTTTGTTCTATAGATTATTTTTTGGCTCATTTTTGTGCCCCGTCGGCCATTATGTAAAGCTAAATACCGTTAAGCATTGACAGGGGGGTCTTTATGTGTTTGGGAAAGATATTGTACGATAACTCTGGGCTGGTTGGAGTTTAGTAACGCAGGTTTTATTGTCATTGCAGATGCCGAAATGGATGCCAAAGAAGATGGAGAAGAAAAGAACGAAGAAGATAAAAAGAACGATGGAAATAAAGACGTGCCCGCCACGTCTTTAGAAAGGAAAAAAAGGAAAAGAAAGAACACCAGAACAACAGCACAAAGACAGAAGAAAAAGAAAGAGAAGGAAGGAAACAGCAAAACCGACAACTGAATTTAATCATCACTGGTCCTTTCAATAACATGCGATTTCTGAGGTTAAAGGGGTTTCATGCTAACTCAACAAAAAAATACCAAAAACCTTATTACAGGTTGCTCATTTTGATACAATTCATTAGATGTCCACCTCACATTTATCAGGAACATTTTGTGCATAAGTAAAACCGCTAAGTAACGGCGTTAGCGAAGAATTGACCCAGAACAACAAAATTGTCGTGGCATAGCCCGTTTAAGAACCAAATTTGCGATTTCTTTTCATGCTGCCGTCAGTCGCAACTCAGGGACATGAGTTTTCTTTCATCCTCACCTCTGAAATATAGCAGATGTTCCCAAACGATCCACAGCATGACTGATGGCGTATTTTGAATGATGCATCTCTTTTTCCACAGTCGGCATGTTATTGAAAGAGTAATGAATTCGATGTATTTTCCTTAGGATAACAAAGATAGATTGTGGTTTTGTTTGTAGATATAATGGTAAATGTACTTTCCATAACAATTACTGAATATTATCTGGACGAAAGATTCTCCTACAATCTGCGACACAATAGCCCAACGCATGCCATTAAGATCACAACATTTCTGAATAGTTTTAGCCTCGATTCCCTCACTTTGACCCACCCTCCTCGATAAACGAGTCCAAGAGAGGATAATGAGACAGAGAGGGAGTCTCAGGGAATTCTCTGGGATATGTAATTTCACTAAAGTTATTTGTGGACACCGGAAGTCGTTTTCCAGAGAAGCCCGGAAATCTTAATTTTGACATATTTATAGGTGCATATTCAATCTTTTTGAAGCACAAATGTGACAAAAAACCAAAACAACCCACAGCAAAGACATGAGACACACAAATAAGTGGACTTCTCGGGAGACAGGTTTCCGTCTCTTATAATAACTTTACTGAAATTTACATATCCCAAAGGCTAGACTGGGCGTTTGCCTCTCCGTCCAATTATACTCTCTTGACGAGTCTGAATGTAGTAAAGGGTATAAGGTGTATAAGGGTATAAGGGTATTTCGAGGTGTGGTAGATTTTAAAGTTCATTTTTAAGCACGGCCTAAAAAGTGGCTCACCGAAATTTGTCGCAGATTGTAATGTATTGTGAATATTCTTTTTTTTTATTCGTGTATTTTTGGATAGACAAAATATATACCGTCAAGGGCAATTAGTGGAGCAAAGCATTGTTAATAGATGATATCCTTTTTAGCCGTGAATAATGTTGTTTTCAGAGGCAGCTATCCATCTGGACAGAAAAACTGATGACATTTTATTATGAAAAGGAAAAGCCAAATTTAATTTCACAGCCAAATGAAACAGGGCAAGTGTGTGAGAGCCTGGATTCTACAATTAGCAACAAGAAATTCATTTTATCATTTGGCATGCTGCTGGTGGCGCCAGTAGGTCCATTTATTATTATCATTTTTAATTCAAAACAATTTCTAGTAGAAAGGGCTGTTCCTTTTTTACTTCACACCGTTAAAATGGAAAGCGCCCACTGACAGCTGACAGCTTCTACCTTTTAGACGTTTGTGTTATTTTCAGACTCAATATTTCGATTGGCAATTTTTGCATTTATTCTAATCATTGACATCGTGTTCTTCATCAATTATAGATCGTGTTGTATATTCTAGATAGAATGATGGAATGGTAGAAGCACTTTATTATACCTTATGGGCAACCTATTTGTTGGTTATTGTTGATTAAAAAAAAAAATTTCCGAGCATGAAACAGATAGTGGTAATAGAAATTAAACTGATTTTTAAGTACACAAAAGGTACAACTCGAGAATAATTACATCAATACTCTTTATTATTTACGATAGTAATATTTGGCCAATCAATTTGTTAGTTAGATACTGAAAAAAAGAAAACATTTGAAATAAATCATTCCACACTAAATGAAAGAAGAATTCATTGCCCCCCCCCCCCCCCCCTACATTGACATCAACAAATACAGCAACAACAATATATGAAGTTGATGGTCCTTAATCTGAGTTTTTCAAAGTTAAGACTATTCAAAGCCGGAGTTTCTGGTCAACGCAAGACTGCGAATAATTTTCTTGATAATTACATTACTTTACCATTTACAGTGAAATAAAAGGGATAAATTAATTAATTGATTAACTAGCCTCCCCTCACGAACGAGTCTTTCACGAACGAGTCTGGTGCAACGAGTCTGGTTTCACGAACGAGTCACGTTTTCCTAACGAGTCTCGCTTTCCGAACGAGTAGTTCTGTTAAACGAGTCTTTCCGGACGAATCTCGTTAAACGAGTCTTTCCAAACCAGTCTCGTTAAACGAGTCTCGTTAAACGAGTTTTTCCAAACGAGTCTCGTTTTTCCACGAGTCTCATGTGCAGAACGAGTCTCGTTTAAACGAGTCTCGTTTTCCGAAGGACTCGTTTTTTGAACGAGCCTCGTTTCAAGAAGGAGGCTCGTTTTTTAAACGAGTTACGTCTTCTTGGCAGATCGAGTAGCCATTTTATCGAGACGATTTTTTACGAGGCTATCTAGACTGGTTTCCCAGAAACGGTGAGTGATCCGAAAAAACGAAGGAGACATTTTCTTTGTTGGAAGAACAACATGGAAATTTTGTAGCGGCGGTGAGGCAAAATAAGAAAAGGTAGCGGCCACCAATGCAAGATGAAAATGAGTGGCAATAAAAAAAAGTGAACGAGAACACGTACGACAATTCCTCCACAAAACGTACAACTATTAAAGAGGTTTCTGGAAGTTTCACGTTGTCTCGTGCAAAACGACGGCAAAGAAATGTACAAGATAAGTGAGCTGCACGTGCAAAGTTGCTTTTTTTTGCTAATTATACCTATTGTTGTTTTTCAACGTTCTTCAGCGTTGCCTTCGCCGCTTAGCATTACACGATTTTATACTTTGTTTGAACTAACTATAAATATTATCGAGAGCTTCGCTTTTAGCCGTGGCTAAAGCTATATATTATGAACATCAATCAGCTCGTTTAGATGAGCGCAGTTAAAAGATTGACACTCTACCAATCTATTAAAATGGTATTGAATATGGTAGAAAACCTCTGTTCTATCCTTTCTGTGTAAGTTACACGTTTCGAATTGTATTAGCAGTTAATTGGTTAATTTTGTGACTGTGTGTGTGTGTTTAGAAAACTATCGTTAATCACGCAATAGTAATTATATAATGAAAAGAGTAAAGTAAAGAGTACCCCTTAATAATAAGAAAGCAAAAAAAATAGGAGAATTACCATTTTCGATTCATTGCAAAAAGACCAGTAAGGGTCGTTTTTGGCTTCAAATGATTATTACACTCTTTGGAACTAAAGCGATGAGCAATAAGCGATGGGCGGGCGGCTTAAGGTAATAACATGTCAGTGGCACAGCTACCCTTACTCATTAAGCCCGGGCTTAACAAAAATTTATGTTAAAATGAGCTCATGTACTTGCACGTGACAGGGAGTGATTGAACCAAATGGCTATAGGCTTCGCTCTGTTACTTAAATCGCGCCGACAACATCACTGTTCTTATATGTGAACAGGAGCCCTGTCCGGTGTGGTTTTCGTTCAGGCGCAAGAGCTATCCGGTACGTATGGCTTGAACACTGAATTTATCGCAGAGAGCCTTCTTGTTTAAGTAGATACGTTGCAGGGGTCCCATTTGTTTACTTTGATTGCATGTGAGAGTTATGAACGCTTAACATTTGTAAAATTGCCAAGTTTGAAAGTGATACGTCCTAAGCGAGCGACGATATATCTCCGCAAAGTTGCGAATTCAGAAGTTTGTATGGTGGGGCCCACGCGACTTTCAGGAGTTCTATCTTCGAAAGTTTTCAACCAATCACTTTCAAAGTCAGCAATTTTACTAATTTAAAGGCATTCTTTTTAGCGGAGTTTACGGATTTTTCCTTATTTGTCCATGCCATAAAATGAAAAAAAAAAAAATTCCTTGGAACGGAATGCGCACTTGTGATGAGATGTGATACCAACGGAGTGAAGTGAACTCACTAAAGTAAGCAAAAGAACAGTGGCGAATCCAGGGGGGGGGCCTGGGGGTCCGCTCCCTCCTTTATTTTTAGACCAAACAACTGAGGCCTGAAGGGCTCCCTTCCTCCCTTATCTCAGGGTCTGGATGACCGCCGCCTTGCTCCCCACCCTCTCCGCTTCCCCTTATCTGAAGATCTGGATCTGCCACTGAAGAGTAAGTGTAGAAGCAGCGCTTTGAATAAAGTTACTGAAAGTTTTCTTTAGGCTGAAGCAGCTGAACTCGCTCTCTGGGAAGAAGATTCCTTTATCACTTAACAATTAACATCAGATGTATATTGCTTCAAATTAATAACAGTTTCAAAATGAGATAACTTCTTGACACTGTGGCAAGCCTTGCGTAGCGTGGAAGAGAACAAAAGGCGAGGGAGCCTGTAGAAATTCTGTATATCATGATCTGATTGGTAGATCACTGACTGTTGACTAGTGAGCGATGAATACCTGCGATTTATCAATTATTTATGCAAATTTCCTTCCGTGGAACACAATCTTCTTTTTTAAACAAGGCTATTGTCTACGTTGGAGGGATCTTAATTGTCGATGGACGCATTTAATGTTAACACATAACTGACAAAGTTCCACGAAACTGCATATAGAGTCCATGTCTACATTGCTTGCAGTCCAATAGGTTGGTCCTGCCTTACTGGATACGAATTGCTTTTGCAGAAAAGCTCCTTGGAAGCTCTCCTGAACTCTGTCAATCTAATTGCGTAGATCACTGGATTCAATAGAGAATTAAGGAAATAAAATGTTGATGCTATCTTCCTTGCATGTGTGAACTTAATCCATAAGTAACGATCTGAACTTATCGAGATACAAGTAATTATTACCCATGGAAGAAGAGTAAGTATAGAGGCAGCACTAACTATGAATAAAGTTGCTGAAAGTTTTCTTTCTGCTGAGATAACTGACCCTAACTGCTGGACATGAGGTTTTGTGATAAATTTTGAAAGTATTATAACATAAGATGTTGTTAGCACTGCAAGGGTAAGAACAACATAAATTATCCAGGGGTATCGATCTGTGAGGAACGGATTATTCGTGCGAATGATGTGTAGAACACATGCTAGACTCAAAGCTCCCAGCCAACTAAAAATGATAATCTTATAGTATATGCCTTTCCCAACTAAGCAATGCCTAAATGGATATAGCGTTGCGTGCAATCGCTCTAAAGAAATTAAAACTAGGTTACCCAGTGAAGCTATCCAACACATGTCAGAGATTATTGAATATAAAACCCCGAAGCCTTTTTTCGGTCTTGTGTTTCGTTTAAAAAACAGAATGGCTTCAGGTCCTGAAACGGCTGCTATCAGTAAATCAGTCACAGTTAGGTTCATTATCAAGTACGTGTTGCGCCTGCGTAGATGGCGGCTCCTTGCAAAGACGGCGAGAGTGAAGGTGTTGATTATAAACACCATGATAAACTGAGTAAGCCACACTGCATGCCAGATGTCCATTGTCGCTTTAATTGATATCCTTTAAACAATTATTTCAGTACTGTTTTCCTTTCTGTCTGGAATAAGAAAAAATAATAATAAGGAATTATTACAGAATAAGAACAGAAATAAAATATATAAGCAAAGGTCTAGTTATACAGAAACAAGTAAAAAATAACGCGGGTAATAACGAACGACGTTTCGGTGTCATCTTGACGACATTTTCAAGTTCAAAATGATTGCTGATAAACTGAAAAAAAAAGTTTGGCTAATGAAACATGCAAAGTCGCGCACTGAAACGTTTTGCTCGATTTGAGTCCGATTGGACATTTAGAGAAAGTGTTATTTCCCTAAAGTTCTTGACAAACAGTTCCCTGTCCGTAAGGTGGCTCCATATAGTTATTCATAAAGAATCTTGAGATTAACCGTCCTTTTATATGACCTTTTAGTAAGTTTCAAGATTATTGAAATATTATAAGGCAGTAAAATAAGGGCTACAATTCGCTAATATATTTTGTCAGAAATTTTGTTTTTACAAGTGAGAGCCCCTCATTATTTAGGGTATTAATTAATCAATTAATTTATTGATTTATTCTTTTGTAACTTTATGTTATTTTTATGTCGGAAAAAACCCTTATCGGGACAGTTCATAAACGTTTTTTAAGGAAGTAAAGTCTCAATTTTTCTGATAAGATTACTTGAAGTATATTAATAATGCATCCTGACACACCTAATATACAATTTATTGAGTGACAAGAAGGGAGTTTTGCTGGGTTTCAAATCACGTGTCTAATCATGCACCCGAGACGTTTTTAGTGATATTCATACACTCTATGCAAACGGCTTTTTACAAAACGAGGTGTAATCGAATTTCGTAAGTCACAAAAGTAACAAACTATAATTTAAGTGAGTCCATGAGAAATGAGCGGAGATATAAGTATATATAGTTGCATGCTTGATGACGAGATCACCTTTAATTTTAAGGGTAGCATAATTTGTTATCCAAGCAAGTTGAAACACTCTCAAAACATTTATTTCAAAGTAAAAGGGAATTGTTACAATATGACGCCATTTTTTATACAATGTGCGAAACTGTTTTATAAATTTCAAATTTACAACAAAGCTTAAGTGCTATGTGTCATTAAAGTTGAGGCAGTACACGCCGATTTCGAAAATGGATAGGGACGTTGCGTTGTGGACAGCCGCTTCTGTACCAGCCTTTTAGTGGCAGTGTGAACATGCAACAGTTGTTCGTACCATCGATCCCGGAGTGTAAATTTTTTCATGTCGGTACATTGTAAGCTATATGATATTTTGAATAGTAATGTAGATTAGCCTCACTTTCTCTGCCGACATCGCCGAGCACAATAACTGTTAAACCGATTCCCTTAACAAGACACGAACCAACGCATGCGCATGATTTGATTCTCCCTTTACCTTGTTTTACTTACCTAAAGCATTTTTCCCGAAACCCTGAACGAAAACATTTAGACGAAATTGAAATGTGCGCCCATAATATCATAGCCAGCCAGTAATTGCGCCTACAGATCGATTAGAATAGTATTAAATGTGGTAATAAACCGATTTTCCGTTTTTATTAGTTACAGGCCTTGTGCCGGATGGCAGTTTTTTGACTTGTTTTGTTAGTCATTTGCATTAGTATGGAAACTCAAAAGAAGTGAAAGATAAATGAGCCATTGAGGGGTGAATTGGAGAGCATGGTCAACTGGGAAAAGCCAATAGAAATTGCCTACAAAGATCGATTAGAATAGTATTTAATGTGGTAACAAGCCTCCGTATTTTCTTTTGTTAGTAGTTACGGGCTTTCTGTCGGATAGTAGTTTTTTGACTTGTTTTATTATTCATTTGCATAAGTAAAGGGGGTTATTGGAGGGCATGGTTTATAGCTACATGTATAGCAATAAAGAAAAGAAATAGAGTGGTTTGAATTTATCCTCAAGTTACTTTTTAAATTTTGACAAAAAAAAATATTGCTTAATAAAAAACAGTTTGCGCATAGATAAATATATCAATGAATTAAACAACAAAATAATGTGGCTTACCAGTATTAAAACATTTAAATGGCCAGCTGCCTGAAGGCAATAAGTCTTAAACAAGTCAACAAACAAAACTTACAAGTTCTGTATAAGAAATTAACCGTCAGTTTTGACGCGTTTTGGCCCTGCTGTTGTACATTTTGTTTCCCTTAACTTATTTTTCGTTTTGAAGCAAGAAATTTTAAGTGGTGAATATATCGAATACCAGTTTTCCTAGTTTGAAGGTCTTTAAAGCTCTTGTACAGCTCGCTGATTTGCCATTTACTTGGACACGCACCCACCCATGACTATGTCCGTCCTATCTTCTCAAAATGTATTACAGTATTACAGTCTTCTAATAATAATGTCTCAATGTTTTTTTTATGAGTCCAACGCAACCAGTTCGTCCTTAAATAAAGACTCTCCTCGAAATGTGAGAATTCAAACCTCCTTTATTTTCAAAGTATTAAATACAATCGCATTATTCAATCACCGAAGGTTTTATTTACAGTCTGTGTCTGCATTACTCGAAGTTCCAAAGGTCGGGCTTGCGCTGCAGATGAGTTATTTCCGCAGAAAAAGCCCTTTAGAGCTCGCCTGAACTCTGGCAATCTAATGGCATAAATCACTGGATTCAATATCGAATTAAGGTAGTAAAATGCAAGTACTATGCTACTTATTCTACCGTGTGGTGAGAATTGAATCCATGGAAAACCTGAACTTAATACAGAAATAAGAGTGGTTATTACCCAGGGAAGAAGAGTAAGTGTAGAGGCAGCGCTGACTATGAATAAAGTTACTGAAAGTTTTCTTTCGGCTGAAATAACGGACCTTAACTGCTGGGAAGGAGTTTTTCTCGTCACTTTAGAAATAATAATAACATAAGATGTTAAGAGAACCACAAGGATAAGAAGAATGTAAATTATCCAGGTGTACCGACCTGCGACTGCGTCATTCATGTGGATAACGCTGAGCACAGATGACAAAGTCAAAGCCCCAAACCAACCAAGAATGATAATCTTATAGTATGTTCGTTCCCCAACTAGGCAATGCCTAAATGGGTAAGGTGATTTTCTTACTGTTAATGTTGAAAAGACAAAGTTTCAAGAAATTAATACGTTTCGGTACTGATCCCATAAAATTAAAATAATAATATCATAGGCGACGAATTACTCCTTAATTTTGGCGCGAAATTTCAGCGTTAATTTGTAATTTCACATGTGAAATTACAAAATTGCCATGGCAACCTTCCGTACGTCTCAGTGTCAAGATGGCGACGAAGTTTTAAAATGTCATGAACGAAGATGTCAGGGCACAAAAAGACGCTTTAGAAAACCTGAATACAAGAAAGAGCACATCAAGAAGGATTCTAACAGGTATTTTGTCGAAAAACTCTGAACTTAAGCCAAATTTAAGCTCTAAACGTTCGAGAGAGTGCAGGAGTTCTCGATCGATACGATCCAGGATAAACATGCATGTCAAAAATCCAAGATTGCTAACGTTATTTGTCACCCATGATATTAATAGGTAATCAAATGGTATACTCGTGAAATTAGGAAATAATTTGACTTGCGTTTTGTCCAAATCGTAATAATTATTATAAGGATTTGGACAAAACGCGCGTGAAATTATTCCCTAATTTCACTCGTCACCATTTGATTACACATACGTACTGTTCTATTTCTAAGAAACCTTTCAACATGATCAACCGACAATATATGGCGAGTAATTATACAAGTAACAATATAATCAGTAGAATAACGACTTACGGTCGAACAGTGAACTCTGTTTAATTTCCCTGTTTCTTTCCCTGTTTTTGACCGATTATCGCCAGGATTTAGAATTGTGCGTAACCTCTTAAAGGAACTTAGTACAAGATAAACAGGTGAAATTTTCTTTCTTATTAATAACCATGAATTTTAATACTTCAAGTATATATTAGAGGAAGACTGGTAGTGTCTATCATAGCTTAATAAATGCAACACCTGCTTATTTGAGAGAGGGTATTACACAAGCAGTAATATCGCTTCTCGGAGCCAAACAACAGATGAAGTTAATTTTTAAAAAGCTTTCAAAGCGGCGGTTAAACCATTTAAGTAAGCAATGACAAGTTTACTAACCTTCGGATTTCTTAATTAGAAACCAACTTTGCCCAGATTCGAGTTGCTATTCGTTTCTTTCTTAGAACCATTTTATGTCTGCATTTATCTAATTGCTATTTTAATTGACTTTATGCCACGCCCTGCGCGTGTAACCCTCGTTAAATATAGTCGCTTATTTTATCTTATCTTATATTTGTTTTTGTGTTCTCTAGAACTTATTTTTATGATGAATTCTGATATATCGAAAGTGGCCTATTGTAGTACTGTCCTTGCAGTACCGTCTGCCAAGGCCTTCTCGGTCTCAATGCTTTTCTGTGACGTTTCGGACCACGTGACCCAAAACGCATAAGCCGTTTTGAATAATATGCATAAGCTCGCTACTTGTAGAGGCTAATAAGGCGGCGAGCGGTACCTGTTATGTGATCATAAGGCTAAAGCTGATTTGAATTTCATAGCTTTGCATTGTCCAATGTGCTTTTCTTAAAAAACGTTAACAGGTCCTGAGTGGTTTATATATTGGTGGAGTAAAGGGAGAGAAAGGTGCTTACAAATCTTAGCCATACAGTGAGTCGTTAAAAAGAAAGAAAAAAGATTGGTTCACACAGATATATGCATTCAACACGTTTTTCCTTTGTTCGTTTAGTCCATTAAACGCTCCAGAAATACATAAGCAAAAGTGCTGTAGCTAGTTTACGGGATCGCAAAAGGTCTTTTAAGGTCTGATATCTGTTCCAGTCGTTTCTTTGTCGACCAAATATAAGCTATTTTAAACTCCCTGCACTAGCTCATGGCCGTAGGAAGTAGGGGGGCCCCGAGTGGGCCCGTTACCTGCTGAAATTAAAGTTTCAGGTTTTCTCTCTAGACTTAACCAAGGTGAACTCGAAATGAAAACAAAGTCTGTTAAGTCAGCGCACATCGATGGTTACTGATCAAGGTCACTCGAGTATAAAATAGTCAAATAGAGTCAGCTCAGGTAGACTGATGCGCTCATGGATATCGATCCACAAGAGACATTTACTATTATATCTTATCTTAAAAACAGTTAGGCGAGGTGATCGGCTTATCCATGAAAAAATCATACATCTCGAGACAAATCGGAGCAAAAATAGAATGCCTGTCAATTTGATTTCAGCATTAAGCTCGACTTCCTTGCACAGGTTGATTGCAGTGTCATCACTATATCAAATTCTTGATTCGTTAATGAATTAGAATAACTTAAAATAAAATAAAATAAAATAAATCATTGCTTATTTCTAAATATTCATACGATAGGAGTAATTTGTCTCTCAATTCGAATGTTGGGTAGCCAATCAGAAACTCCTGTAACTAGAGTGAAAAAATACACCGACAAGAGGAAAAGACAGTGACTCTTGCTCTAGGTTCACCACCGGTCGCCTTTAAGTAAGTTACGGCTACGGGAGTTAAAAAGTGAACTTTCATTTCAACTTCTATTTAATTTACATGTACATAAAAAGCTATTATATATTATTAAAAATCTATCTTGCTCCATCATCCACGAAGGAATATTGTAGTCTTTGAAAAGATAAACAGTCACCCACTTAAGATCTAGAGTTCAGCAAAGAATTGGGAAACTTGGGAAAATAGTGATTAATGGTAAAGGGACAGCAAGGATTTTGACTGAAATCGTGTAGTGTGGATCTTCTCGACACGGGCTTTTAGGCTTTTAGACGTTCAAAGCGGGTCGGTCATGACGCTGAGATCACAGTACTTGACAAAATAACGGAGAGTTTCATTAACCATAATTAATAATTTAAAGTAGGTTTTAGCCTATTTCATTATTTCTGCTATAGATCATTGTGTGAGTCACAAAAGTCAAAAATGTTTTTGCCCTGACGTTTTTCTTCTTTCAATTGAAACAAGTCAGAGCTCTTGACCAACTTGACAACTATCGACGGTTAACTCCTTAGCACATTCGAGAAGAAGAGGATGCTTTGGTCTGGTGAAATTAAACCTAGGGTTTCACTTGCTTTAGATGTTGTAATGAAGTCCGGTTTGAATAAAAAGAACATTAATGCAGCTTCCAATTATAGATACAACTCTTGCAGTTGCGATTTAAGTAAAGGCCTGAAAAAATTCAGGCTTGCATCGGGATTCCATGCCTTGACGACTACTACCGGTGCGGCGCTCTTAAATCGCAATGAGCTAAGCCAACTGAGGCGAGGCTGATCACTTAGGATGCTTTCGTTTTAAATCCCAAATTCTTGAAGAAGAAAAAACTTCATTCACCTTTGAAATTAATGGGCATGTCCTCAAAATTTTTGAAGTTTACCATACAATGAAAGCAAAAACAAGTTTGCAGTTGGAATTTATTCCATATATTCTTGTTTGCACCAATAGTTGGTTCGTTATAAACCCTTGATGGATGAAGATAAAACAGTGTATAGTATAAGAACTACGGTATAGAGGATTTATTGTAAAGAAGATCATCACAGCTCTTCCTATAGACGAAACCACAACTTTTGAAATTGCGAAAAGAAAGGCTGAAAAATATTCGGCCTTGTACGGGATGACAGTTTTCTCTTTACGTAACAAAGAATTAACCAACTTAACGTCATAAAAAAGGCTGCGCTATTTGTGACATCGATCAGATACTAAGGCTCCATTCGTGTCAAACCTTAAACATCATGTATAAAACTGTAGTTAAACCTCTTAGATTTGTTTTCTTCATAAAAGCTGCTTACTGCACATTAATCGAATTGCAAATTTAGTGCAATTATGTAACGTGTTTACTGCCTATTCAAATTATATAATCCTGTTTACAACCAAACTCGTTGTATCGCACTGCGTGTTTGCAAACTTCGAATGGGCTTTCTGTTCCGTCAATCATTTGAGAGCGGGCAGGTTTAATGCAAATCACAATGCAACGCACTCGCCCAGCTTGGTCCGCCAAAACATCTCCTGAGGATGACTCTGGACTGCTCAAGAATAGCGAAGGAAATCGCGATGATGAGAGGCAGACATTGCTTTATTCACTAGCAAGAGACAATAATAAGAAAGATAAGAAAAACCTTCGAAGAAAACTGGTCGATTATTGCCCGAAAAAGTCGATCACAAGCAAAAAACCTTGAAACACAAAAACAAACAAACTGGATCGAAATGCACCAATCACAATAAAACATGTGTTTCCTAAGATGATTGTTGGAAAACAAAAACACGAAAATCCTTCGAAGTTTACAAAACGCGCAGCGCGTAACGAATTTCGCTGTAAAAGCCACTGTTGTTCTAGTTTTCCATTACCATTCGACATTTTTTTAAAATCTAGTCTAATTTAAGATGATTATTTGGTGTTATTAATGGTGCGTTAGTTTCTATTATTATAATTATAGACCTTGTCACGGTTTTCGACGCCATCTTGACGAGTAGGCAAACGTGTGAGAAATTACAGTGTTTGTATGAGAATCTAATGTCGAATAATTTCCGTAAAACGGCTGTTCTGAAAAAAATATCAATTGTAAACTAAAGCTACAAAGCAAAGAATTGTCCTAAAATTTTTTTTTTTTTTGGGGGGGGGAGGGGGGCGGGGGGCGTACCTGAGCATAAATTTCTCCAGAGGCTTGCTTTAGATTTTCCATATATTTGTCTGTAATTTTCCCGGGCCTTTCTTACAGACAAATGTATAGGAAATTTAAAAAGTGATTCTAGGTCTTCTAGCGCATACAACGCCCTCAAATTTTTTCAGTAGAGTCCTCAGGAATGAAACTTTAGTTTACAAATCATATTTTTTTCAGAACAGCCATTTTACGGAAATGATTCGACATTAGATTCTCATACAAACACTGTAATTTCTCACGTGTTTGCCCAACTGTCAAGATGGCGTCGAAAACCGTGACAAGGTCTATTATTTATGAGTAGGGCCACAGGAGTCCAACGCATAAGAATGCAACTCGCAGCGCACTTGCAAAAATTCTGACAAGAGTTCTTTCGATTCTGAATCATCTTTGCTGTAAATGCTCTTATAATTGTGTACCTTTACGTTTTCTAAGTACAGTGGAACGTCGATATGACGAAAAATTTTCTTTACCCCAGTAATAGTAAAATAAGCGGAAAAGAGCCTAGCCTTGTCCTTGGCCCTTCGTTATATCGAGGTTTCACTGTAATTGCTTATTCTACAAGCATCTTTCAACTTTAAAGTTGACATCAAAGGGACCTTTCATTTGAGGAAACATGAGTTACACGGCCTAGAAGCAATTATTAATTTTTTGATGAAAAAAAAAGGCGGCGCTCACATGGATTTTTACATTGTGTAAAACCGTCTCTTGTCGCGAGAAAACGACTAAATGTATTGCCTTCTTTCCTTTCTTTGCAGGTTGTAATATTCAAATGTCAATTTTCAAACTCAGAAAAATTAGAGTTGCAAAAGCTTAGAGCCACAAAATCTACTCTTTTGAGAAACACGCTAAAAAAAAACTAGTATTTATTTCGATCGAGCTCATAATTAAAAAAAAAACCATTTGTAACCTGATGGAAAAGAGCCTCTAATTAACCAACGCACCCTGATGGAATGATTTTCACGTGTGTCGGAATATGGTGGCGTCTATTTAACATTCAAATAGATTCCATATTACCGTGGGTCTGTTCAGTAATAGATCACTCTAGCGGGGAACGTCAAATTGTGATAAAAACAAAGAAGTGGCACACGAGCAGTAGGAGAGTGTGTCACTGATGTTTTTACCATATTTCAACGTCCTCTGTGATCTAATACTGAACAGACCCACGGCAACATGGAATCTATTTGTTTTATACAATGATCAGAAATTAAGAAAATAGACCGATACACATGCCTGCCTCGTACCGCTTGACTGTTCGAGGATTTTTAAGTCCCAAGCACTACTTTTCGTCTCTGCTTCTTCTTTTTTTTCCTTATCTTCCTTGTACGCAGTTTCTTCGAAAAGTTTTTCTACGCCTTTTCTTGCTATAAGCAGAAAACTGGCGAAAACATTTTGCAAAACAGCGAGTCTGTCGTAGCATGACACACCATGGCAACTGTTGTGAAGATTTCTTGTAGTTTAGGCATCCGTAAGTGGTCAAGAGCTCTTTTTGTCTCTGTTTCACCATTTTTCTTCTTTGTAAAATGCTCTTGCTAAACTTTTTTCTAGGCTTCACTTGCTTTAATCCGAAATAGTCTCAAAAACATTTTCAAAACCGCGCGCCATGTTGAACAAAACAAAGAAAGCAAGTTTCCCGTAACGTCATCTATGTATCTGTAATGTGATAGATCATAGGCAACGACCAATCAAAGCGCGTGTAGCATTCACATCATTGTATAAAGCCCAATGGAAGGTGGCTGGTAGCATGAGAATATGCCACCACTGCTTTCCCCTACGAAATGATCACGACGTCGTAATTTGGCGGGAAAACAAATGGTAGCGTCGCCAAATGTCGGCTGTTTTCTCAGGTTAGGCGGCCGGCAATGTTATTGATTGTTGGGACCCATCAAAGTTGTAAAATAATTAGTTGCGCAAAAGATGCATGTCAGAAAAGAAAGATATCCAAAAACAGTGAACGGAATTTTGGTAAATTGAAACTTTTGGAGAAAATAGAATGTTTTTGTTTTGAATCTCATAAATTTTGTCCCTTATAACTGAGGCCTAAAAATGAAACTGTTTAAAACTGAATTTCAAAAGAAGAGTAAAACATAAGAGCTTACATTTGCCCTTTTTCTGTGTTTCTACACGCGTGGAAAATACGATTCAATGTAACATGTAAATTAAAAGCATTTGAATTGTATCGCGATCATGGGATGGCTCATCCACTTTTATGCACAAATGTGGTAACGTTGCCATCTTTTGGGCTCTTTTGGCATCTATGGATTTAATACTGGGGGGAAAATGTGTTAATTACGAGATATAGAAAATATGCCAAAAATAAAGAAGCTCCCACAATCACTTTGTACCATGTTCCAAGAATCTTGCTTTATATCCATGCAGTGCTATCGATCCTACCAAACCAGTCACCCCAAAAGGAGTTGCTCTCCGAAGACGAGTTAATAGCATGTTTTCCAGGCAAAATGGGCGAAAAGAAACTAGGTGCAGATTCAAGCGGCTCTCTCAACACGCGAATGAAAAGGCGAAACTGCATAAAACAAGGCGGCGAAGACTTGCGGGCACTTAGAATATTTTCCGTTAAATATTGTCAAGCAACAAGTACTGCTTACACGGCTTAAAAACGTAACTATTCGAGTTCTGAATTAACCCAGATTATGGATTTGTTCAGTTATACTGGCACTCTCCATGAATCTCGGTCAGGCGAGGAGTGGTAAGTGTACATGTAGAGGGTGATAGAAAGTCGGAAGAGATGGGTACTACCTTGCAAGTTTACTTCCCGTCCCGCAGGGCTGATACGCTCTGCAAGCAGTGTCATCAGGATTAAGTGCCTGTTTTCGTGGAGGTGGTGGACCCCACGTAGGTGAAGCAACCCGCTTAGGTGGGGTAACCCGCCCGTCCATATATTCTCCCATTTTAATTTGATCACGTTTACATGATGGGTGGGATGACCCGTCACCTGCTACCTCACCTATCTGGGGTCTCCCACCTCCATGTAAACACGTCCTAAATAATACTTGTCAACCTGCTAGTGTCTTTTATCGGAAATCCAAATGAAATTAACTGGTAATAATATTAATTGATAGGAATTATCATAAGCTGTTCTTAAAAATAGGTGTCAGACCCGGTCGGATATGGGTTTTATCTTGCAAACGCTGAACTGCCGGTTTTATGTTTGACAAGATAATTTCGAAAAAATTCACTAGGAATTTATCACGGTTTTCTGATTAAAAGGTCTTGAAGAATAAACTGTTATTATTCCTTCAGTTCTACGTTCGTCAATGGCCATTCTCTATTATATGTAGCGAGTGTTAACCTTTATGATCATAAAATTCATTGTGCGAGAGCGTAGGAATATTCTTGTGGTATTGCTCGTTCAAACAGCCTTTCTCTGTACAAATGTGCTTTCACGACATTTTTTGAAAAGTCTGCAGTTTTCCATCTCTTAGAAGAGAAAATCCAGGAGAAAAGGAAATATTGTGTAGAAACATGGTGAGCAGAGTTTGGTTAAGTTTAGTTGCACTTTATTGCTCCTTCTTTTTGTTTGCTTACATATGGGATGTTACGTAAACGAACCAAATTTCTCTTTGTTTTACATCGCGGAAATAACAATTCATTCTGAAGGACTTATGCTACGGGATAAGAGGTGAGCACCATTCCAGCATTGTTAAAGTTGATGGTCTTTATCATAAGCTGCTTTCCGTCCACATTACAGGTGCAGTCACCTGGCTCACCAAAGAAGCATGCTGTGTAAAGCGCCACTTCAAATGCAGGGCTTGTACCCACGTAAAAGCTGCTACCCGGTGGCTTGCTAGCTCCATTCCAAGTAAACTGGACGTTTATAAAGGGTGGCTGCAAACAAACAACGGTGATATCACTTTATGATAATAAAAGCACACAATTAAAATTTCCGGGTTTTCGGAATTCGGATTAGCTAATATGGGGCAAGATCAGGCAAAATGTAATAAGCCACCGGACTGACTGCGTGATGCAGTTCTAGTCAAAGACCCACATTTCACCCTTCCTCTCCATTGAGTTTCCCAGTAGCTCAGTGGAAAACGCATCTGACCAGATCACGGAGGGTCGTGGGTTCCGTCTGGGGCTCGGATTTTTTTCCGAGTTTCCATTTGATGTAAAAAAAAAACAAATCATGTTCTACTTCTACAAGAAAAGACTCACTTTGTGGTGGTTGCATCTACGATACCTTAATTTAACTGCGTGGTGCAGTTATTCATGAGTCATACGTGCTTTTCCTGGTTTGACTATGTGACTGCGTGATGCAATTACAGTCAAAGACCTACTTTCACCCTTGTACGCCATGGAGTCTGCAGTAGCTCAGTGGTTAGAGCATCTGACTAGATCACGGAGGGTCGTGGGTTCGAATCCCATCTGGGCCTAGGATTTTTTCCGAGTTTCCATCTGATGCAAAAAACGCATCATGTTCTACTTCTACAAATCAGAGGAAGTTTCACCTATCCTGCATGTGCGAATTGTCTCTTTCGCAAACTCCCCTGACTGATCATGAGGCCGTGTAACGTGATCATGACGGAGATTTCGAGAGAGACATTGACTCACCGAAAACAATCCTAAGTTCTAGTGAAGGATAGAATGTTTTAGTGAAGTGTCTCTCCATTGACCATGTTAGGATACTATCATATTCTTTTGATTAAACCCTTACCTTTTTAGTCGAATCCACAACATTCTTTGGGGGTGGAGAGTAAGCCAATCTACCTGCCGTCTGTTCAAGAAGAAACTGGTACCAGTTGTGAAGACCTTTCACTACCGTTGTCCCTCCCCCGCCGACGCCCAGTTCACCTGATGAAGTAATTTATGCAAGAACGTCCTCATTTAAAAGACATTGTGATAGTCCAGGATTTTAAATAAAGCATTACTTTATTATCCCTTGAGACCGCATTGCTAAACCTATTAGATTTGTTAACGTGATGATGTTTGTCGTTTTTTTTGTGTGTATGTAATTTAAAAGATCTCTGGCCAGCCGAACGTCTCCTTTCAATAGTTGGATGTAACAAGGGACTATAACCCAGAATATTTCACCGTTTCTGATTGGCTCAAATCCCCCGGCTAAATTCTTCGTAGCCACGTGGCGCTTACCACATTTGAAAAGGCAATAACCAACTTATTCGAAGGTATATAAAATAGCAACCTCGTTTCCAGGCAAAGTTCTAGGCTATCCGAATACGAAATAGCCGAATTTCTGTTTCGTAAACCGTCTTGACGTATTCTTACTTCGTCTTTGGTGCAGTCTGTTTTGGCGCGAAATTGGACCATAACCTACATTATCTTCGCTTGCCATAGCATAATTCCACAAAACTTGACGTCAGGAAAAAGTACAGACCAAAAATGGTTAAAAGTTTAAATTAGTCTCTATTTGCTAGTTTGTTTAAATACCCCATTCCGGAATACCACCAGCTCCTAGTGTACCCTATATGATTGGTCAATTTTGACAGTTTATGTCAACCACATCAATCGCTTAGCTTCGCTCACGCAGAGAAAAAGAAAAATCGTAGCGAGCGCGCGAAACCCTCCTGCACGCACATTTTGACATTTTATTTTGTCATTTTGATACAAGAAACGGTTTTTCTGCAAGTGGGCAGACTTTGCGGTATTCGTGAGATGCTTACAGGCTCTCCCCTTCTCTCCTCCCGTTATCTTTCGCTCGCTCGCTTTTTTACTGCTCGCCTGCATTTTTCGCTCGTCTGCACTGACCGAGAGGCTGGCAGAGGCTATAACGCATTTTACATCGAGGTTTTGTATGATCGATGATTAAGACTAAAAGGTCTACAGTCAAAAGTTCAAAACATTTAGGTTTTAATAAAAGCCCTAGGTTTAAACAAAATCATAAAGGATTTTGTGTGGTTTATGAGACTGGATGTGGAGGGGGAAGGTTACATTTCGATGGCCTCAAAACCGATTCTTTATTTGGCAATGTGCTCACCAACAAATGTATGCTCAAATCCAGAATAATGCGGTACGCCTCCTCCTTTTGCGTATTTAGTAAACCACATCGTCTTCAATGCTGCCTTAAAAGCGTTTAGGTCCTGTTGGAGATTTCAGAAAACACGACACCACTAACAGTAAAAAATTTAAATTATTGAAACATGTAGACTAGAGACTAGCAACCTGAAAATTATGTTAGTTTAACCTTCAGCAGCTGTGACGGGACAGTTTCGGCTAAATCAATTTTGTTACTATGAGTTTTTAGCCAAAATGCTAAACTTATGAAAGAAATTACTTCTAATACCACATCTACGAGACAGAAAAGGATGCTGTGATCCAAAGTTTAAAACAACAGACATTTATCTACTAACATGTACTAACAGGGGCCAACGGACGGCTTAACAGTTCTGTAACCTGTTTTACATATTTTTTTTTTTTCATTTTGTCCATCCTTGTCTTGTTTGTGCCGTGCTCTTTAAAGTTTCAGGCTTATATAATACTTGTTGCTTGCGGTGGACAATTTCAAATGCTGCATCAAAAATAATCAAATATGTAGCGCCTTCGCCGGCTTCAAGGCGGTGGCTGGGGTTGAGGGAGACTGGTGCACAGTGAAATGCCGCATTCAAGAAAGGTTGGAAGAAGAGGTTAATTACTGAGCCAAGTCAGTGCGTGATATGGAAAGGTGCTCGAGGATGGCTTCCGTACAACGCTTCCTTCACGCTTCGTATAATTCGGAGAAGGAGGAAGACAAAACATTCCAAAAAAAAATCTTACTGTTGCTGTAGTCTTTCCATTCGTCTTTAGATATTTAAAAGCAATATCTACGGGACCTCCTTCGACGGCGATAGTGTTGATAAAGTTGTCTTCCTCTTGTGACTTCTGAGAAGCAGGAATTTCCGGCTTTGTCTCGTCTAAAATGTAGTTATCTAGAAGGGCTTTAGCAGAATTTTAAAACTAAGTTAGTTCCAACAAAGCAAATATGATGTACGTACACTTAACGCCTTTTTAAATGATGTGGAGCAGACCCCTCCGACAGAAGCTGCCATACTTGGTAACTGTCTACTGCCCAAAGCTTACCTTCATACTGCATACGATTTATCGGTGTAAAATAAGCCAAGTATCTTCTCCTGGCACGAAAATATTGATTATTCGTGTTTCATGAACCTTAAAACAACACGACATTTTAATTTACGTCCTAGATGGGTGTCAGCAATTTGTCTTTTTTAGAAGGGATTCTCGAAGTACCTGGGAAAAGCCAGCCTGAGCGGAATATTTGCGGACAAAATCATTGCTTATCATACAACATACTCATCCAGTTGAAAATCTTGTGCATAAATGTAGTTTACAAATTAAATTTTTGACCTTTTGAGAGAATGACTAGCTTGCTACGCAGTATATACAAATCAAATGGAAAGACGAAGAAGAGTAGAAAGCTTGCATCGCCTCGGCTTATATTTCCTGAGGCTAGACCTACTGAAAATAGATGGCACTGATATTTCATTTTTCAACCCATTTGAAGAAGAGCCGCTGGGCAACAATTGTCGCCAAGAAATTTTTCTCCAGCCAATCGTCAAGCAGGGAGAGGACATTCTTATGGAACATGTTCGGTAATTAATTCATGGAGTAAGTGCAGGGGGGAGTTGAGAGGAAGCCAGCTGTACTTGAAAGCTATCCACATCATGTATAAGGGTGTGCTCAGAATAACCCAGTGTTACGCATTTTATTGATTTCGACTCATGATACCGGGAAGTTCCCTAAGTAACCTTCACTGATAAAACCTAACCTTCATTCAAGACACGTTGGTTTAACTTGAGAACTCCTTCACTTGTTTAGGCACCTTAATTAAGCCTTTTGCAAAATTGTTTTCTGTTTTCGTTAATTTTTTTAATTGTTGCCGCTGCTGCTGCTGTTGTTGGTTTGCTTCTTACTCGTTTTTTTTTTTTTTTTTTTCTATTTTTGTTTTTGAATTTTTTTATTATTTCAGCTTAAACTATTCTCGGATAGGATGCTAACAGAATAACTCAAATTAATTCAAGGAGTAGTGAATAATTGATTCGGGATTAATTCTCTGTTAATAATACTATATGGAGTAGAAGAGAAGTACTGTAGCTTTTACCCTTGAAGCTAGTGTATACTGGCTGCTGGAGTTTGGTTTGGCCGGTCGAAGTTACAGTAAACAAGTTTGTAGCTGTAGATGATGTGTCCACTGTCATGTCCGTCCCCACGACCATGTTATTACCGGCTGCATTCCACATATTTTGACAGACGTCACCCAAGTTTCGGCGAACTCGAATTCCGCTGTGTTTGCGAATACAAAGGGAAGAATAAATTGATAAATTGTTTTTTAATTCAGCCAGGGAATGTTTTATTCCCCTACTATCGTCAAACTGACACAATAGGTGCCTATGAAGACCAAAGATTCTATGTTAAGGTACCCTCAAGCTTAATAGACGACCCCAACGACTTGTATGTTAGCCGATTGCTCACACATTTGTCGTGTGACCTTCAATATTAATCAGTCAAGTGAAATATTGTCCAATACACCAATAATTTGCTCTTGTAGGCATGGAATCGTTCAGAATACCGCACGATTTTAATATACTTCGAAAAATTGAATTAAAAAATGAATCTTTCCGTTTCCCAGTCTCTCTTAGTTTTTAATAACGTTGAATTAAAGAAGCTAAGGTTGATTGTGGAGTTGCGTTGGATTCCCGAGCCTTACAAAAACTAGGGAACCCTAAAATCAACTAATTTCTACTCGTAAACCGACATTTATAGGGGTATAGAATGGTAAATTCGAGACTCTGGGAGACTTCATGCGAAACCACGGTTTTAAAATTCGAGACCAAGACTTAAAAAAATTCGACACTCCGAGATGCAAAATCAAGTGTAAACGAGACTTCGATCAAAAACGCGCCCGATATTTCAAGATCAGGCCAAAATTTTCTGGGATCCACATTTTTCGAGAAACCATTCTAGACGACTATCTATGTGCTTTCGCTAGTGATGCATAACAAAACATAAAGTCAGAGGAGGAGGAACAGTGGCTAGTTGGAACCTCCGTTAGTGCCAGAATCGGTTCCAGATCGTATAAACATAGTGTTAGCGTAAATGAGGTTTCAAAAGAGAGTGTAGACTTGCTACAAGCCGACCTCACGAGTTTCTTAGCGAGCAGAGCGAGCTTTTTAGGCCGCGAAGCGAAGTCGCGAGCGGTCCAGCGCCATATTAAATCGGACGAAGGACTTTTTTGAAAGTCTAAAAAGAGGGTGACTGGGTGTTTTAATTTGGGGCCAAATAATGTGCTTGTAGTAAAGTAGTGGTCGTATACTGGGAGTGTCGTGGGGCGGGGTTTCACTGTACTTTTCTCCTCGGCCGGACTGGTATTTGACACTTTCTGCACAGGTGGTTTTTTATCTGAAATTCGGTGATATCGGCGATCATCCAAGAGCACCACCCTACGACATTTTTATTCTGTTCCACTGAGCAAATATTGCCTAGAAATTTCCATATAAATCTCGACAAATGTTACGATTTTCAGAGGTTGTGTTTTCACTAGCCTCCCCGTAGACGTCCGTTGGGGTTCGTTTGTCACGCATTCATTTCTCCCCCACGAATGCGTGACAAACGAACCCCAACGGACGTCTGCGGGGAGGCTATGTTTTCACTGCATTTTGTCACGAAGATCTGATTCTGCGATTAAGTTATTGTCCGAATACTTTCCCGTAAAAAGATAAGGATGACAATGTAAGAGTGAAACTTTCGAGTAATTCGAAGCTATTTCTTTAACTACTCTCAAATTCTAGAATTTATCTGATCAATAGCTGGCATCTGGCTTTTAAAAATACTAAGCTAAAAGCTACACAAATTTCAAAATAAAAAGTTTTTTTCTATTGCATCTATCTTTGTCATTGTAAATGCTTACAATTTGTATTTATCTTTTATGTCGATTGTTGTAAAAATAACAACCTATTTATGGGAGAATGATGATAAGCGGCTTTTGGAACTGAAAATAAACCTTTTTCCTTTCTTTAGTAAGCTGATTTACGGTTTGTTAATGACTAGAAAAAAAAATGATGATTGTTATTCTGTTAATTCGAAACAAAAACTTTCAGCAATTGCCTTTACTTCAATATCGTGAAAGGCGAATGGACTAATATAAAATACTATACTGATATTTGTTATCTAATTACCCGCTTTAATAGTTTACAAAGAGATGGTTAGAATTGAGATCGAGCAGGCAAGCGCCAGAAACAAATACACTTGACATTGTAATATATCCAGTAAACTGAAAGAAGAGACAACCCAGTAGAAGGTTAGTGTGAACATTAGTTGACTGTCCTTTGTTCGTTCTCCTACAGAACTCCGCAGTGTTTTCGTTAAATCGTTATAAAATTATGAAAGGACATGAAAAATTGCAAAAAAAGACTAGTTACTAGTGAGCTACAGTTACAATCTAAAAATTTATGAAAAAAGGCTATATACACATACCGAGCTTCGATCGATGCAACAATGAGCAGAAACGTTATCACACTTTCTGTTACCATGTTCACAAAGTAAAGGAGTTGTCAAATTAACCTCCCTGAATTAGCAGCGCTTTGAACTGGTAACCAGTGATTTCTGGGGGTTTCTAAACAACTTTTTGCTTTTAACTGTTTGTCTCAGATTTCAATATCTATAAGTTGGCTAATTCTATTGATCTAGATACGTGAAATATTCAAAATATGTGATTCTAAGCGTGAAGCAATTTGAATTTCACGGTTTGGTATTGTCCGAAGCGCTTACCACCCCCATCGAGAAAAAAAAAACAACTAAATAATGCAGCCTTGACCCGAATTACCTAATATTAGGGTAGCGGTGTTTTTTTTAGACTGAAAGTTATTAACTTATGATAAAAATAGGCCAAATCATCTCAAGGAAATTTCTCAGTAACATTCTTTAGTTATTAAACATGATCAGTTTAATGTCCAAGCAGAAAAGTTTGGCAGATATCTCCTTATTTCTTCATAAGCTCGCTACTTGTAGAGGCTAACAAGGCGGCGAGCGGTACCTGTTATGCGATCATAAGGGTAAAGCTGATTTGAATTTCACAGCTTTGCATTGTCCAACGTGCTTTTCTGACCTTCATCTATAAAGAAAACGCTCATTCAACCTTAGCACAAAGTTCCGATTATTGGAGTTGATACCGGTGTTATTTATTTAGTTGTAAGGTAAAAAGATTGGGCAATCATCTCGATGAGATTTTTACTTTTATCGGCAAAATTTCCGAGTTCTCTAATATGATCAGTTTATGTGTGATGTTCCAACAAGCAGAATAGCTTCGACAGATATCTCCTTATTTCATCATAATTGAGTATTTGTATTTGTTTAAAGGCATGAGGTAGCAATATGTGATCATTTGAAAGCAAAAAGTCTACAATTTAATCTTGTTAAATTTTCCTGGTTCTCAGACGTAACGTTGAAGATTAGCCCTTTAACTACAAAAAGCTGCTGTTTTATGTAAGAAAAATAGAGTATAAGTATTTTAAAATGGCGATTGTAGTGAGTGATCTTCGCCAAATTCCTTTCTTTTCTCTCTTATTGTGGCGCTTTTATCGAGGGTCGATGCTTGAATAGCCCGACGCTGTAGCACATTATTATGCGTAAATGTCCAGCCATTCATGTCGGCAGTTTTTCCTACTAGCGCGAAAAGAACAAACAAAGGCCGCTTTGCAGAGCTAAAGCTTTTATTCGCAATATAATAATGACGTAAATCGGTTGACAGCTGCCTGGTTTGCTATTGAAAAACAAGAAAATGAAAAAAATTTGCATGATCCCGAAGTCTGCAGTGGTTTTTCACTTCGCGGCCGTCGAGTTGTGGAATTATTAAAATGTCCTGGCTGAGGCTTTGGATTATGGCGGCTGTGAAGCGTGTGGGACAGCTCTACGGCTCTCCAACTGCATTAACGAGCCAGTATCTGGCCTGGGATCGCTACTGTACATATTTTGTTCAAACTCCGAGAGTGGAGGGAGAGACGAATATTTCTGGAACAAATAAGACCCACCGTAGCACCAGAACCACGCGAGGGAGATGTAAACACGACGTTTGCTGCTGAATTCACATTTTGCTGTGTATAGAAACCAAACAAGCGAACATAATTATGACGAGTAGGAATCAATAGTCTTTTCTTCAAGTTTCTTTTTCAAGCATTGTTGTTCAAAAGCAAAAACATCGAACCCCAGCTCACTGGAATTAAACAGAACACCTTAGCTACAAAATAGTCCAAACTAAAGCTTCATAACTCCAGAATCTCATCAAATCTTGACTTACCTCATTCCTTGGTATTTTGAAGCTTGAATTTCTATGTTGGCGATATCAAACACATAAAAACAACCGAAAACAAGCTTGCAATTGATCTCGAGTGCATACTTCGAAAACGGTGGGCGTTATTTTGTATCTCGCCCCAGTCCCCGACGCGCAAATTTTTCATCCTGACTGCGATCTCAAAACCATGTCCATCTTTCATAGCGGTTTGTGAGGAAACAAGCACGGTGACCGATTTTTTTCCCCAGGTATTTGCTAAGAACAGTCTAACAAAGAACATATTTGAAGAAAGAAAAAAGTTTGATAGTAGAACATGATTTTTTTGGGGGAAATAGTTTCGTATTTGGTGTATTTGAGTCAAGGCTAGCCTGAATCTCATCCGATTACTTCGAGTCGTTATTACTCCCTTAGTAACGTCTGAATCGACCGGCCGTTAATGCCGTCCAGTGACGTCACTACTCCTTGACCTTTGCTTTAATTCATGCAAAAAGTAAAACACGATTTTCAAGTTGCAAACCGAGAAATATCGTTTGGAAATGTATGCATGATACAGTACTGCTTTATCGTTTTTCGATCGTAATTCATGTTTAACGTTCAAACTATCAACTGCATGCAGTACAACTCTGAACCGGTTGAACAAATTCTATAAACAAACTAGGTCGCAATCACGCAATGAAATAAACACACACAAGGAACACAGTTCAAAACATAATGATTTGCTTTAATTGAAAGAAGCTATTTGGTCCTTAACGAAGAAAAAAAACAAGGAGACAAGAAAGAAAAGCTAACAGAATCATTACACTTGACGGTAAAAATAGCAAGAAGGTCGAGTAAATCATAACATTGACCTCAGAAAACTTCGCGTAAACAAAATCACCGGCCGGCGAAACCACAAAGCGGCTCTAAATGAAAAACCTACCGACTCTCTGCAATGATTTTTCATTCGCAGTTCAATTTAGCATTTCAGTTTCGAGGACAAGGGCAATTTTGCCGTTTAAGATAAAGATTAAGCTTATCGAAATGTTTGAACTAAGCGAAAGAATGCCAGGGATGCGATCCGCTGAATATATCAAGCGACAATCCCGCTAAAATATTTCATAATTATACATAATTATGCGAATTTTTAGACAATCAACCAATCAAAATCACTACCCGGTTTTCGGGTAGTGAGTGACGTCACTGGACGGCATTAACGGCCGGTCGATTCAGACATTAGGGACCTTACGATCCGACAACGGCGACGGCGACATGGGACTTTTTTACTTCCGGTTACGTACTGCGCATGAGTAGATTTCTGAGACGGCGGTGTCTCTTCACGCGCGGACGTCTAGAAGCCTTGTTTGACGTTGTGCGAAAACGTGGAAATTAAAACCCAACTATGGCAAAGGAATCAAGGTAAAAACGAGACTTTGCGACTAAATTTAAAGAATACTAGTTTGTATGAAATGTCCGAAACGAACAGAGCGTAAAGTCTTTTGTATACGACCACAAACTGAATGGAGAGAGATTTGACTTATTTTGCTTTGTATTTGTTTGTGATTGTACTTCACTCGCTATCACTGAGCTTTCTTATCACTTACTTTCCAACTTTTTTCTCGATCAAAAAAAGAGAACAATTAACCTTAATTTTATTTTGGGTTTACTAGGAAATAGTAGAGAGATTTTGTCGGCAGCGGTACTAGATTCGACCGATGCAAAGTGTATAAATACTTTCATTGAGCTAATTTTCATTTATAATCGTAGATTAACCTTATTTTACAAGGAACTCACTTGCTGGGTTGAACAGTTATATCGACGAATTCCGACTACCGCAAATATTGCTATATTTATAACTGAATCAAAAACAAATACAAAACAGAGACGTTCACATAATTTCCACTGTTTCCTAATTAAATAAGAATTATTTTACAAAATCCAAACTTTATTGATTGCCCAATATTTTGCTCCAAATGCTACACATTTTTTAGTAATTCATGCCTGTTTTCATTTGAAACCGTCCTTCCAACCTTAATTGTATGTTTCCCTCATTCGGAAGGCAAAGGATAACCGTCATGTATTCTCATGACCATTTCTTTATCTGTCAACAAGTTCAGCTAATTTATTGGAGGACTAAAGAAAACAAAGATATTGTCTAATATTATGATGATCTAGTTAATACCACCCAAAGCATGTTATGTTATTTGTTTTAAAAATTTTGATCATGATTAGGACCAAGTGCTAGTAAATCTCAGATACAATGATAATTTTATTGTTAGCAAATTTTGCTGATATACTGATAGTTCTTCCTCATGAAGTAATTTTTGTTGCGCTGCACTTTCAGTCAATCAATGAAATGGACTGAAGAACACGAATTGCTTCTGTTGAGGGAATTGATGCTTTTGCAGCCATGGCTGCACAAGAAAGGAACTAGTGAGAGAGGAGATGATTGGGAAAAGCTGGCAGTATCCTTAAATGCTATTCCTTATCCCCAATTCCGTGTTACTCAACGGTCTGTTCGTGACCACTATTCAACAATGGAAAAGAGAAGAAGGAAAAAAGTTAGGGAAGAAGACAGAGCCTCAGGTATTGCCCCTGAAGAGGACAAGGAACTAGATCAACTGTTAGATGAAACCATTGAACTCTTTGATGAGTCTGGCAAAATCACAGATCAAACAAAACAAAAGCAGGAAGAAGAAGCAAAGAAAGCAGAGGAAATGCGGAAGAGATCATTGGAAACTTTTAAAGATAGCGCCAAAAGGAATGCCGATGAACAGCAAGGAGCAAGACCGAAAAAGGGTAGAGCTAGGGGTGCAAGCACTCTGGCTTACCTGAAGGATAGGGCAGAAGTAGAAGCTACTTTAAAACGTGATGAATTGGAGATAAAAAGGCAAGAGTTAGCACTGCAAGCAAAGGAGCAGGAAGGAAGACAACAGCAGTTTGATATGATGAACAAGCAAACTAGAGATATTCAGCAGCTTCAGCAGCAGCAAATGCAGCAGTTTATGCAAATGAATGCAAACATGATGCAACAACACCAACAACAAACCCTTGCACTTATGGAACTAATGAAAAAGTTTGCTGGGAAGTGATGCTGGTCAATCTCTGCAAGAGATCATTTAAATGCACAAAGAGTTCACATTTTTATTAACTGGAACATTTTCAAGGAAGTTAAAAATTAAAGATTTATAATAATAATTACTTGTTTACATATATAGTTGTAAAGGAAATGTTGCTTAATTTTGCTAACCTTTGAAAGTCGCTGAATTGATGTTATGCCAGTATCAAAACTGGGGCTGAGGCAATAGGGCTTATCCAACTATAGAATTGCATTACTCTCTGTAAACATGCTCACCATTATTTGTTCTCATTTAATAGTTTGTCTTGGTGGCATTTATTTCACTTTAATTCCAATATGTTAGCCTTTCTCGATTGTAGAATTTTTTTTCATTAAAAAGCAGTTCAATTTTCGAAAGGAAAAGTGTTATGTAACTTTTGTAAAACCTGTTTGTCAGACTTAGTGAAAATAATCCCCAATTTCTGGGGGAGAAACATCAAAGTAGTCTGATGTGGTGGATCCGTAACAACAAACACGAGCATTGTGAAGAAGGGCACATGTCACATACATTTTGCCAACAGCACTTAAAGTTATTTTCAAGTTTTTTTTGAAGTCCAGAAATTTAAGATAATTTATTATATCACCAAAAATCCATTCAACAGAAACTCTGACTTCACTCATAGATTCATTCCATGCAGACTGTATGGGAGTTAGTCCAGCTCCTCGAAAAGGTCCTTGCAGATGTAGTCGAAGAGGATATGCCGGATCTCCATAAATACATAGGGGGTTCCCATTTGTGTCCACTGAAAATCGTTGCAATTGGTTTAACACTCCAGATCTAGCTAACATCCCACTGTCATGTCTCTTTCCCTCGATAGGCCCAAACAGGTTGGCAACAAGGCCACTGGGTGCTGCGATAGATTGAAACTTTATAGCATGGACTTTTTTGTGACCATTGTATAAGCACTTTTGGTTTTGTCCTGGTCGGCATATGGGCCTCACAGTACCGTCAACAAACCCCCAACAGTTGTCAAGAGCAGCTCCCCTGTTGTGAACTGCAACGGCAAACTCCTCTAAATGATCGGGTCTTAACCAATCCTGGTTCAAATCAGTGAGAAGGCGGTTCCATGTTTGATACATCTTGTTCATAACAGCATTTGAGATCATACACAATTGTGGTTCTGGCCTTCCAAATCTGGGTATCATGTCTACGTATCTACAGGGATAGGCAAATCTTTTAAGAAAAATGCACAATGCCTCAACCATGTCGACATTTACACCATTGTAGCAAACGATCCGATCCGGTAAAGTAAACACCTCTGCCAAGTTGTAAATGTCATTCTTGTAGCGGAGCTCCACTGCTAAGTAAATCTACCCATCCCAGAAAATTTGGTAATCACGTGACCGTACACCGACCGCCGACCGCCGACCGCCGACCGACCGTCCGTCCGCACCACAGGACAACCAATGTTTACTCTCACATTTTAGCTAGTTTGGGAGCCCAAGAGAAAACCAATTTCACATCAATGTTGTGATCAATTGACAGCTGTCAAAACAGGGCATCCGCTGACCAGTATCACCTGACTGTAGCGCGGGCTCAAGTGTCGACCCATCGAGGTCGAGTATTTTTTTGAAGTTATCCGCTGACAAATTACCAGTTTGGAATGATCGCAGGCTCAAGTTTATTTTCTCCAAGGATTCATATCAAATATGTTGTGTTTATGTCACTATGGCCCCGCACTATTAGAATTTTGATTTCAAACTGACTTCGGAAATGAAAATTCAGCCAGTTTTTTTAAAAAGTACAGGCGGGGAAGACCTTATCTTACCATGGTCACGCGTTGGTCACGCTCTACGTCCAATTTTTATACTCTGATTGGTCAAAATTTGACAGGTGAGTTCATGCGAAAAAATTATGCAGCATCTTGAAAATTGTTTACTTTGACAGCTGAAGCTGAAGAGTTTTGTGTCAACGTGTGATGTTTTTAACTGTCTTTTTGTTCTGGATGTACAAAATGAAATACAGCTGCTATCAAGAGTCTTCTGTTATTCATGTTTACTGGGTTTTTGGTTGAGGAACGCGTCGCTTGTCAAAATTTGGTAATTCGATTTCGGATGGCATCGTTTTAGTTTTTCACATTGCTTAATGCGTTTGAGGGGTTAAAAGTCTCAAGCAACTGTGGCCTTCCTTGATAGCTTTCAGGAACTGAATCTCGAATGGTAAGCCTGAGTAACTATTGTATTTGATGTTTGTTTTTGTTATATCTAATTTCATGAAGTCTTGCACATTCACGCTGACAGTTTATGCGGCAAGTTTATGCACGTTTGTAGCCGTAGTTTGAGTCAATGATCTGACCTAGTATCAGGTTTGAACGGTTTGATATAAGCTTTCTGAACTTTAAAAAGCCTTCAGATATATTTGCTCACCACAGATAGAAAGAAAACGTTTTATATTTAGTTATAAATTTGGCTGTAGAAAGAAAACTTTGAGCGATTTTCTTGCTTCGAGGAGTTCACCTTGGAAAACAGTAAACACCCGCGCCGGGAAGCCGGCTTATAAAGCTTCACGCCGAGACTCAGGATTTTTAGAGACACTTTAATACTTGTCTTCATGAATGAAAATTGTTATCTCTGTAGATGTTTCACCGAATTATATTTCTTTTTTTGATTGTTAGTAGTCTTTCTTGCAATTTTAATCGCTAGTCTGTGCCGTTTGTTTTCATCGTTCATGAACATCGCTTGCAGGAGTACTCAAAAATGTCGCGCGTATCAAACGCTTTATAAGATTACACATCGTTATAACTGAAACCATTAAATAACAAAAAAAAATAATAAATTCGCTATTATGTTGAAGCTTAACTCTATTAAAGTTCATTCAAACACTCGACCACACTGACAGCTCGCACTATAGAAACGAGAACCGGCTGGCCATATGGGTGATTTTGGAAATTTTTGAACGGTTTCGCTTTACAATTGATCGTCCTGAATATTGACTGAGTGCAATTTGTCTTGAAAAATTGTGAAATACTCCATTCTGTCCGAGGTCTGTATGATAAATAGTACTGTTTCACCTCAAATGTGATGTATAAAAATTATAAAAGGTTGGTTTAAACACCCCCAGATTTGTTGGCAAGAATTTGTAGAGTAAACCTGTCGCACGCAAAAAAATTCGGCGTGATTTGTTTTCCAAGAATTTGTTTTCGAGGCCTAATCTACTGTGATCTTGAATGTGATCGAAGATGTTTGCTATTTTTTGGGTGTACATATAAGGTTATCAATTCGATGTAAGATGTTTCACTCTAAAATAACTTAGCCTTTCCCTTAAAAGTCACATGAATGTGCCCTTAAGTTAAATGATTTGTGGATTAAAAGTTTATTTTTTGATTTAAATTATAAATTTATTAATTGGAGCTTCGCTTTTAGCCCTGGCTAAATCTATATATTAAAATCTAAACTCAGTTTTACATTCATCATCGGTCATCTTGTCGAGATCGAAGCACTCGTAGTTAGTGTATGGAAAATCCGGATTTTTAGGCTTGTGTAAATCGTAGAGTAGCACGAATTCTTCAGCGTTAATCAAACGGGAAGCATGAGCCAGGAGAATAGTGTCACGGAACTTTGGCATGGCTTTCTAAAAAACTTTCGTTGACTTAAACACGATAAACATCAATGACCGTCGTCAACGTTCTCGCTCGTAAAATTCGTAATCTCAATTTTGGCGGGAACGCCAACACGACGTGGCCCCGCTCGACCCAGACTTCTCAGGTTGCCGTTGCCGTCGCCGTTGTCGGATCGTAAGGTCCCTGTTGTTGAGAGGAGAAAACGACTCGAAGGAATCGGATGAATTTCAGGCTAAGTCAAGGCGACTACCTCAAGCTAACCACGGAACTGTCCAAAAAAGTGAAATATCCCCACAACCAGGCAATCAAAAACGAATTAAATAAAGCAATACTGCTTATTTGAATAAAGTAAAGAAGCTTTATGTTCCAGAAAAAATTTTTGTGTGTTTTGAATTTTTAACGCGCAACCAGTAAAAATACCCCAGTTTAAGAGCCGACTGGCGTGTAAACATTTTTATTGCATTTTTCTAATGTTCATATCATGAATGTTGATTATGCCAAGTTTCAAAAAAAGTTTGATAGTAGAACAAGGGAATTGCCTTAAGCTGACAAATTTCCGCTTGAGTGAAAACTGTCAGCGTTGGTTAACGTAATAATGACGAACCGATTGAGAGATGTCTATTGTTTATTGGGCTACCACAGGTTCTAAATTTACCATCATTTTATCATTGTTTTATTAATTAAGTATCCAATCTGTTCTTCCATCATGTTAAGTTAGTTAAGTGCTTTATATCACCATCTGCAAGAGAACAGGAAATAGAAAGATTAGCTTGAATTCAGCCTAACACATGTACAAATGTCTGAAGAATGAAAATGAGTGACATGCACGAGGGAAGCAGGAAATATTTATAACAATAACGAGCCTGATGAAGGTAACGATGGCGTTGGTGATTAGAACTATAATAATGATACATGTGATACAAAGATACAGGTGATGATGATGAATCTGACAATGACCACGAAAATAAAAATAACAATAACGATGATAATGATAAAGACGATGATGACAATAATGATGATGATGATAACGATGATGATGACGATGACGATAACGATAACGATAACGATAAAGATGATGATAATGATGACGATGATGATGATGATTTTGATTGTGGTGGTGGTGGTGGTGGTGGTGGTAGTGATGATGATGACGACGACGACGATGATGATGATGATGATTTCAATAACGCAACTGCTGGTTTTCAGTATCGCGCCATTCAAAATAGATCAAAAAAATAATCAAAACCATTCGATAGATAAATTCCAGAATCTAGGGAATGAAAGGAGGTAAATGTACAAAGACCCTCGCCAAGATTCAGGTCAGAGGAATATTTCGTATACGAGATGTCCGAAAAAATGATTTACCCAAATTCATAGAGATTTGTATGGAGACGCCATGCTGGTGCCATCCAGATGAGCACCAACATGGCGGACGGAAACCAACAGAAACATCTGTTACCGAGTTTTTCTAAAAAAGCGTAAATTTACTCCTAGAGGATCTCATAAACATTAAAGTAATACTTTTTCTAATACATGAACTGTTTAGACAGCAAAATTCCCCGCAATACGTCACTTTTTTAACCTACATGACAGCTCTCTCGGCCGTCATGTAAATGCTTCGTCACGCAAACGCTTAGAAATTCAAGAGTACTCCATTACAAAACCAAGAGCCCTTTTGAAGCGAAAATTTGTTTGAAAATTAGTTTCAGCTGCTCTAATACACCATGAAAGTAAAATCTCCGTTGGATCGATAGTTTTGTGGTTTGAATTTTAGTGACGTCATGTGAAAGCCAACAATTGCAGATATTGATCCTCGACTTCTTGTGGAAGAAATACTACAAGGGAGATGGGTAATTCTCACAGTATACCAGACGAAAACAAAGAAAGATCTTTAGCTTCTACCTTTTACAATGAAGTATCTTAATATCTCCCTTTAAAGCAGAATGGTACTCCTGGTACGTGGCTGTCGAAGCAGCAATTCTTTTGCTCGCATTCATCACGTTGGATTCCTACATAGCCGCACTCTTTTCGATCTCGATCACCAATTCCTTGGCATCTGTGACCTAATTTAAGAAAAAAGAATTAGGCGAGACCAAGAAGATAAATGAAGTGGAAATGAGAAAGAACTAGGGATGGCTTTTTGGACAGTGGATTACTTCTTGTTGCCCGTAAACAGCAAATCAGTCTCCAGTTAAGTATTTTCAAAATGCTTCTATCAATGCTGTCTTTCCGACTAATCTTATATCTTCTTATCTGTGGCTACTAGCAAAAGGTTCTTTTAGCACGACCCTCAGGGGCGGATCCCGAAAATTCAGAAAAAGGCGGTCAGGAAACTTGCCAGTTATATAGCTACTATCAATATTTTGTTTTAGAGAGTTCATCAAAAATAATACAAAATTGCACAGAAAAAAGGTTGGCCGCGGTCCACTAGGCCGGCCCCTAAATCTGCCCATGACCCTTGAAAAATTCTAGAATAAGTAGCAGCCTCTTTAAGAGCACAAAGTATATAGCCTGCGTTGCAGCCGGCCCACGCACCCTTCAAAACCATTTGTATAGTCCGTTAGCGAATTATTAGTGCACAAAAGCTCGCGCGATCGTTCTAATATCTTGCAGAGTTGCAAGGATATATGTGAGCGTTTCTGATAGGAGTGTTTACGGGTTTCTTACGTGCCTCACGATTGGCCTAAATTCTTACGTGAGCCTGACGGTTGGGCGCAGTGACGTGTCAAAATTAACAGAACGGACATGGCAGGGATCAATGAAAGAGCAGTTCGAACTTGAAATCCAAAAAAATGCTTTGAGAGAATTCTTTCAAGGCCAGAATTTGTTTTTAAATTTGCCGACTGATTTTCCAGCGTCTTCCAATCGCTGCAGATGCGATGCCACAAAAGAAACCTGCAACTGTAACTAACTGTGATCGAATCCTGTCAGAAAACATCTGCAGAAACATAAACCACAGGAACTAATTACTTAATATGCACGACACAGACCAGCTTTATAACTTCTAAATGTGAGACACAAAGCGGCAAAAAGAAGATTTGCTTAGTCAAATTGTAGAATACTCCATGTACTGCATAATCTAGAAAGAAAAACCGCTGTTGTTCAAGCTTACTTTAAGCTCACGTTTAACACAAGCACGAGCTCAAATTTCTCTTGCCACGAGCAATTAGTCGTGTTTGGCCTGTCAACACTTAATTCAAATCGGACTAATCACAAATTTGTGTAAGAAACTAGCCAATCAAAATGCCGACATATGTCCTTCCGACTCTGCGGGATTCGAACACGATATTGTGCATTAATTCGCAGACGCTCTGTACAGAAGGTTTAGAGTGTCTGCGACGCAGGCTAAAAGTATAAGATTATTGTTATTCATTATTAAGACCAATCTGCCGTAAGGCCTCACTAAATTCTGTTGATGAATCGGATGATGAGGCTCAAGAGACAAATGAAGTCATCGAGTCGGATGACAAGGCTCACGATGCAGATGAAGTCATCGAATCGGATGACAGGGCTCACGATGCAGATGAAGTCATTGAGTCGGATGACAAGGCTCACGATGCAGATGAAGTCATCGAATCGGATGACAGGGCTCAAGATGCAAATGAAGTCATTGAATCGGATGACAAGGCTCACGATGCAGATGAAGTCATCGAATCGGATGACAGGGCTCAAGATGCAAATGAAGTCATTGAATCGGATGACAAGGCTCACGATGCAGATGAAGTCATCGAATCGGATGACAGGGCTCAAGATGCAAATGAAGTCACCGAATCGGATGACAAGGCTCACGATGCAGATGAAGTCATCGAATCGGATGACAAGGCTCACGATGCAGATGAAGTCATCGAATCGGATGACAGGGCTCACGATGCAGATGAAGTCATCGAATCGGATGACAGGGCTCAAGATGCAAATGAAGTCATTGAATCGGATGACAAGGCTCACGATGTAGATGAAGCCATCGAATCGGATGACAAGGCTCACGATGCAGATGAAGTCATCGAATCGGATGACAAGGCTCACGATGTAGATGAAGTCATCGAATCGGATGACAAGGCTCACGATGCAGATGAAGTCATCGAATCGGATGACAAGGCTCACGATGCAGATGAAGTCATCGAGTCTCGAGTCAGATGATGAGGCTCAAGATGAGAAAAACGAGGCCGTTGAATAGGATTTAGTATAGAGCTTAGAAAGGGTGCCTATTCCTACAGAGGCCATGACGCTATTTCACAATGATTCAGTTGTTATCTTGAGTCATATGGTTCACGATTCACCTGTTATGTTCAATTTGGTATAAGCAGCTTATAGAAGGGTTAATTGAAAAGGGTCTCAAAAAACTTTCTCTATATAGAATGAAATGTACACATTCGAAAGATAACAGATAACAGTATAACAGGTAATTATGCCTCAGTAGAATGGACTGACTTATTTTGTATGTTCTTAAACTGGCTTTCTCCAAGCAGATTTGAGTGGACTCCCCTCTAAATTCTACCAAAATGTTCAATGATTCTCCACCTTCCCAGGCGATAAATAAATGGCTGGTCCCTAACTGAGCCAAACGTCGAACTTTTCATAAACCTAACTTACTAAGTTTGGACTTTTTTATAAAAAGTTCGACGTTTGGCTTAGGCCTCACCCTCTGGATAAAAACACCAAGGCCAAGGAGTGTCATATGCCCCAGGCTCTTCCTTCCAGCAGCAGCATCTATCGTTGCACTCGTTTTTGGAGATGCCAATCCAGCCACAGTCAGTACGATATTGTTTCGCAATACCATCACATCTTCCACCAGCTTTTATTGAGGAAGAAAAAAACAGAAGGCTTAAAGCAAGAGCCATTACAGTAAGTATGAGAGAAAGCGGTAATTAAAGGAAGCAACATGGAAAGTGAATACTTTCCGTTAACTCTATCAAATTTTTCTAATGGGTAACCTAATTACTCGGATACTACTATTGCCTAATATAAAGACGTAGCCAGAGCTAAAGCGAAGCTCTCGTTAATATACTTATAGTTTACTCAAACAAAAAAATAACATCGTGTTATGTTAAATGGCGACGGCAACGAGAACAGCTAAAAAATCAGCAGGTCTAATTAGCAAAAAAGAAACAACTTTGTACGTGCAGCCCACTTTTCTTGGTACATTTCTCTGACGTCGTTTTGCACGACAGCAACGTGAAACTTCCTAGGCCTCGTCCACACGTATCCGGATATTTTTCAATCCGTTCTCCAGAGTGGAAATTTTTGAATACGCTATGAATCCGGAATCTTGCGGACGCTAAATCCGGATATTTTTTATTCGGTGACGTAACAAGATCGTGCCCAGTTCCTTAACGTGAATTCTGAATTCAAATGGCAACCTTATTCCCAGATTAGGAGAGTGGGAGAGGACCCTTATCAATTGCTTGCGCTAACTTGCCCTTAATTGATATGGTTACAGCATTTAACGTAATAAGTCGCATGTTTTTTTTTTTTTTTTTTTTTTTAAGCGAGTTTTAGTTCTTTTGATTAAACATGGACAAACAAAACTAATAGTACCATGATGGTAGTCTTTTTTTGCATGGTACTAGACTCTCCATCCCCGCCATATGCCACAATATTTATATCATCTTGTAGCACCAAAACAAAGCCCAGTGGGATCTACCCATCTCTTCCCTCCGTTTGTACCTGTGAGGGTTATGAATTGCTTGAACGTCCGATTGTTAAAATATAGTGAACATCCCTATGTATACGTAATTTAAAGTGCTCACCCAAAGTAGAAACCTCTGATGGATACGCTGTGGCAACGGCTGTAACAGGAGGGACGCTCGGCGGACTCGTATAGGTCTGTACGGTAACTGAGCTGGTGCCAATGGTACAGCTACATTGATCGCCGGGGTACTGAAGAAAACAGGCACTGAACAAGGCAATCTCAAATGCTGGGCTGGTTCCGACAAACAAACTGCTTCCTTGACGAGATGCCTTGGTCGCTGTTCCCCATTGGAAAGTAAGGCAACTCATGTAGGGAGGCTATATAAAATAAGATCAGAAGAAAACCCTTTCTATTCGGGAAAGTGAGCCACCTTGTAATTGTCTGCTTGCCAGTCAGCACTTGAACTCGGATGTAGACGGGGGGAAAACTCAATTATCATTGAACTTTGTTTCACTTCAAGCTTTAGGTAGTAGACCCTTCTTTTTCAACTTTCGACATGGACCAGTTACGGGAAATCTGTCGCATACCACGGGAAAGAGCGCCGGGAAGATATGGCGCCTCAAAGTCGCGAATTTTTACAGACGTTTGTATGGGGGGGGGGGGGGGGGAGGGCAAGTTTGCAAACCCCACCATACAAACGTCTGTAAAATACTGTGACTTTGAGAAGCTATATCTTAGCTATTTTTTAACAAACCAACTTGCCAATTTTAGTTAATTTAAAAGCGATTTTTCCAGCGGAGTGGGTGGATTTTCCCTAACTTGCTCGTATAGATATAGATTATAGATATGTATAAACAGAAATAGATTTGCCATAGACATAGACGTAAGCGGCTGACAAAGATATAGACATAGATCAGTAAATATTGATATAGATATTGATATAGACATAGATATACATATACATATAGACGTAGACATATATATGCATATAGACATAGACATAGACATAGATATAGATATAGATATAGATATAGATAAGATATAGATATAGATATAGATATAGATGTAGATATAGATATTGATATAGATGTAGATGTAGATATAAATATACATATACATATACATATACATATTTATGAATACATGAACCTATTTTGCACCCCAAGCAGAACAGCTCAATTATTACTCATTCAAAATATTATGCCGTTTCTGATTGGCTCCAATCCCCCGGCTAATTCTCCATAACCACATGCAAATAGGCAGTGCTTCCATACCCTATTATTGGCTCTACTATCATACATATTGTGATGTAACATATGCATATACATTTTGACGTAGACTTAAATATGCATAGACATAGACATAGATATAGATATAGATAATCGGTGACAAAATTAGTTAAGACACTTTGCCCTAAAGGGCGCTCTTGACGTTTTACCGACCTCAAAAGGAGAAAATAAAGCTTTTCCTCCCCCATCCCCTCCATGCAATGTTGTACCGCTGTTTGAACTACCTGTATAAAACAACAAACACCCCAACTTTGAGTGGTTCGAAAGAGGAGGGGAGAAGGTGAGGGGTGTGGATTGTTTTGTTCTCTGAAACTACCCTTTTTGAGCAAAATGCCTCAACAATTTTGTAGCCAATTTTAAACATAATTGCCTATGTACTGTAGATTGCAGATGTTACACTCAATAATGATAATAACCCATGATGACTGGCAGTTTACAGGGTGAAATAATTTAACGGTCTTATTCTTGTTACTGCTAGTAAATGTGGTGGTTTTGTTGATTCCTTTCCCTCAGCTGCACTTTGGTTTTCCGCATGCTTCGCAGCCTCTTGGTACAAGAGTGTTGTTAACTGTCTTGAACTTAGTACTCACGAGTCTATCCCGGAGACTTATTGGCCGTCTGTAAGCCACTAAGGGTGATTAGTTAAATATGTTGGCCAGTCTTTCTTTAGATTGTAGGAAGTTCCAGTTTCTTCTTGCAGTCTCTGCAATAAAGGTGGTATGTGGGTTGAATGTAGTGACCAGGGGGATACGATCGGTAGATTCCCTGTCTCTGGTCTGTAGACATTCGTGTTGTGCCATTGTAAGGACTTTTTCCATTTCTCGTAAAACCTTGGTCCGTTGGTAGCCACATGCTACAAAGAAATCAGCGTATTCGGCTATCCTTTTCTTCAGTGAATCAGTGGAAGAACATATCCTTCTCAATCTCAATGCTTGGCTGTACGGGATACTTTGTTTGAGGTGTGGTGGATGTGCTGAAGTCAAGTGTAGGTATGGATGTGTGTCTGTAGGTTTCTGATAGACGTCTGTGTGGATGTTGCCTTGTCTATCCTTTAGGACTGTCGTACCCAGAAAGTTAACTGACTAGTTAGTGGATAATTCGTGTGCAAATTTGATGCTGCGTTGTTCAGGTGGTCAATGAATTCCGTTAAGGAGTCTACGTCCCCTTTCCATATTAAGAAGAAGGTCATCTATGTCATCTGTGGGTATGGGTTTATCATCTAGGTGTGTAAAAAAGCATCATTTTGTGTAAAAAAGCTGCTTTTTTGCAAATTGGACGGTTGTCAAAATACTGCTTTTTTACAAAAATATATTGTTGTAAAAAATACATTTTTGTAAAAAAACATGTTTTTTATAATCGAACAATTTGAGCCCTTAAATGCGTAAGGGAAAGATTTAACGACAGTTTAACAATTTCAGAGTTTATATGGAAACCACTCAAGCGTGACTGGGTGGCAAGAGTTGTTTTCCTCATACAAATCCTTCTAATTTGCAACTATCACACTTCATAATAATGAACAGTACCCATGTGGTTATGGAGAATTAGCCGGGGGATTGGAGCCAATCAGAAACGGCATGATATTTTGAATGAATAAAAATTGAGTTTGTTCTGTTTGGGGTGCAAAATAGGTTCATTGCGCACTTTTGTTGCAACCAGGAACTGTATTGGCTTTGAAAATGATTTAGGAACATTAGTTATCCCGCCACTCGCTTGTTCAATGAGGAACTGGTACCAGTTGTGAAAACCCTTGTAATCTTTTTTACTCAGGACCTTGTCACCTTAATTGCAAGAATAAAAAAAGGAGGAAATTACTCATAAAAGATAGGTCTAGATCAGGCTACGTTCTTGTAAAGATCGGGTCGGCTTGTAGGTCCTGCGTCGTTTGTGAGGCGAAACACGTACAGTCTGCAGCTGCGGGTGAGAGGGGGGGGAGTAGAAAAAAGCAGGTCCAAAATGTGCTCCTTCCACGTGAGCCTGATAATGAACCGAGTTAAAAGATTGGGTAATGCCCAGTAGCAAAGTGCTGTTGGCAGCGTTATTTCAGATCGATAAAATCCGAATTTTGCGAGATCTAGATCCGACACAAGGGACTTAGAGTGAGGTGTTTAGCAAATAACCTCATCACCTAATCTTCACGATGTATATAATAATGTCTGAAATTTTCAGACAGTGAATGTTGTTACGCGGATTTTTGGTCGGTTCGCGGGCCAGGTTCGTCTTGAAATTTCAAGGTGTTGCAGTGAATCAATCTCAATGAAACTTTCAAACAATTGTATACATGATAAAGCCGTTATGAGGTGAGGTTTAAAACGAATGCTGTCGAGCCGTTCTAGAGATAAACAGAAAAGCGCTAAAATTCAAAATTTAGAATAGAGTTTCACTTAGCCAGGTGGTGACAAAAAGGGTTAGTTTTCAAGATCGCAAGAAAGAAAATACAGCAAAGTTTCCTAGCATCGAAATATGATACTATAGGAAAATTCATTACCTGACGAGGGAATTCCGCGTTAAACTGCAGGCGAAAACCGATATCGCACGAATCGCGAATAAATTGAATAAATTAAAATAAGAAAAAAGGAAAACAGCAACAAGATAGGATGACTACATGATCAGAACCACGTGACTGTTCATTTTTCCCGCGTAGTCCTGCGGCTACGGTGAGTTGTTGAGTTGTTTCGCATAGTCGCGACTACGGAGGTCGGAGAACAATTTGCTCGGATTTGGCTGTGTCGGTAATTCTAGAATCTCGTCTTCAGTTAAGTAAAAACGTTTTCAATTCACCTGTTTTAAGTGAGAGGGAAGCGAAACATGTACTACTTTGTGTTTAATGTCTGCTCAGACTTACGCTTTTTATATACTCGAAACACTTAAAGTTGTGACTACATTTTTATCTAAAACTAAAATAAGCTTAGCTGTTTATACGAAGAATTCAGATTGACGGCTGAGAACAGAAATCATGCAGGTAATTTATTTTCTCTTCGCACTTAATTAAAAAGTTTCAATGTTTGTTCGAAATGATTAGTGTGTCTTTCTACTTGTGTAACCTTTGTTTATGCGAGTTTTTATATCGCATTTGCTGAATGAAAATTATTCAAACACTTGAGATAATCGAAACTCAGCATTTCGATACTTCAAACTACATCACTAATCGGAGAAGTCCATCTTCTAAATCTAATAAATGAACTATTACTATTTCTGTTTATTTCTTTAATATTTGACTTAAGTATTCATGGGCGAAAAAATAAAACTGCGCAACCAAAACGTTTGTTCACCAAGTTCACTCGATGTAATTACTTCCCCAAGCATGGAAGAATTTGTTCATTATTCTTAATAAGATAAGAGCACATGCAAAATATTTGCATTTTTTGTGAACTGAACATGAAAACAAGAAAATCTTTGCGTGTTGTTTCCCTCTCCGCCTCTTCTCTCCAAGTCTATCTTAATTAACTTTCTATATTTGCACGACTCAACCCAGTGCTACAAACAAAGGATAACGCTCGTCCAGCCGTAGTTCGTAGTCCGTAGTCGCCTTATCTTAAAGTCCCTAATATCTTCGGAGATGATTACGGTACGTCTGTATAGTAGTGAGCCTGGCTCGTATTATTAAGGTATTCAACAAGGTGACAATAGTTTTGAAAACAATAGTTTTGAAAACATTTTAAAATGACGATGTAGAAAAACGTTTTTGTAGTTGTTGTGTTATAATTTGACGATAGTTGTTACGTATATGTAGATGCGAAACAATATCTCTTTGCCTCGTTTTCAACTAGCAATTCTACACTAATTACCACGCTTCGTTAACCAATCGTTATTCCATTATGCGATTATAAGCAGAATTCTGACGCTACTTTAGAAAACTCTATTCAGCCGGGCTTTTTTTTTTTTTTGGCTTCTTGCGACTGGGGAGGGTCTCGAAGGCCCTTCCTCTTCAAAACCGCTCATCCAATGGCTTCCAAAATTACACACAATAATTTACTCATCATCTCCAACTTCTTGGCATAACTTGATTGACACAATGTCGAAATCTGACGTCATTATGATTGAATTTATTGGCAGAATACAAATTTCCCTCAAATTAGACATAAAGCGAAAATACTTTAATAAATAGTATGCTCTCTGATAAAATCAAGGAAGTTGGCAAACACATAAGTGATCTTTAATAATATCAGTGCGGTCATGGTGATGTCTTTTATTACTAAAAAGGAACTGGAAACTTCCGCCATCTTGAATTCGCCATTTTGAATTATTTAAATGTATTCCATTTTACTTAAAAATCGTATAAATCGAGATATTTTTAACAGAAAACTTAATCTGAGTATAAAAGGATGCTTAGGATGCAGGATGCAAAAAATTAGCAAAATATGAAATTCCGCGAGAAATAAACACTGTTGAAAATTTAAGTCGCCTTCTGGCATTTAATCGTATTAAATTCACGTTTTTTCCCATGCTAGTTACTAAAAAGCCTAGATTTCATTTAAAGTTTCAAAACTTTGATAAAATAATGCTAAATTAAGTGAAATATAATATTAATTATAACATAGCTAGAATATTCAGCTAATCAAATTTAATACCCCAAGCGTGCTTCTTATTCCTATTGAGCGCGCTGATGACGTCAATAATTTATACTATATGAGGTCTGAGGTCTTGTGAGCTTAGCAATCCTCCAAAGACGTCTCCTAAGTGCATCCATGACTCAACAGTACACGATTAAGCGTTAACCATGTGTTTTATAACGTAAATTTAAGAGAAAACTTTTGAATTTGTTAACCGATAGTACGGGAAAGAGGTAAGTTATTGTTGTTGTTGTCATCTGCTCGAGCTGTGCAGGCGTGTACAAATCACTCTTTGCAAAGTTATTTCTTTCAAAAAGAATTTTTCGGCGAATTAATAGTTTTCCGGCACCTCAACATGGATTTTACAATCTTTTTTAATGTTGACTTAACCGACCTGAGTAAACTTTCCCTCAGTTTCAAGACAAAAACATAACTGTGAGGTAAAAAATATGGTAACGCAGACATTGACGCGTACTGCTTTGAGCGCGTGCTACAATAATAAAAATTTAAGTTACTGCTACATTGATTGCTTTGATAATGTTATAAAACAATTAGTTCATGCTTCAGCTGTGCGTATGTCGATATATTGAGCACTTGGAAACTTTGGAGAACACTCAAGAGGCTAGAGTTGCTCTCGGCTGCGCCCCAGCAACTCTTACGCCTCTTTCGCGCTCTCCAAACTTTCCGCGTGCTCAATATCTCGACATACGCACGCTGACGCATGAACTAATTGTTAAATTCAATCAGTAAAAATAGAAATAAAACCTATTTTGCAAATGTTTTAAAACATGGCTGTCAAAACTCTGTTGCCATGGTAACATCAATATTGATGTACACGTCACCTTGACTTTAAAATGTTCCCAGATAAATGTTAGGAAAAGTCGCTGAAGTTATTCAACATTTTAGCGAGGGGGTGGCGAGGGGGACTGGCTCAAAAGCCCCACCCGCTCTGACAACGGCTCTTGAAAATATAAGGTTTGAAATACATTTACGTTTTATTTGAATTCAAATAATGAACATCCAGAATTTTTTACCTCTCACAGAGGTTATTTGTCGAACACCACACCTTAGGGTCCTGGTGTAGGATTTTCATTTGCAGGTCTAGATCTCGGAAAATTGGGCTTCTATCGATTTCAAAGTTTTTTGTTTATTGTTGCTTAATATATAATAATATCGATTCCGTGGAGAAAATTTTATAGCGATTGGACAAGGATAAAATAACTTATTGAAGATTGAAGAATAACGGTATGGTCTCCGGAAAACTGTATCGAAACACCTAAAAAGAAGCGTGGCTTGTGTCAGAGTCAGCGGGGACGAAAAGGTAGTTTTTTTTTATTATGGGAGCAATCCATTCAGACATGCAAGCGAAATATTGTAAGGGGGAACGAAGGAAAAAGTGCGATTATGGCTGAAGATTTTTTCCCTTCACTTGCATGGGCAAAGGGAAATCAGCTATTTGCCTGTCTTGCTTGGCCTTGCCGTCTGTCATACTTCTAATGGTGCAATTTATTTGAAGTTGGAAGGACTTCCTCGGTGGTACTCCCACATATGGGTTAGATAGGCATGTGCCGCCCGATAAGGTATGGTTTTTGAGGGTTACGATCCTTAAATAGGGTATCATTTTTTTCCCTTGTTGGATTGTATTCGCGGTTTGATCCCTAGATAGGTACCTAAATTGTTTCAGCTGTAAAAAGATTCAAGTGCGTAAATGCCCAGCTACAGTAGACACAAATCATCTGTTAATATACAACTATCCCCCGAAGGGGAGGTGAATAGTGGTGTAAATACCGAGACGTGAAGCGTCGAGGTATATATCTGTCGCTATGAACCGACCCTGAGGGGGATAGTTGTTTTAGTATTTACCAAATCAGGTGGATAAAAATCAAAAGGAACTTTTCGTAAATACGTCACTTAGTTAGAGTTTGTTTATGTTTCAGTTGACAGTGTTTTGAGGATCATTTTTTGTGATTTTGCTGCAAATTCAGTAAGAACATTTTTTCTACCGACCAGTGAACACAACCATGCCAAATTTTGTCTCTTCTTGGTATTTGTTGGTGTACCTGCTTCATTTACCGTTAAATTTCATCTTTCCAAACCGATTGCGAAACAAGAAGCCATTTTTAGTCCCGCCCCAAAACAGTAAATATCCGAGGATATTCCGAGTTACGGGAGCAAATGAGAACGCGCGAAAATTGCTATCCACTGATACTAAAAAATACTAAAACTGATAAAAAATACTAAAACTGAGCTATCCCTTAGAATATTATGAATAGGAGTACTTCATGCGATTGAATTCTTAGCTTTTGTTTTTCCCTTGAATGGGGTGTCATTTCAGTGTTTTCCCTAGGATTATGGGAAAGCCAGGGGGAAATTCTGCCTGTAATTATTGTCAACAGTGTTTGTATGAAGCCTGCGGTAGCCGGAAACATAATTAATAAAGATTCGGGAACTAACTTTTTCAAAAGCACAATTAAAATTAAACATTTCGTTAGCAGGTAACTGTTATTCTCCTGTTTTTCTGAGCCACCCAAATGTAAGCTGCTTTCTCAAATTCAAAGTCTTAAAGCTTTGTTCCATCAATACACTGACCATTAAAGTATTGTTCAGGATCCTGTTGCTACTTTGTAGCCAAGTTCTGATCCTTTTCAGAGCGGAGAATCCTCTACGGTTGACCGAGTTCTGCATTTTGACTCTCCTTTAAAAGTAAGGGCGGAAATTCACTTTAGCACTCAGTTTAAGCTCCTTTGAGGGCCCTTGTGTTTCTGGAATAATGTCAAGATACAATATTTCCTCGATTAATCGCCTCCCTCGAATAATCGCACCCCCCCCCCTCCCCCCCTCCCCACCTCTCCTACCACTATTGTTGGTTTTCACATGACGTCACTAAAATTCAAACTACAAAACTGTCGATCCTACTGAGATATACTTTGATGATGTGTTAGAGCAGCTGAAAACAGTATACAAATTTTCGCTTCAAAAGGTTTCTTGGTTTCTAAGCTTTTGCGTGACGAAGCATTTACGTGACGGCCGAGAGAGCTGTCATGTAGGTTAAAAAAGTGACGTATTTCGGGAATTTTGCTATCGTAGCAGTCCATGTATTAGACAAAGTACTACTTTAATCTTTATGAGTTCCTGGAGGAATAAATTCACGCTTTTGTACCAAAACTCGGTAACAGATGTTTCTGTTGGTTTCCGTCCGCCATGTTGGTGCTCATCCTGGTGGGCACCAGCATGGCGTCTCCATACAAATCTCGACAAATCTCGACAAATCTCTAAACATTTCTCCGGATATCTCTTATAAGGAATATTCTTCTTACGTGAATTCTTGGCGAGGGTCTTCATGTATTTACCTCCTTTCATTTCCCAGATTCCGGACTTTATCTATTGAACGGTTTTAATTTCATTTTTCGATCTATCTTGAATGGCGTGACACTGAAAACCAGCAATAGGTAACCCGCTATCGATACCCACAGCGGTATATCTGGACGATGAGGCTGAAGAGGAGTCTGATTCAGCAAGACTGATCAGCGACGACGTCGAGGATATTTACAATGAAAATAAGCAAGGAACCAAATTTGGAACACTTGAAAAGGCGATGTTCAGTTTCTTTGCCGCGATTATTTTTGATTTAATGGGAAAATAGAAGAAAATCTTCCAGTGGACTATATATAAAACTAGTAATAGTTGACACTACAACTGCCCCCGCTCCGTATATTGTCATTTAATAGTATTCTTGCTCGTTGCGTAGCTCTTTGAAATATGCCGATTCATAATGAAGATGTTCACACATATTTCATACAACAGGTGAGATAAATACCGGAATTAAACGCAAGGTTCCACGCACAGTTTCGGTTCGATTTACACAGCTTTGATCAAAACATTCTCAGTTTCGAGAATAGTTTATTCTAAACCATAAGAAAAGATTTAATTAGAAGTTTAATTTTTAGCTATTTCTATTTCACTTTTTACATTTAGCTCATTTTATTTGCCGGAAAGTTAGCCTTAGAAATTAAAAGGACGTTTGATCAATTCACGCATTCTAGTCTTATTTTAAACTTTATAGTGGAAGGACATCTGTGAGCAGGGAATAAGTCAGCACAGAATTTGATTGTCGGCGAATTTCTGCAATCATCCATCGTTCTGTTAGTGATAAGCTAGCCGTTGAATCATTCACTCGTCTTGCTTGTTTTGGGCCAAGTCTTATTCCGGTTAAAGAAAGACAAAGAATGTCTGGCAAGGTTTCCAATCAAATATTTGTGAACTCGTGTCCAGCAAACTCACTTAGTGTTAAAACATACACTGTTCTACGCAACTTATAACTTCATCTGCGCTTAACGAGTGTCTTTTGGTCCATAACTTTCATAACAACTGCTCAACAGAATGTCACCGATAATACGTAACGCAAAGAGTATCGAAGTGTGACTGCACAATTAATATCAAAAAATCTACCTATTGTAAGCTGTTCCTTCGGGATTTTTTGTGTGTTACGTCATCCTAACTATTTCGTACTTGCGGGCGCAAACAATAGAAACGTCATCATTACCTACCGATTCCTAGCGGCCCCTGTTCAAGCAAATCGAGATTTTTTCTATATTGACTGTATGACTGTATATTTCAACTGTAAGTACTTTCCTTAATATACGCGCGAGTTACTAGAGTGCCTCCTCGATCGGGATTTCTCCCTCTGGGCGAAATCCCTGAGGGGGCAATAATCGCCTCCCTCGAATAAACGCCTTCCCTCGAATAATCGACCCCTTTTGGTGCGAAAAAAGAAATAATCGCCCCCGGTTATTATTCGAGGAAATACGGTAGCTGCCGTTCAGTGAAACGAATGCATCACAGGTTTGAGCAAATTGATCCCACGGAAAATCACTTTTATAATCAATTGATCATGAGAAAACACAAATGAAAACACCAGACAATGTTTCATCAACTTTTTTTGAGTGATTTTGTCTTTGAATTATTTAGTTTTGATCTGTAACAAAGCTTCCGCTGGGTTAAATCACATTTCGTTTTAAAGCTAGGCAACGATTTTCCAGCGAGTTAAGTAAGGCGGCCCACCTTGCCCTCAGTATCTAGTGTGAACACTACATTTTTTGCGGGTTTTGGGCCTTGACTAGTGTATCGACTTTTGTTTATCCCATCCTTAAATAGGGTCAGGGTTTAGGACCCTGGGCGGCACACACAACTATCCAAAATTAACAGGAGTACCCCTGGGGCTTACCACGGGTGGATAAAAATTTTTCCGCCGTTACTGCAAGCCCTTCTCCACTACTCCTGTCCACTGCATGAGCTCGCTTTAGCTACCGCTCGTGTACGGTTGACCCTCACAAGCGATTTTCAAATGGACGGAGGTTTCTCGCGGCCCAGAATGATGTTCCCAATATCAATGTTTACCGTTCGTACAGAAGTTGTAGAAGCAACAATGTAAAGCGCTGTCATGTGTGAAGAATTTAAAGAGGTTAAAAACTATTTCTTACCAACAAATGTATGTTCAAAGCCATTGTGCCATAGTTTTGTTTTCTTCTTGTAATATGGTGTAAACCATATATCATGCAGTTTCTTTTGAAACGACGCTAAGTTCTAGCGTTAAAGACAAAAACAAATTTTATTCATGTAGAATGGTTAAGTCTTCATGCGAAAAAAGAAGAAGAATTGTTTAAGTTGAACATGCATAATTTTTAATTTTATTTTTCCTTAATCCCATCAAGTGAGGATATTTAACAATTATTCCTCGAGGCCGAATGGGCTCTGAGTCAACCTTGAATTCTTACGAGTATACCGCTGATCTTAATGTTTGTTGTGACACTTTCCCGATTGTAGCAAGGAAAGTGGCGAGAAAATACGAAAATCTTAGTTTTAACTTGTTACGTCACGCGCTCTCAATATGGCGTCGTAAGCAATGTTTTAGCCTTAACAACGTGCTAGTTTGCATAATAGGTCATTTAACTGCGGCCTTATCTGTCATCCACCTTGCAAGGATCATATATCTAATGTGCCCCTAGAAGGCTTTTTACAGCCATGAAATGATTTAGATATATCAAAACAATCGTACTTTATTTGGGGAAAAAGAATGTAAGCGAATTTTGCTAGCATTATATTTTGCCCTGGTTTACTTACCAGAGGATAATAAAGACTCACCGTAGTTGTAGGCAATATTCCTATGGCTTTGAGATAATTTAAGGCCTCTTCGACGGGACCACCTGGTTTGCAAATCTCAGAGAGAAAATCCGTTGCTGTTTTTGTTTTTACGCGAGGCGGATCCCCTGAATTACGCTCCCAGCTTTTCAATGCAGCTGTTAAAATGCAAAGTATAAATGGCTTAGCCAGTTTGTCAATAAAGTCATAGAAGGAATGGACTCCTAGCTGGTAGTGACGGGTTCCTCTATAAGACGAACACCTCCAAAAACGGACGTTAGAGTTTTTCCCTGACTTTATCAGTTTCTTTTCATGGATCGCTCAACGAGGCAGGCACACAATAGACCCTCATGATTAATGAAGCTCCCAACTGTGCTCCATCTCAGCGAGAATTGACTGCATCAGAGGCAACCCCGCAAAGTTCTCAAATAGGAATATCACTCTTGTGCACTCAAAACACCTAATTCATTAAGATGGTGACAACATTGTTTCTTTTCTAAACAAGGAGTCCATTTTTAAAGCTCTTTGTTCATGGGAATACCATTTAACTCCTTATACCCTTTCACAGTGAAGTCCCCGACAGTGCTTCAGCTAAATGGGTATTAGAAAAAAATAATAAGATAGATAAATGTTCTGAAAGTTCACAGAAATCTGTGAATGATCCTTTTCTTTCCTTTAATTTGCGATAGTCACAGTGTAGACAATTTTAAACCCCTACGTTTTCTTATTGGAAGCGACAAAGATCTCAGGTAAACAAGGAAAACAACTAAGTTATCCATAAAGGAAAAGAAGAATCATCGCCAGACCCGAGTTGTCTATAAAATGAAAGGGTGAAGTGGAATGAGACCTTCACGAGCCGTTATTGTGCAAAGAAATTCATGCATGTACAGAGGTTTAGACATGAAGAATAAGGCAAAAGTCGAATACCATTCCAGCTTTCAGCTACCACCGCCGTGACGCTTCCTGGAAATCACTAAGAACGGCATCAGAAACAACAAAATCTAACGGACAAGCTCGCTAATAAGTTAAGCAAAGATAATGGAATCTTTTCAGTGAAAAACATATTGAAAAAATAATAATAACAAAAGAAGGTTTTTTGTACCTTTGCTGAAAAACTGATTGCCCTGGCAGAAGAAAAAGTCATATCACAAGTTCAAAGTGAGACCACAGATCGACTCCGGGAATATTGCCACTACTTATTGTCAGACGAGTGCAAATTTAGAGCTCTGCTCTCAACCCAGGTTTGTAGACCTGATTAAATACTCTCTTTCTTAACCATACACGGGTAAATTACCTTGGAAAACGACAAATTCTTTTGATGCAGTTTTCATAGCTCCTGCTGGGGTCACCTTAAAGAGAGGTGTAGGACTAGCTGGTTGAACAGTTAATTCCGATGGAATCTTGAGATTATTTGTTGCTTTGTTCCACATCTTGTTACAAATATCGTTCTGGAGATACTTCTGTGAAAAACTTTCAAAAGACAAGCAAACAAACGATAAAGTCATTAATTACTTTGAACTCGCTCTAGTCGCTTCTATTTGCTATCAAAGCATAAAGCAACTCACAGGTTCACACTAGTCTTGCAACTGCCTGATTTTTTATTAGCTGTATTTTCATTTCTAAGTTGGCTAAGTTGTTGCATACAGATATAGGGCTTATTGACCATTACGGAACACGCACTTTTAAGACGGAATCCATTAGGACACTGAGCAACTTTAATTTTCAGTGGACAAAAACCTTGTACCAGAATAATTTTAGGAATATTGCATTCTTTCATTTTTACATTTTTCAAGGGCTAAAGATGTCATTATAATGTAATAACACTAAAGAAAATTTCTCATGGGAGTCCGCGGAAAATGAATGTCAAATTTCACAAGAATTGTGAAAATACAGGTAAAGCTGAAAATTTCATGTGTAAGATGTAATTTTGTGAAATTTGAAATTCATTTTCCCGCTTCGTCGGTGTTAGCTTACGTGATTGTGCCTTAGAAAACCTATTCTCGACTCAGGAAAATTGAATTGGATATAGGTCTAGTTTCAGCGGGCACTAGGCTTTGAACCATACGCCGGTTTTTGCAAATCAGAACCGTGTACTCGTTGTTTCAGTGTTTGTTGTCTATTCCGTGCGAAATCCTGTCATTTATCAGCCCGCGAAGATAGTAGTGTTTTGTTAGCTATTTAAGTGTTATGTAAGCCTTAACCAGAAACTTTTTGACTGCATTTCACTCAACTTAAAAATCTCTAGACTGAAATGCCACCGGGTTGAAACTTTACGGAGTCGGGTTATACTGAATAAATGTTCTAAAATTTGACTCATTTTAAATCTGAACACAGTGAAGTGTTACTAGGGGCCACCAACTTACTGATGTCGTTAGATAAAGGCTTCTAATCGAACTTTGAATGACTTTTTTGCGTTTTAAATTGTCAGGTAGTAGGATGAGTTGATTTTTTTCCTAACCCGCTTTTCACAACCCACCCACTTTTCCTGAAAAATATAAAATGTCAAATTGGGCGAAAAAATTGCAAAAGATGATTTAGCATTTAACTTATTCGCCTATGAACCGCCAGCAAAAGAACAACAACAACAACAAAAACAAAACAAAAAGTATGTAAAGTTCACCAGAAAATTCCAATAAAAATCTTGTTCCACTGTGCACGATCTGGGCCTACAATCATCGTCAAAAGTGTTGGGAAGGCTGCTACTTCTTTCCTCTTTTGTTCCTTCTTTCCCCCTACCCCTGGCCAAATTTTGAGCAAAACGTCGTTGTTTGCGAGCGTAATTGTTCTGTTATATTCCAACATTGTATAGGGGGGATGGAGGATATTTAGCCAAAAGACAAAAATCTCTTTTTTGAGGATTAAACTGGACTACTTGTTGTACAACCTTCCCATTAACTACTTTTGTCTGGGATTGTAACTGTTCGAAAGGTGGATGATATCCCATATAACAGGTATTAATCGCCGACTCAAAACGTTTTCCCTGATGTTTGAGCCGTTTGAATGTTCTGAAATCGAGTATAGATTTTGCCAGTTATGGTATAAAAACACTGGTATGGTTTTCGAGTGAAGCTGACAAGAATGTAAGAACGTACTTTTGCCTGAAACAATTTTCAGTGCCAATTAGGCTAAATTATCGTAACAATCGCTTAAACAATATGATGACGTCTTTTTTACTTCATTAGGGCAAGGTACTGGGTTTGCAAACCCGGTATAAGTTTTAAAAATCATACCAGTTGCCCTTCACTTAAAACGTGACAAAATGACGAACTAGGAAGTTGCAAATTTGGTAGATAAACCCACGCAGCCGCGACCCTTGTCCTTACTGAATCTGTTATTGTCGACTAAACGTAATATATCTTTAGCGATACATTCGCGTATGTGTTCCTAAGCTGGTAACCTTTTAAATTACAAATTGCATGTTACAGGTGGATGAAATATAAGAGACTGAGGATACGCCGATACGAGAAACGGCAAACGTCAGATTCAAGTTGAGAATTTCTCAAAATAGAAAATGAGCAGATTAAAACAGTTCAAAACAATTCTTATGGATGGATAAAAAATTGCGTGAAACTACTAATTTATGTGTAGAAATAATGAACAATAAACGACAAATAATGGGGAAACTTGGTCACATGGTACAAACGCACGTTTGTCGTTTGACTTAAACGTGGTGCTTAACCTCTCTTGACTATAGTTTTGTAAATTGAACTCATATAAAATTTGTTCTACTTTATTTTGGCCATTTACTTGGCCGAAACTCAGTAGTAGACTAAGTGGCGAAATTAGACCTGGTGGTTAATACGTACCTTTCACTTGGAAGGAGAGCCAAAATGATGAAGAGGGAAATAGCGCTCATGATGTCCACTTTAACGGTGGGTGCTGCTGTAATCAAAACTCGGAACTGACTTTATTAGTTTAAAGAGATGTTCTTGCCATTTTACCTAAGTTATCCCTTTTATATAAATGATTGATTAACTGTCCCTGTTCCATAAAAACTTCTTAAATTAGTAAACGTCCTTGTTCCCCCAGCTTTGTTAGATCTAGAAAAGTGGAAAATCATTTCAAGAATTCGGTAATATTAAGTTGACAATACTCAACACGTTTTCCCGGAAATACTAGTTTACTTTATCGCAAAATCGCGTGTTCAACGACAAAACATTTATGATAAACAAACTATTCGCTATCCAAATCGTGATAGTTTGTTTTCGAAGTTTTCGTCTAATTAAAAAGGTTTGTAAATAACCAATGCAATCTCCAAAGAAACTAAGCATCTCCCTTTCTTCATTTCAAGGTTGAAGGCCTGATATGAGCTATTTTACTGAAACTCCCAGTACTACCTCATGGCCGTAGAAATATGGGCCCCCTCGCCCCCCGCCCCCTTCCGCTCACTTTTTGGGAAGATTTTATCTGTTTTAATGAAAGAAGACTTAATTTTGCGGGAAACCCACTACAGAGATGGGCCGAATGAATAAGCTACATTTAAGTACGCCGTCAGCATTGCTTTAACTCTGTGCCCTCTAAATTCGTTGGTTATAGGGGCCTGTATTTTAGGCCGTCTGTAGCTTATCGAATACGGACTTACTTAGCGTAAAACTCCAAATAAAACTTATATGTCGACTAAATGCTGAAAACTAAACGTGGCAGGGAAAATTCTAGTGATTAAGTCTTTCTTTACGATTTTGATTACGACATTCTAACTCAGTTTCCAGTAAGTCAGTTTTCCAGAAGCAATCGTCAAAGGTTTTAGTAGAAACCGTGAATTAAAGCGTTGACCAATTGAAAATTATCTTTAACACATGTCAACTTAATTCTTCTTAATCCGAGGCGCCATCGACCTTGGCTCATTTCAATGCTCTCAGGTCTGGTAAAACTACAAATTCCGAATTTTTATTCAACTTTGATCTGCTGAAATTGCTGAAATGTTTTCAGGTTTTCTCTCTAGGTAATTAATAGGAAGATTTGACCAATGTGAACACTCGAAATGAAAATAGAGTCTGGTAGGTCAGCACACATTGATACTTACTATAATTATTATTTAAAAGTAAGGCCACTGAATGAAGTAAAACTCATGCAGGCCGATACGTTTACTTTTATAACTTACCGCAAGGCGAAGTGACCGGCTTATATCTTTGAAAAAGCTTACGTCTCAGGATATTCTGAAACAAAAAGACAATATTGAGTGCCTGTTTGCATTTCAGACGGCCCATCTTCGCTTGTCGACTTCCTCGCGGGTTCAACTATTCAAGTGTCACTTTTCAAACTCAAAACGTTCAGTGGTATTAGAAAGGGTAGCAGGTCACAGAATCTCTACTGTTGAGAAGCAAAGCGCTATTCTCCAAGGGTTGACAGAGATTTTGGGTCGCACAATATAACAATAATATATAGATTTAGCCAGGGCTAAAAGCGAAGCTCCCATTAATACATTTATAATTTAAATCAAACAATAAACTTGTGATCCACAAATCAGTTAACTTGAGGGCACATTCATGTGACTTTTGAGGGAAAGGCTAAGTTATTTTAGAGTGAAACATCTTACATCGAGTTGATAGCCTTATATGTACACCCAAAAAATAACAAACATCTTCGATCACATTCAAGAGCCATAATGGCTCTTGATCACAGCTGTAGATAAGACCTCGAAAACAAATTCTAGGAAAACAAATCACGCTGAATTTTTTTGCGTTCGACAGGTTTACTTTACAAATTCTTGCCAACAAAGCTCGGGGTCTGTAAACCAACCTTTTATACTTTTTATACATCACATCTGAGGTGAAACAGTACGTACAATTTATCATACAGACCTCGGACAGAATACGGTTTTTCACAATTTTTCAACACAAATTGCACTCAGTCAATTTTCAGGACGATCAATCGTGGGCTTTTAGCGAAACCGTTCAAAAAAATTTCGAAAATCACTCATTAGGCCGGCCGGTTCTCGTTTCTAGTGCGTGCTGTCTGTGTAATCGAGTGTTTGAATGAACTTTAAAAGAGTTACGTTTCAACATAATGACGAATTTATTATTATAATTTTTTGTTATTTAATGGTTTCAGTTATAACGATGTGTAATCTTATAAAGCGTTTGATACGCGCGACATTTTTTTAAAGTACTCCTGCAAGCGATGTTCATGAACGATGAAAACAAACGCCAAGGACGAGCGATTAAAATTGCAAGAGAGTACTAACAATCGACAAAAGAAAGATAATTCGGTGAAACATTTACAGAGACAACAATTTTCATTCACGAAGACAAGTATTAAAGTGTCTCTAAAAATCCTGAGTCTGTAAACTTAAAAGTTAATTATGTTTTACTGTAATTTCAGCCGGCCTACCGGTGTTTGTTTTTTTCAGAGATGCCAGTACTTCTCGAAGCAAGAAAATCGCTCAAAGTTTTCTTGCTACAGCCAAATTTATAGCTAAATATTCTTCGGGACGTTTTCTTTCTATTTGCGGTGAGAAAATATATCTGAAGGCTTTTCACAGTTCTGTAAGCTTATATCAAACCTGATACTAGGTCAGATCATTGACTCAAATCTTACAAACGTGCATAAACTTGCTGCATAAACTGTGCTCGACTTCATGAAATTAGATATAACAAAAACAAACATCAAATACAATAATTACTCAGGCTTACCATTCGAGATTCAGTTCCTGAAAGATATCATGGAAGGCCACAGTTGCTTGAGACTTTTAAGCCCTCTTACGCATTAAGCAAGGTGGAAAACGAAAACGATGCAATCCGAAATCGGATTACCGGATTTTGACAAGCAACATATTTCTCAACCAAAAACCCAATAAACAAACCTGCCATGAACAACAGGAGACTCTTGATAGCAGCTGTATTTCATTTTGTACATCCAGTGTAGAAGACACAAAACTCTGTTAGCTTCTGCTCTCATAGTAAATAACTTTCATGATGCTGCATAAATTTTCCGCATAAACTCACCTGTCAAGTTTTGACCAATCAGAGTATAAAAATTGGACGTAGAGCGTGACCAACGCGTGACCATGGTAAGAAAAGTTCTTCCCCGCCTGTATTTAAAAAAATGGTTGAATTTTCGCGTCCGAGGTCAGTTTGAAATCAAAATCTTAACAGTGCGGGATCATAGTGACATAAACACAACACATTTAATATGAATCATTGGAAAAAATGAACTTGAGCCTACGATCATTTGAAACTGGTAATTTGTCAGCGGATAACTTCGAAAAATACTCGACCTCGATGGGTGAACACTTGAGCCCGCGGTACGGTCGGGTGATACTGGTCAGCGGGTGCCCTGTTTTGACAGCTGTCAATTGACCACAACATTGATGTGCAATGTTTTTCCTTGGGCTCCCAAACTAGCTAACAAGTGTGAGAGTAGACATTGGTTTCCCTGTGGTGAGGACGGACGGTCGTACGGTCACGTGATTACTAAAGTTTCTCTAATGGGTAGATTACCACATTTCCTTACCTATGGGGCTCCGCCCACGCGCGCAGGTGGAGCTCCGCTATAATCTTACGGGTTGCGAAGTATTCATTTGATGATACGGAAATTCCTACCTACTACCAACAACAATAAGCTTTATTCACATGACTTTCACAGACTTTTATAGTATTTTAAAAGCTACTTTTTTTCTAATTCTTGGCTCGTTAGTATTTTGAAATAACTTAAAATAAAATATAACGAAATAAATCATTGCTTATTTCTAACTACCCATACAGTCGCAGTAATTATTCGTGAGAAAATTTTTTTTCTCAATTCGAATCATGAGTAGCCAATCAGAATACAGGACTCTCGATTCATCTTGCTCGTTCAAGGATTCAGCCACACGTTCACAGAATTTCATCCTCGTGTCACAAAGTACACCAACAAGAATAATTAACAAAATTAATAGAAAAGACAAATTCACTCGTGTTCTAGTCTCAAGGGACGTTATTATGTGACGGTTATTTAGAGAGTTAAAAAGTTAGCTTTCATCTCAAACTTTATCACACTACATATTTCGTCTATTTCGTTTACATTTATATAAATAATTATCTTTTAATAACAAAAATAGCTAGCCCCAGCACGATCCAAAAAGTAATATTGTAGTTATTAGAAAGACAAACAGTCACCCGCTAAAGGATTCAGCAACGTTCACGAAATGGGAAACTTTGGAAAGTACTGCCGGATTAAATGATAAGGTATATTATTTCGTTTACGTTTACGTACTTTAGATAGTTGTTATTTATTAATGAAAAATTATATTAGCTAGCCACACGATCCAAAAAGTAATATTGTAGTTATTAGCGGAGCTCCGGCGCGCGAAGCGCGCCTGCGGAGCACCATGGGTAAGTAAATCTACCCATCCCAGAAAATTTGGTAATCACGTGACCGTACACCGCCCGCCCGCTGCCCGTCCGTCCGCACCACAGGGCAACCAATGTTCAATCCCACACTTTCTAGCTAGTTTGGGAGCACAGGAAGACTGATATTGCACACATATTGCACATCAATGTTGTGATCAATTGACAGCTGTCAAAACAGGGTATCCGCTGACCAGTATCACCTGACTGTATCGCAGGCTCAGGTGTTGACACATCGAGTTCGAGTATTTTTGAAGTTATCCGCTGACAAGTTACTAGTTTTCAAATGATTGCAGGGTCAAGTTTGATTTTTTTCAATTCATATGAAATATTTTGTGTTTTATTTGTGCCGCACAATTAAAATTTTGATTTCAAACTGACCTTAGCCAGTTTTTACAGGCAGGGAAGACATGCCAGTTGCTTTTGACTTTTCTCACCAAGGTCACGCGTTGGTCACGCTCAACGTCCAATTTTTATGCTCTGATTGGTCAAAATTTGACAGGTGAGTTCATGCGGAAAATTTATGCAGCATCTTGAAACTTGTTTACTTTGACAGCTGAAGCTGACAGAGTTTTGTGTCGACTTGTGATGTTTTTAACTGTCTTTTTCCACTGAACATTGTACAAAATGAAATTCAGCTGCCATCAAGAGTCTTCTGTTATTCATGGCTAGTTTGTTTATCGGGTTTTTGGTTGAGAAATATGTCGCTTGTCAAAGTCGGAATTCCGATTTCGGATGGCATCGTTTTCGTTTTTCACCTTGCTTGATGCGTAAGAGGGTTGAAAAGTCTGAAGCGATTCTGGCCTTACTTGATAGTTTTCAGTGCATCTGGAATGGTAAGCCTGAGTAATTATTTTATTTGATGTTTGTTTTTTATATCTAATTCAATAAAGTCTAGTGTAGTTTATGGGGCTATTTAGTTTATGCACGTTTGTAAGATTTGAGACAATGATCTGGCCGAGTATCAGGTTTGATTATAAGCTTATAGAACTTTAAAAAGCCTTCAGACATTTTCTCACCGCAAATAGAAAGAAAACGTTCCAAAGAATATTTAGTTATAATTCTGGCTGTAAAAGAAAGCTTTGAGCGATTTTCTTGCCTCGAGTTCATCTTTGAAAAAAGCAAACACCGGGAAGCCGGCTTAAAACATAAACAATAAACAAGGATTTTCAGAGACACTCTAATACTTGTCTTCGTGAATGAAAATTGTTGTCTCTGTATATGTTTCACCGAATTATTTTCCTTTTATTATTGATTGTTAGTAGTCTCTTAGCAATTTTAATCGCTGTGCCGTTTGTTTTCAGTCGCTCATGAACATCGCTTGCAGGAGTAGTCAAAATGCCACTGACGCGTATCAAACGTTTTTGAAGATTACACATCGTTATAAAACCATTAGATAAAAAATAAGCATAATAAATTCTTTATTATGTTGAAGCGTATAACTCTATTAATCTTAATTTAAACAGTCGACTTTGGCGCTCGTCAAAAGTGACAACCCGCCGGTTAGCCGTATATGTGATTTTGGAAATTTTTTTAACGGTTTCGCTAAAAGCCCACGCCAAGCCTACGTGTGCTTCGATCGTCCTAAATATTGAATGTGCAATTTGTAATTCAAAATTGTGAAATACGGCATTCTGTCCGAGGTCTTTATGATAAGCAAGATTTTGTAAAGTAAACTTGTCGGACGCGAAAAAACTCGGCCTGATTTGTTTTCCAAGAATTTGTTTTCCAGGCCTAATCTACTGTGATCAAGAGCCATTATGGCCATGGCTATTTTTTGGGTGTACATATAAGGCTATCAACTCGATGTAAGATTAAGTTCACTCTTAACTTGGACTGTTTGCAAATTATTTTTCCCTAAAATCACTTAGCCTTTCCCTGAAAAGTCACATGAATGTGCTCTAAAGTTAACTGATTTGTGGAAATTACAAGTTTATTGTTTGATTTAAATTAAAAATTCAAGTTAAAAGGAGCTTCGCTTTTAGCCCTGGCTAAATCTATATATTAGAAAGTTAAACAGTCAGCCATTAAAGATTTCAACAAAGAAATGGCAAAGTTTGGAAAGTAATGATTTAATGATAAGTGGCAGCAAGTTAGGTTACGCCTCATGCAAACTTAACATTGTTGGCCTACAACTCCCAGCATTGTTGTATTTTACATGTTACGTCCGTTTACACACCCTGTTGCCTGTTGTTCGTGTTGTTGGGAGCTGCTGCGCAAAGTTTGAAACTAGTCAAACGTCTGAGCCAACAACTCCCAACAACAACAACAACGACAACAAAACTTTTATTATTAAACGAGTTCTGGATAAACCCAGGATATTGAGTTATAATACTACAGCTGGGACTCTCCATCCAACTCGGTCAGGCGAGGAGTGCTCTGAGGGAGAGGGTGATAGAAAGCCGGAAGAGATGGGTACTACCTAGCAAGTTTACTTCCGGTTCCGCAGGGCGGATACGCCGCGCGTACAAGCAGTGTCATTAGGATTAAATAATACCTTTCAACCCGCCAGTGTCTGTTATCGATGCACATTCGCATGAAATGGGATGTTAATAATATTAATTGATAGGAATTATCATAAACTGTTATTTTAGAAAAAAATGGTTTCTGACCCGGCCGGGTACGAATTGGGTTGGATCTTGAAAATGTTTATGTTTGACCGGATTATATCGAAAAAATCCACTATAAATGTATCACGGTTTTCTGATTAACAGGTGTTGAAGAATAAACTATTATTTTTCTTTCAGTTCTATGTTGTTTAATGGCCATTCTCCATTATGTCATAGCGAGTGTTTATAATCATAGAATTCAAGAGCGTAGTTTACGCAAAACACGTTAGGAATATTATTGTGTAATAGTTCCTTCAAACAGCCTTTCTCCACAAATAAAAGTGCTTTCAGTTGGAAAAGTCCGCATTTTTCCATCTCTTAGAACAGAAAATCCAGAAACTAAAAAGAGGAAATAAAAAGGGAATACTCAACAGAAAATTGTAAGCAGAGTTTGGTTAAGTTTAGTTGCACTTTATTGCTTCTTCTTTTTGTTTGCTTACATATGGAGTAATACGGACATGAATCAAATTTCTCTTTGTACTACATCGTGGTAATAATAAATCATTCTGAAGGACTTATGCTACAGGATAAGAGGTGAGCACCATTCCAGCATTGTTAAAGTTGATGGTCTTTATCTTAAGCGGCTTTCCGTCCACACTGCAGGTGCAGTCACCTGGCTCACCAAAGAAGCATGCTGTGTAAAGCGCCACTTCAAATGCAGGACTTGTGCCCACGTAAAAGCTGCTACCCGGTGGCTTGCTAGCTTTATTCCAAGTAAACTTGACGTTTATAAAGGGTGGCTGCAAACAAGCAACAGTGATATCACTTTAAGATAATATAAGCGCACAATTACGCTCATAATATATCAACCCATAAAAGGTACTCCAAGATTGTCTTGGATTCTGGCCTCCCCATCGTGGATTCCGGATCACTTGTCATTGAAAATTGGATTCTGGATTCCAATCCTTAGCAGGAAGCTGGATTTCTTCAACTGATTTCTGGTTTTTAAATCCCAGGATTCCGGAATCCATAGGTAAAATTTTTCCGGATTCCGGGATTCGGATCACCTAATATGGGGCAAAATCAGGCAAAATGTAATAGGCCACCGGCCTGACCGCGCAATGCAGTTCTAGTCAAAGACCCACATTTCACCCTTTCTCGCCATCGAATCTCCAGTAGCTCAGTGGTTACAGCATTCGACTAGATCACGGAGGGTCGTGCGTTCGAATCCCATCTGGGTCTCGGATTTTCCATTTGATGCAAAAAACGTATCATGTTCTACTTCTACAAATCAGAGGAAGTTTCACTTATCCTGAATGTGCGAATTGTCTTACGGAAACTCCCCTGACTGATCATGAGGCCGTGTAACGAGAGGGGGATTTCGAGACAGACATTTACTCACCGAAAACAGCTACTCTAAAGTGATATTGAAGGGTAGAATGTTTTAGTGAAGCGTCTCTCTATTGACCATGTTTGGATACTATCATCCTGCCATCTCACGTCCTTTCAGATTAAACCTTTACCTTTTTAGTGGTATCCACAACATTCTTTGGAGGTGGAGAGTAAGCCAGTCTACCTGCGGTCTGTTCAAGAAGAAACTGGTACCAGTTGTGAAGACCTTTCACTACCGTTGTTCCTCCGCTGCCGACGCCCAGTTCACCTGATGAAGCAATTTATGCAAAAACGTCCTCATTTAACAGAGATTGTGGCAGTCCAGGATTGTAAACAAAGTATTGCTTATCCATTTAGACCGCATTGGATGTGCGGGTAAATGTATATTTAGATTTTTTCACGTAATGATGTTTATCTTTTCTATTATTTTCCTTCCTTTTTTTTTTGTCGTTTGTGTGATTTAAAAGATCTCTGGCCTGTAGCCGAGTGTCGCCTTTCAATAGTTGGAAGTGACACTATACCCTAAAATATTTCACCGTTTCTGATTGGCCCCAATCCCCCGGCTAAATCCTTCATAACCACGTGGCGCTTACCATATTTCAAAAGCCGGGTAACAATCAACTCATTCGAAGGTATATAAAATATCAGCCTCGTTTCCAGGCAGCAGCGCTGCAGCTTAGCTGTTTAATGCGTGAATGAACTGAAACAATTGTGGAAAGAGTTCATGGCTATCCGAATACGAAATAGCAGAATTTCTGGTTCGAAGACCTTCTCGACGTATTCTTGTCTATTTTGGCGCGAATCTAGATCATAACCTATTATTCTCGCTTGACATAAATAGTTCCACAAAACTGACTTGTCAGCAAAAAAAGGCACAGACCATTACTGGTTAAAAGCTTAAACTGTTTGTCTCTATTCAGAAACATTTCCTAATCTTTTTCATATTTCATGCTCCGGATATACACAAGTTTGGTCCACTTTCGTGGCAGGGTGTCTAAACATAGACAGGTCTGTGATAACGCCGTTTTCGCCTGTTCCAGGCTCCAAAATATTAGGGAGAGCGCATCGAGAAAAGTTGCTCGAAAATCACGGGGGAGCTGAAGAGTAAGCATTGTTTTCAACACCTCATTCGGGTATACCAGCTCCTGGTATACCCTTTATGATTGGTCAATTTTGACAATTTATGTCAACCACTCGAGATTTTCCAAAAAGTTTCCTGGAATTTCTCAAAAAGTTGCTCAAAAGTTGTTCAAAAAACAATTAAAAGTTGCTTTTTGTGACGAAAATCCTCAAAAGTTGCTCGAAAAAACAAAACCTTTTTAGGTCTGATGCTAAAATATACAAATTGTACTAACAAAAGTAAGATTTCTAAGAATTTTTTGCAATTTTGTGGCGTAAACAGTGTCGCTGAATAACTTTGTCCTCAATTAAAACTAAACAATGTAATGAGCCACTAAAATTGTCGAATGACCTTCTTCACACGAAACACACTCGAGGGCTTTCCACGTGCAAGTTGCTCGAGATTTCCTAAAAAATTTCCCCTAACTTCTCAAAAAGTTGCTCAAAAGTTTCTCAAAAAAAATCAAAAGTTGCTTCATGAACCTTGCGCCCACGATCTGCCCTAGCGGGGGAGCGAGGAGAGGATCTGGCTCCTTTTTCACAGAAAATTCATAAATTGTCTACTAAAACATTGTGAAGTATGGAAACAAGGTCAATTTTGATCACTAAAAGCTGCTCAGATATTTCAGAATTGGTCGAAAACTAGAGAAAATTGCTCAGAATGCAAAACGTTGCTCGAAATACTGAAAGTTGTCAAAAAGTTACTGCATGAGCAGCTTGTGGAAAGCCCCAGCTTGGCTTCGCGCAAGCAGAGACAAAGAAAAAACAAAGAGAGCGTGCGTGAACATTTTGACATTTTAACGTTTAATTAATTGTCATTTTGATACGAGAAACGATTTTTCTGAAAGTAGGCGGACTGTGGTATTTGTAAAGATGCTTACAGGATCCCCCTTTCTCTCTTCCCGTCATTTTTCGCTCGCTCGCTCGTTTTTTCACTGTTTTCCCGCATTTTTCGCTGGTCTGCACTGACCGAGAGGCTGGCACAGGCTATAAGTAAACGAATTTGGCATCAAGGTCTTGTATAATCTAAGATTAAGACTAAAAACTGTTCGAAAAATTTATAAATAAGTTATAAGCCCTGGGTTTATACAAAACCATAAAGTAATTTGCGTGAGTTATGAGACTGGAGGAGGTTACGTCTACGTGGCGTTAAAACCGATTTCTTTATTCGGCAATATGCTTACCAACAAATGTATGCTCAAATCCAGAATAATGCGGTACGCCTCCTCCTTTTGCGTATTTAGTAAACCACATCGTCTTCAATGCTGCCTTAAAAGCGTTTAGGTCCTTTTGGAGTTTTCAGAAAACAAGAAAACCAACAGTCAAGAAAATCAGTGAAACATAAATGCCAAAGACAAGGAACCTGAAAATTGCGTTGTTGGTTCAACCTTCAACAGCTGTGACCGGACAGTTTTAGCTGAATCACTTTTGTTACCTTGAGTTTCTAGCCAACATGGTAAAACTCACGCTAGGAAAGAAATTATTTCTAATATCATACCTTATGCCAATCAAGAAAAGTTGGAAGAAGTCAGTGCTTTAAAAGAAAAGGTGCACGTGTAGGATGGCTTCCGCACAAAGCTTCCTCCACGCTTCTAGCCATTCGGAGAAGGATAAATATCAAAAATTCAATAAAACAAATCTTACTGTTGCTGCAGTCTTTCCATTCGTCTTCAGATAGTTAAAAGCAATATCTACGGGACCTCCTGCGACGGCGATAGTGTTGGTGAAGTTGTCCTCCTTTAACGCCTTTTGTGAAGCAGGAATTTCTGGCTTTGTCTTAATGTAGTTATCTAGAAGGGCTTTAGCAGAATGTTAAAACTAAGTTAGTTCCAAGAAAGCAAATAAGATGCACATACACTTAAGACGCTGGCAAATGATGTGGTGCAGCCAACCTCCCTTGCAGAAGCTGTCATACCTGTCGGTAACTGTCTACTGCCAAACGTTTACCCCCATATTCGGTACTGGATTTCTCGCAAAACAAGCTAAGTATCTTCTCCTGGCACGAAAATATTGATTGGTCGTGGTTCATGAACCTGGAATGACTCGACATTTAAATTTACCTCCTAGGTGGACATCAGTAATTGGTCTTACGAAATCCTTAGAAGGCCATTCTCGAAGACCTGGGAAAAGCCAGTCGGAACGGAGTGTTCACGGACGAAACTATTGCTTATCACTAACACACCCACGGCAGTTGGAAATCTCGTGCATAAATATTTAACAATTAATTTTTTAACCTTTTAGGTGAAGGACCCGTTACCCAATATATTCAAATCAGATGGTAAGACTAAGAAGAGTAGAAAACTTGAATCGCCTCGAATGACAACTATATTGTCTGACGCTAGACTAACTGAAAATAGGTGACGTAAGCTATTTGATTTTCAAACAGAATTTCCGGTTTTCCCATCTGAAGAAGAGTTGCTGGGGAGCAACTCTCGCCAAGACATTTTCTGGCCAATCGTGAAGCGTGGACCTGAGGTTCTTGTGGAATACCTTCGGTAATTAATCCATGGCCGAGTAACTGCCAGAAGCGATGAGAGGAAGCCAGCTGTACTTGAAAGCTATCCACATCATAAGGGTGTGTTCAGAAGAACCCAGTGCTACTCTTTTTAATGCTTTCATGATACCGGGAACTTCCCTAACCTTTACTGATGAAGCCTCCTCTTCATTCAAGACACGTCGACCTCACTTCAGAACTCCTTCATTTGTTTAGGCACTCTAGCCTTTTGCAAAATTGTTTTTTGTTAATGTTGTTAAATTTTTTAATTGTTGTCACTGCAGCTGCTGTTGTTTGTTTGTTTGTTTCTTATTCGTTTTTGTTTTTGTTTTGTTTTTAACTTCAGCTTAAACTATTCTCGGATACAGTGCTTACAGAATTACTCAATTCACAAACTAATTCAATAATTAATTAATTCGAGATTAATTCTCTGTTAATAATATTACATAGAATAGAAGAGAAGTACTGTAGCTTTTACCCTTGAAGCTAGTGTATACTGGCTGCTGGAGTTTGGTTTGGCCGGTCGAAGTTACAGTAAACAAGTTTGTAGCTGTAGATGATGTATCCACTGTCATGTCCGTCCCCACGACCATGTTATTACCGGCTGCATTCCACATTTTTTGACAGACGTCACCCAAGTCTCGGCGAACTCGAATTCCGCTGTGTTTGCGAATACAAAAGGAAACAAAAATGATAAATTGAATAATTATTTCAGTTCAGCCAGAAAATGTTTAATTCCCCTACTATCGTCAAACTGGCACAAAAGGTACCTATGAAGACGAAAGATTTTATGTTAAGGTAGCCTCAAGCTTAATAGACGACCCCAACGACTTGTATGTCAACTGATTGCTCACACATTTGGCGCGTGACCTTGAATTAGTCAAGTGAAATTAATAATGTCCAACACAATATTTGCTCTTCTAGGCATAGGATCTTTCAGTATTCCGCACGATTTTAAGAAACTACGAAAAATTATGAGTGAATTAAAAAAATGAACTTTTCCCAGTATCTCGTTTTTAAAAACGTTGTGTTAAAGTTGCTTGATTGTGGAATTGCGCTGGATACCCGAGCCTTACAAAACTAAGGAAGACATAGTTGTCATCAATGGTAATCCTAAAATCAACTAATTTCTACTCGATAAACCGACATCTATAGGGGCAGGAGCCTATCAAAAATCTCAAATAAGATTGACCCATACAGTAGCCGTATGCTTCTCTAATCTTCTTCTCAATTTTAACACATAGTTTTTTTTACCTTTTTTTTCTGTTAAATTAAGCCTTTTCTCGTGGAGAAAGGAAAAATAAGATGCTCTTAAACTAGTGGTGGTTCATTCCGGGACTCGTCGACTCGAGTTAAAAAATCTTGTTCAACTGTCCACGATCTGGGCCTACAATGAGTCAAAAGTGTTGGGAAGGCTGCTACTTTTTACCTCTTTGGTTCCTTCTTTCCTCCGCCCCTGGCCCAATGTTGAGCATAACGTTAATATAATGTTTGTGCGCGTAATTGTTCTGTTATCATATTGAATAGAGGGGATGGGGTATATTTAGCAAAAGAGAAAAATATATTTTTTGAGGACTAAAATGGACTACTGTTAAGTTGTACAACCTTCCCAACTACTTTTGTCTTGGATTGTAGCAGTTGTTTGAAAGGTATAGATGAAACCCCCCTATAACAGTGCGCCGACCCGAAACGTTTTCCGTGATTTTTGAGCCGTTTTAATGTTCTTACTGAAATCGAGTATAGATTTTGCGTGTTATGGTATAAAAAAAGGTGTGGTTTTGGAATGAAACTGACAAGAGTGTAAGAACGTATTCTTGCCTGAAACAATTTTCAGTGTCAAATACGCTAAATTACCATAAATGTTTAAACAATACTGATGTTGACCTCACTTTGACTTCACTTGGACAGGGTAATGGGTTTACAAACCCGGTACGGGTATAAGTTTTAAAAATTATACCAGTTGCCCTTCACTTAAAAAGTATTAAAATGACGACCTAACTAGTAGATATTCCCACGCAGCCGCGACCCTCCTCCTTACTGAATCTGTTATTGTCGACTAAACGTATTTCGTAAGCCCTTTAACCAAAGTTTTAATTCATAACGCTAGAATCTCCTTCGGTCAAGTCTGGAAACACATTCGCGTATGTGTTCCTAAGCTAGTAGCCTTTTAAATTACAAATTGCATGTTAGAGGTGGGTGAATCATAAGAGACTGAGGTTGAGCTTCACGTATTAACGCAACGGGCAAACATCAAATATCAATTCAGGTCGAGAATTTCTCAAAATAGGAAGTGAGCAGATAAAAACAGATAAAAACAATTCTTATGGATGGACAAAAAATTGCGTGAAACTACTAATTTATGTGTAGAAATAATGAACAATAAACGACAAGTATAATGAGGACACTTGGTTACATGGTACAAATACGAGTTTGCCGCCAGTTTGACGTTAACCTCTCTTTATTTTTGCTAATTGACAGCATATTAAATTTGTTTCATTTTATTTTCGCCACTTACTTGGCCGGAATGCAGTAGCAGACTCCGGGTATCGCCAACCCTAAAGGCGTTAAGCTCACTAATACCTAATGCATACCTTTCAAGTCACACAAATAACTTCTGACATTCACCGCTTTCAGTAGTTAATCCCCGCTAATATAACTTTTCTGTATTTGCACTTACGAAAAAAAATTCCAAAGTCTACTGAGGACTCCCCCGAATCTGTAGAAACAACTGAATTTTTAGTGGTGAAATTAAAACAAGTGGTTAATACGAACCTTTCACTTGGAACTAGGAGAGCCAAAACAGTGATGAAGATGGAAATAGCGCCCATGATGTCAACTTATCGTTGGGTGCTGCTGTAATCAACACTCAGAACTGACTTTAAGTTAAAAGAGATGTTCTTGCCATTTTATCTCACCCTTTTATATAAATAATTAATTAACTGTCCCTGCTCCACAAAAACGTCTTAAATTAGTAAACGTTCTTGTTCCACCAGCCTTGTTAAATCTAATGGAAAATGATTTCAAGAATTCGGTAATATTAGGTTCTCGAAAATGACGATACTCAACACGTTTTCCCGGAAATACATAAACAAGGGTTGAACTAGCTTGCTAGTTTACTTTATCGCAAAATCGCGCGTTCAGTGACAAAATATTTATGATAAATAAACTATTCGCTCTTCATATCGTGTCAGTTTGCATTCGACGTTTTCGAAGAATGAAAAAGGTTTGTAAATGACCAACGCAATCTCCAAAGAAACTAAGCATCTCCCTTTTTTTATTTCAAGGTTGAAGGCCTTATAAGCTATTTTACTGAAACTCCCAGTGCTACTTCATGGTCGTAGAAATATGGGCTCCCTCGCCCCCCGCCCCCTTCCGCCCACTTTTGGGAAAATTGTATACCTTTTTAATAAAAGAAGACTTGATTTTGCGGAGAAAACCCTCTACAGACATGGGCCGCAGGAACAGGCTACATATCCGTACGCCGTCAGCATTGCTTTAACTTTATGCCCTCTCACTTTCAAATTCGTTCCTAGGGGCCTGTATATTAGGCCGTATGTAGCTTATCAGAAACGGACTTTTTGGCGTAAAACTCCAAATAAAACTTATACGACTAAATGCTGAAAAGGCAGGGAAAATTCTAGTGATTAAGGCTTTCTTTTAATAAGATTTTCATTACGACATTCTAACTCTCAGTGTATAGTCAGTCATCAGTTTTCCAGAAGTAATCGTCAAAGTTTTTAGTAGAAACCGTGAATTAAAGCGTTGGCCGAAATTATCTTAACTTACTTAATTAACTTACCGCTAGGGGAAGTGACCGACTTATATCTATGAAAAAGCTTACTTCTCAGGATATTCCGGAACAAAAAGACAATATGCCTGTTTGCATTTCAGAAGGCCCATCTTCGCTTGTCGACTTCCTCGCAGGTTCAACAATTCAAGTGTCACTTTTCAAACTTAAAACGTTCAGTGGCATTAAAAAAGGTGGCAGGTCACAGAATCTCTACTGTTGAGAAACAAAGCGCTATCCTCCAATGGTTTACAGAGATTTTGGGTCGGACAATATAATGCAAAGTATTCATTTGATGATCCTGAATCGCTACTGACTACGAACAACAATAAAGCTTTATTCCCATGACTTTCACTGAGTTTTATAGTATTTAAAAAGCTACTTTCGTTTCTAATTCTTGACTCGTTGGTAATTTAAAATAACTGAAAATAGAATATGACGAAATAAATCATTACTTATTTCTAACTATCCATACAGTCGCAGTAATTATTCCTGAGAAAAGTTTGTCTCTCAATTCGAATCATGAGTAGCCAATCAGAATACAGGATACTCGATTCATCTCGCTCGCTCGAGGATTCAGCCACACGATTCACCGTGATTCATCCTCGTGTCAGAAAGTACACCGACAAGAATAATTAATAAAATTAATGGAAAAGACAATTTCACTCGTGTTCTAGTCTCACGAGACGTTATTATGTTACGGCTATATAGAGAGTTAAAAAGTTAACTTTCTTCTCAACCTTTATCACACTATATATTTCGTCAATTTCGTTACATTTACATAAGTGATTATTGTCTTTTAATAAAAAAAATAGCTAGCTCTACGATCCAGAAAGTAATATTGTAGTTATTAGAAAGAGAAACAGTCAGCCGCTAAAGGTTTCAACAAAGTTAACGAAATGGGAAGCTTTGGAAAGTACTGATTCAATGATAAGGTCTGTTATTTCGTTAACATTTAGTTTTATAGATAGTTATGATTTATTAATAAAAATATATATTTTAATTTAGCTAGCCCCTCGATCCAAAAAGTAATATTGTAACTATTAGAAAGTGAAACAGTCAGCCATTAAAGGTTTCAACAAAGATTTGCCAAAGTTTGGAAAGTACTAATTTAATGATAAGTGGCAGCAAGGTCTTTATTGAATTTTAGGTTACGCCTCATGCAAACGGACGCAACACTGTTGGCCAACAATGCCCAGCATTGTTGTATGTTACATGTTGCGTCCGTTTTCACACCCTGTTGCATGTTGTTCGTGTTGTTGGGAGCTGTTGCGCAAAGTTTGAAACTGGTCAAACTTCTGAGCTAACAACTCCCAACAACAACAAAACGTTTATTATTAATAAACAAATGAAATTAAAGAAGTATTGCCCGCAGCTAGCAAGGCTATTCGAGGCGGGACAATACGTGCAAAATATAAAACTAAAGACTGAGGCTGTTAACCAAGGAAAGTTTACAGTTTACAAATAAATGAAGTAAAAATCGTAATATGGATTAAAGGACTAGATAACAGACTAAATAAAAAGAATTAAACAAATAAATTCTAAAAGTAGAAACTAATAATTAACAAGAATTAAATTTTTCGACATTTTTGCCTAATTTTACCTTTTTACTTAAGGTGGGCGTATCAATATAGTCATCTTCTGAATTCAGAATATCAAAAAGTAATTTGCGGAGTGTTTTTTGGAGCTTATTCTTGGGGAGATGTCGGATGTGACAGGATATCTCATTCCATAGCTTAGCCCCAAAGCGAGAGAAAGACAGTTTATATAATTCTAGATCGGAACTGTTAACATAAAAATTTCCTGAAGCCGATGCTCTTGTATTGTGGGAGTGGCAACTACTTGTTTTTTGAAATAGATTTAAAATGCCAGAAGGTACCTTACTTTTATTGACATCATGCATAAGATTAGACATAGTCTGATAATATAAAAAAGTTCAAGGGTAAAACGTTGGCGTCAATGAAGAGAGATATTGCGTGATCGCGTCTGTCCGAGAAGTTTATTATCCGAAGAGCTCTTTTTAATTTGTAGCAATAGAATTTTGTTGAGATGTGTCTTTGCTGCTTGGCCCCAAGCAGCAATTCCATATGTAATATACGAGTAAATAAGTGATTGATAAATTTTAAGAAGAATTTGCCGGGGTACAAAATGACGCAATTTCACAAGTAAGCCAGCCGTTTTGCTGACTTTTAAAGAGAAAGTATCAATATGATGTTTCCAGGTAAGGTTTTTATCAATCAAAATGCCAAGATATTTAATATATTCCTTGGATTCAAGAGTAGCACATTCATTTTTCTCATCGTCAAGTAAACATGTTTTTAGGTTTATAATTAGGCTTTTTTTGCTTAGGATGAAAGATTACAAAGCTGGATTTACTAATGTTAAGAGTTATCTTATAAGATGTTAACCAGTCGTAGAGTTTGCACAATTCCGTACCGACTACTGTTTCAAGAACTTTCAAATTTTTTTCAGCAAAAAGTGTGTTGGTATCATCAGCGAAGAGATAAAACTTAAGTTTAGTAGAGCACTGGTGGATATCATTAACATACAGCAAAAAGAGACGAGGGCCTAAAACGGAACCTTGAGGAACTCCAAAGCTGATTGTGGCTTTATTTGATATGTGATCAGCAATCAGTAGTTTGGGTGCGGTTATTAAGATAATATGAGGAAAACCATTAATTGATTAATCCACGAAAGCAGTAGAAGTTGAGCTTATCTAACGGAATATTATGGTCAACGGTATCAAAGTTTTTTTGAGGTCAATAAACACACCACAAGGGTATAGACCTTGATTCATATTGGCCTGGATTGCATTAACGATGTCTAAAATAGCATGCTGAGTAGAGCGTCCTTCGCGAAAGCCGTACTGGAAAGAGTAGATCAAATTGTATTTCTCAATGTAATTCATCATCCTGGTATACATGAGCCTTTCAAATATTCCCTTGAAGTTTGATAATAAAGATATAGGTATCTGGGTCCGTCTCCTCATCGGATTTAAAAAACAGGCACAATTTTGGACAATTTCAGTTTTGTAGGATATCTCCCTAGGCTGATAGAAGTATTAAATACTTCCGAAAGAACAGGGGCTATGAGGTCAATTGAGCATTTTAGTGACTTTGTCAGGGAGGAGTATTTACCGTGTGATTTGTTATTAGGTAGTGATAATAGGGCCATTTATACGAGGAAAAATAAGACGCGTCTTACATAAGACGCGTCCTAAATAAGACGCGAACTGTACCATTTATACGAGCATGTCTTATCTAATAAGACACGTCTTAGCTAAGCCGCGTCTTATTTTAATGTGCCGTTTATACGGAAAGTTCGCGTCTTATGTAAGACGCGTCTTATTTTTCCTCGTATAAAGGGCCCTAATATTTCAGTCTTTACACAATCATATGTTATTGGGTGAAAAAAGAAAGATGGCATCGGAGAAATGTTTGTGTTAACAAAGTCGAGATAATGTTGTTGGGAAGAAGGAATCTTACTTGCGAGTTTACTTCTAATAGAAGCAAAATGTAATATGTGAAGAATCCTTGACTAGTTTATTCTTATTGTTTGGGTAGTTCATTACAGTAATAGCCTTGAGATTTTTCCTACGGCGAAAACCTGTCCAGGTTTTTTTTAAATATTTGTCATGTTGGCTTCAAAGTAATCATTGTAGTAATTCCTTTTGTTGATACGTCTTAGACTTGAAATTTTATTTCTATAATATTTATACCTTATACTCATCGCCCGATGCGTAAAGTTTGTTTTTCATCCTTATAGATACCTTAAATCCAGTGGTAATCCAAGGCTTGGGGAGCACTTTTCTTTTGCGACTAGATAATTTTTTCATGAGAGCATGTTTATTGACAATTGTGTTGAACTTGTTATCAATAAGGAAGAAAACAACACGTCCACATTATTTTTACCGCTACTAAGAATGTCATCTCAGTGAACATTGGAAAGATCATTTATTGAAGCGAACAGCAGCGAATTTTGCGTAGTCGGTAGCCTCGGTTTCAAAGCGAGGCTAAGTGCGAAGCTTTTGATATGAAAATGATTTTTTATTCTCATGTAAATAAACTCATTTTTCACAAGAAAGGTTTTAAACTTAGTCTTGTTTTGAAAGTGAAAGGTTTAGACATCGGGAATGCCCCGTAAATGTGATGATTTTGGCTCTAATGCGATGTCGAAACCTTTTTCGTGTATTAGCACGCTTTTAAAAAAATGTAATCGAGGCGATAGAGACGGTCCGGATTATCACACTCGTCTGAAACCCAATACATTCCAGTATATAAGGAATTCCTTCATGTAACGAAACTTTTTCGCGTAGTAAAGTTAAGATGCATGGGAATAAAAACAATGTAATGAAAAAGGGCGTCAAACAACTGTCATTAAACCGTTTACTTAAGATCCACCGTCAATTAAGGTAGTACTTATTAACCGGAAAGCACACATTAAAGAACCCAAACAATGGGGTTTCCTCGGCTTTTCTCTCTGCACTTGGTTAGACGTGCAGTTAGTGTGACTGTTTCAGTATTAAGGCCCGTCGAACTCCACATGCGCCGATTTTGATGCTAATGATCATGACGATACACTAGATTACGCACAAGTAAAGTTCAACATTTAAAACGTGTGTTACTCAAAAATTCAATAAAAGCTCGTTCGGTAATCATGCTTTGACCAAAAACTTTGCTAATTTACTCAACAATTCGGGCCTAGAGCGGATGGATGCTGTGAAAAGAGTAAGCCCCAAACCATAATAGCACTCATACCTAAGTATGTTGTATTTTAAATAGCCGTCGCTTACCCATTTTTGCTACTTGGGTTAGATAATCATGTTCTTTTCCATATTTTCAGTTTCTTATAAACTGTACTAGTGGCGGAGTTTATGTGAATTGATGCAAATTTATACCTTGATTTTAATAGGGCCTACCCCCAAAAGTGATTGACGTGCTGAAGTAAAGAAAATTCGGGTTATGACAGAATAATATTTGCTGTTGGAAAGTGAAAGTTGATAGCTAACCAAAGTTAGTAGTTAACTGAGAATTGGCCAAAAAAAAATAGTAGTTAAAACAGATATTTGGCCGAAAAATTAGTAGTTTACTGAGAATTGGGTACCCCCATTAGCACCCTCTTATAATAAAAAATTCACTGACGAGATTAATGGATGAACAGTGAGACTCTGGAGAGTGCAAAGGTAGGAGGTGAATCAAACAATTAGGTTTTGTTATTTGGCGATCGTTGTTCAATTAGCAAATCTTAATTGTTCTCCATTAAAAATTAAAAGATTTCTTAGAAAAAAATAGTCTATTGTAGCCTAACGCTCGATGAGTGCGGTAAAAAATACAAACGCATTTATTAATTTGTCTGACGCCCTTAATGCGTCTTCTGTGAAGTGCGTATGTAAAATTGGGACGACGTAAACTGGGACACTTTATACCCAACTCGGCGTTTAGAAACGACTTGGAAAATAAGTGTTGTTGTTGTTATTGTTACAATGTTGTCGTTTACTCGTCCCGTTTTAAAAATGACTTCAACGTCTCTAGCATAAAAAACTGGAGATGGGAACTTTTGTCCCAAATCGACATCTTTTCATTTTCAGAGAGGTTTAAAATTAGCATGGCGCTTTTGCCGATCGCTTTCATTACAACATAGGCACGTTTAACGTGCATGACTATCTGATTTTTTTTGTCAGCTCGCTTGATTCTTCCAAATTTCACTAACTCTATTGTTCTAGAAACGTTAGCATCCTTACGAAAGCTACTGGATAGTTTGAACACGTTTTAACTTATATTTTGATTCTTTAGCAGCAAGCATAAAGTAACAAGTCTCAATGCCTAACCTTTGAGATTACGATTTCAGCTACCGCAAGATTTTAGCTCATATGCACGAATAAAAGTTTAAGTGTCTTCATTTTGAATTTCCACACTATGTCCACGAATTTTTTACAGCTTAACGTAGAATTCGTCAACGAGAGAATCAGTTGCTAAGCTTGTTAGCCCACCAGTTTGCATTACGATTTGCGGCCTTCAGTACAGGAGTTTCACCTTGGCTTCTCTTCGTACAGCGATATGAAAAGAAAAACCCTTTTTTAAACTCTTTTTGCAAGTTATCAGTTTAACAAAAAGAACGCAAATAAACTGAAACTGTTAATTAGCTCCAATTTTAACAAGGTATATATACTGCAAATCCGAGAGGAAGACCTTCCACTGCGGTTTAAGATGTTTGTTTAGGCAAGGGAAAAGACCTTGTAAATTTCATCGTTCAATTCCCCAACCCTTAATTTAATTCTTTATAAACTGTATTTTAAAGTCCATTTCCTGAGTCCGTTTTCTCATAATATCCATTAAGATAGCTATTTAACAGCCGTAATATACATAGTACGTGACGAACAAGTGCTCTAAACAGGTTTTGCCGATCCGAGATTTAGACCGTCTTAACTAAGGACGATTCACGCAAAAACTGACTTCATTTTCCAAGCATGATTCTCTATGTACAAGAGCATGAAAAGGTAAAGTGGTGCAACGTAAAAAAGCTTACAACTGATCTACTATCCATCTGCGTAGTAAAATCAGTTGTGGAAAATTCGACATGTCTAAACGGCGATGAATTGGATTCTTATCATGACACTTATAGGAGACAAAATGTTACAAAAAAGTCATCTGTTTCTTGGAAAAACAGCGAACATGAAGAGTAGAAATGTAATTGCAGCCATGATGATATCGACTTTTTGTTTTCCAGAAAGGTCCTGTATTCAGTGAGTGAGGCATCGACCAAAGTAAGCTGAGCTTCAATTTGAACAAACTACTTATGAACATGTTTCACCGTTACCTCACTTTGTTGCGTAAATAATTAACCATCCTGACGCCCCATTAAGTTTTATTAATTATTTATTGTAGGTACCATTTCTGTTCCTCTAATAAATTGTTCAATTGTTCAGTAAAATTAAAAATAATAATAATAAAATCCTGCTAAAGGTGCTTTCTGTCTGAGATCATTGACTTGATTTTCTCCTGAGAGAAAACAATTTTAAAATGACAAAAGCTCCAGTACCAATGTTTACTGTATGAAATAGAGGATGATAATAAATAATAATAATACTTTAATTATCCTCTTCCCTTGTTGGACTTTTCAGGGGTAATGAAACAAATAATTTTAATGGAACATAATACTAGTTAAGAATCCTAGCTGGTAGGCGGCAAACCAGTTGGCTATATTACAAGCATGGCCAAGGATTTGAACTCAGGACTACTGAGGACAAATCCAGCAAGCGGTCAGTCAGTGCGGGACTACAACTCGGGGCCTTTGACAGGGACCGCGCAGGGGGTGGGGCTGGAGGGCTTTAGCCCCTCCCCCCCCCCCCCCCCACTTTTTTGGCTGTTGATGTTAGAACATTGAATGTTCAACTGGAAATATTTAAGGTGTTGATGAAGGACGGAGAATTTACCTGTTTTGATGAGATCAAGCAGCTTTCTGAAGCCGAAAAGTGTATGATAACTGGATTCATAACCCTATGTAAACTTGTTCTTGTAAATCCAGCAATCAGTGCAGCAGGCTAGAGATCCTTTTCTTCTTCTCGGAGACTGAAAACGTGGCTACGCTCGACGATGACACAAACAAGATTTAGCAATCTGGCAATACTTAATACCCGTAAGCAGAGAACAGAAAAACTTTGTCTTATAGATGTTGCTAATGAGTTTGCAGCTCTCAATGAAAATCGAAAAAGCAACTTTGGCACCTTCAAAGAATCCGACTTAAAAATGTCCGGGTGACACTCATCCGTTGCGTCCGTTGGGTTTATTTTAGAAGTTAGTCTATTCATTTAAATTTGGCCAAACGTGAAGGCCAGTTTGTTACTCGTTGTTTTATAAGAATTAAAAATTAACTTCACTTTTGGCAGTTTTAGATCCATTTCTAGCCATTTCAGAAGACTTCAATTTCAAATTTTCCCGGGGGAGCATGCCCCCGGACCCCCCTACTTGGCTGCTGTCAGTGGGCAACGCCAGGCAAATCTAACAAAGGGGACGCTCACAAAAATTCGCATTGATCAAAGGTTCGACCATTTCTATGCTAATGTTGCCCGCAAGAGTGAAGGCCTGCCTGGCGAACCAACGCTTCCAAGAAAACGACACACTCTGGCCAGACTGAAGGTTGGTGCTGGTGCACCAAGCTATCCCCAAACTGCTAAAGATCATTTTGTTCGGGCCTATTCTGAGGCTATTGATCTTATCGTCAGGGCTATCTATCAGCGCGTTAATCAGGAAAGCTTCAGCTCTTATGCTATAGCTAATGGTGACGACTATGAGGCAGAGTTCGGTTTCTTGAAGCCGAAGCATAATACAGGGAAGATGTTGCGATACAGGGGCGCTACCTTGGCAACTAAGCACTATGGAAGAAGGAGAAGATATCATGTTTTGACGAAATCCTGTTGGCGGTGTTAAAGTTTCCAGAGCCAGAAAAGAAGCTAATTCAGGAAGTCAGTTAAACTATCTGTAAGCTGCTTGCTGTAAATCCTATTACCAGCGCTGCTGGCGAGGGTTCATTCTCATCCGTACGTACGGCGTTTGAAGACGTGGCGTCGATCCAGGATGGGTGATGAGAGGTTTAGCAACCTAGTAGATAGTAACGTTGAATGGTTACAAGCTGAGTACAGACAGTGTCTCTATAGCTGACGTCGCACAGGAGTTTGTTTCCAGCAATGAGGACCGCAAGAGAAATGTCGGCACTGCTGACAACTTCAAAGTAGCAATTTTAGGAAGGTTCATTTAACATATTGGCTATACTGGATACTATAACACGTGACAACGTTTATGTTATATTTGTTGAGGCTGTAAATAAGATGGCGCGCAAATGATAGACTGCGAGCAGTCTCTCTTTTTCTTCAGATTCCAAGGGGGAGCGCACGCGCCTGTGAACGTGTCTCGGGCGTTTTGCTCGACAGACCAAGAGAAAAAAGAGACTGCTAGCAGTCTACGCAAATGCAAGATAAATGGCGAAACACAGAACTTAATGTTTCTTTGTATTAGCAAGATTTTTTAGCCCTACCACTTTAAAATGGTCTCCGCGGTCCCTGAATGGAGCAAAATTTTTCCATGTAGGAGACTCATCCCTAACGGAGCGTTTACAAGGCAGGGAGGGTAACCCTATGCCGGTACCTGCAGCTTGTAGAACTCCTAGAGATAAGTTCCATTAGCCACAATTTATAATTTAAAGCAGCTTTTAGCAGTTATCAGGTTAACAAAAAGAACGCAAGTAAAACTGTTAATTGTAGTTCCGATTTTAACAAGGTATATATACTGCAAATCCGAGAGGAAAGACTTTCCACCTGGCTTAAGACGTTTGTTTAGGCAAAGGAAAAGACCTTGTAAATTTCATCGTTCAATTCCCCAACCCTTAATTTCATTCTTTATAAACTGCATGTTAAAGTCCATTTTCTGAGTTCATTTTCTCATAATATCCATTAAGATAGCTATTTAACAGCTGTAATATACACGGAGAACGGTACAAACATTATCATCAGTTACATGCAGAAAAGACCCACTATTGCTAAGTTATTTTAAATTTAGCTAAAATTGGCGATTACTGGTCACCCATATAACGGAGCACAATTTTTCCATGTAGGAGACTCATCCCTAGCGGAGCGTTTACAGGGCAGCCAGGGTAACCCTACAGGTACCTGCCGCTTGTAGAGCTCTTAGAGATAAGTTCCATTAGCCACAATTTATAATTTAAAACAGCTTTTAGTCTCTTTTTAACAGGTAATCTGCAGGGCAGCTATTCTGGAGTCATAAGAGTTAGATGTTTCGCGCTGTTCTTGTTTTTGTTAGTTTTCTTATAACTCCCAGTTCAGTCTCTTAGCACATTCGATTCAATTCCAGAAAAAGCGAAGAATGCGGGTGCGTGCAGTGAAATTACATGTTGTCTCCTGTTTCACTCTGTGGGTTGTTGAAACGATGTCAGTAAAGAGAATCGTCATCGCAGACTTGAACTTGTGCACTTGCCAAACGTTGTCGGAAAATATTCAAGCTAGTCATGACGAAAATTCGAATCCTGCACGACCCCTACGATCGACTTCAAACCAACTAGAGGACTGGTCACTCCGCTGGCTGCTAGGTTGATCACATATAATCGTCAAGGGTAAAGATGTAAAAAAAAAATATGTGAAAATAATATATAGACGAAACCCCAGCTTTTGCAAAATAAAAACCTGAGAATATTCAGGAGTATCTTGACGTCTTGAAAAAAAATTTTTTTTCAGTTTGCGCGAATAGATTCTTGACCATTTCAATCAGTCAAAAAGGAAAATTGGCAGCAAAGACTGAAAACGGCTCGGCCATGTGCGTTGGGGCAGAACCTGGCAATTGAAATTGTCTGTTCTGTTAAAGAAAATGACAATGTATTTTCCATTTATCACAATTAATAATTCAAATTAAAATTCTGCTTAAAATCAATTTACTGGCTCTTCATCTGCTGCCATGCCACATACGAAAGTTCATGTGACGAAAGGTTTGACCGTACTTTTCTTCATAAAAGAGAAAAATTGCTCATAGTTTTAGGTAAAAATGAAGGTTTTATCCTTGAAGTCCAAAAGTATCTTCTGAAAGCTTTTGAAAACTTTGTTTAAAATTTCTTTGTATCAATTTGATTTGTGTAGATAACATATATTCGGTTAATTTAAAAATGGTAAAATCGACGCTTTTCAAAAGAGTCTTAACTGACGTTTCGGCAATGCTGCCTTCTTTAGCGTACCAGACTAAATACGCGCGGTCATATGTGGCACGCGCGCGAGTATGCAATCGGACACGTGAGCTACTTTTTTAACGGTATTTAATAGTCTTGTACCTTGTACCCTGAAGAAGGCAGAATTACCCCACAGGTAGCCCAAGCTCGAAATATGAGCATCGGAGAGCATCGGTATTGTTCCGTAACATTCGAAATATAAGGAATTGTATGGGGAAAAAACCTATCGTTTTTTTAACCTACGAAAATTGAAGGATTTCAATAAAAAACAGTTTACCTTACATAAAATGTGTGTTACGTCTCTCCTGTGTTGTCCATGGGCCGATTTATGGCAGTTTTAAAGGTGACTATAAACGGTTTTCTCTCTATATATGAGGTTTACCTTCTAAATACCTCCTAAATACATTGAAAACACTGTTTAGGCTATCCACAATACTTTTAGATGTCTAGAAATGCATTCTAAGCGGCGCTATCAAATTTGTATCTGTTCGGTCATCCTAGGGGGAACTTGAGTCTTTTCGAAATTACGAGGGTTTGAGTATTATTTCCCGACAGTCAATATGAATATTTGGAGGGCAACGCAGGTTATTTAGAGAAAGGCCAAATATGCAAATTTATACGTCTAACAACGTGGAATATTTACAAATAAGCTTTATCCGCTCGCATTACATATTTTAAAGAACCATTGACCATCTTTAGGCCATGTTATATTTTGAATGAAAATCTCAAAACAACTAAAACGAACGAAATAAACAATAACATTTCCATGTGCAAAATGAAACTTCATATCATTGATGACAGCGCACAATAACAGTTATTTTGGGCATGAAAATGGCTCTTACGCGCGACCCAGCAAGCAAAGCGCGTAGTGGCCCTTGGGTATGTAGTTATTAAAAATTGAACGTGTTTTGGCTCCACTGGGGATTCATCTTCGCAGCATCATAAAGTCGCTGTGACAGTACTGCTTCAAGGTATATTGCAACCTTTCTTTTAGTTCTTCTAGTTATTTTAGCCTATTAACTGGGTTCTTTGTCAAGAGACTTTGCTAACGCCGACCACTACGATTGTACGCAAATTGAATTTTAAAATTGGCGAAATTGACTTATTCTCGAAGCTATAGTACATGATGCCGCCCTGTTCATTTCTTCTTAGTCACGTAATCCTGAATATAGCATTTATCCAATTTAGGGTACTAGTTCGACAGAAAAAACTCTTTAGCAGCTAACAAAATAATGCGTTTTACTGGACGTAACCTGTGTCATACTCGTGTCATACTTGTGTCATACTTGATGTCCTGAAAGACTGTGCGATTAATCACGCAAATTAAAAAAGTTCCTCCTAATTAACTGCCTGATTTCTACCAAGACGTTGCAAAAACCAGATATTTCTACGCTCGATAACTACGCCTTTCGTAAAGAAATATTTTAAAAGTATACACTGTTAAACGTGACATTGTGTCCACTTTTCCTTACTCAGGACGTAAGTGCAGTAATACCCAGATAAATCTCAGGATTTACGATCACTGTCTCCATTCTATCAGCACACAAAATATATTCATTATAATTACTGTAGCCGGAGGGCATAAATTTTCAGAAATACAATTATTCAGCGAAGTGGACGCAATTTCCTTCGGTTATTGTCAGTTAGCTAGTGCATCGTAGAAACATGAATTACAATGCCCAAATATTTAGAGAGGATTCATTTGCAGCATACGCAATATAGCCGTGGCATTTTCCATGTATAGTATTTTTTTTATTGTTTTCAAGCTCAAAAACAATTTAAAAATGAATGAAATGAGTTACTTATTGTCAATTTCATACTAATGTGGAAAGTTGTGCGCATTTAACTCTCAGCTCGCCAATAAGAGCGCTCTTACAGCATAATTGAACAATTTACTTTTTTGGCACGTATACGATAGATTGACCGCGCTGTCGATGTCTAATTTTTTGGAATAAATAATTTAGAAATACAAAGAAAAAAATGAAAAATATCTCATAGTTTTTATATCTTTAAAAATCGCCTTATGAGTTTAGGTACTGATATTATAGGGGCATCACTGTTTACAAACATTGCGCTTGTTATTCAAATTTTCAACGAGTGAAACAAAAGAATCCTAATTCATCCTCAGAGACCTATACCTGGAGCTGTCACGTCGGCTCGGGAACAAGGGCGGCGAAAGTTTTCAAGAACGGGCGAGAGAGCCTCGGGATGCTACTCTTAAGGTTTTGGACCTGTTATATGATATTTAAAAATGGTGGTTTTTATCTTAAAAACTTAAAACACACATGGATTACACATAGACTGAACTTTATTATACTATTATTTTCGCAATCGAAAAGAATATCACGTGACAATGACTTCACAATAGTTTTAGCTCTTAATAGAATTGCAGCCCTTTACGCATTTTCTTTAGAAATGCTCCACGCTACGTAGACGTTGCATGCTGCCTTCTACTGTGCGTAGTTTTACAATGATCTGTAAAGAGGAATTTTGAGACACGGTAGAACGAAGGCTTTAACTTATGCGTAAACTGAATAATGAACTTTATGAAAGCAAATTTGCTGCTTCCTGGACGTTGCTGAAAAGTTTTTGCCACTCAATCATTTATAATTAGATAATGTCGCTTGCACAATCTCCAATTCGCTAGAGGCAGGCAGACTTCCGCTATTTCGAAGACAGGAAAGTATATGCAGCAGGGTAAGGCTGCGTGCAAACGGACGCAACAACTCCCAACATTGTCGCGCCAACGATGTTGGGAGTTGTTGCGTGCGTGTTGGCAGTGGTATGCAAACGTATGCAACAACTACCAACAACTTGGGACCTGCAGTGCATCGTGGGAAGGATACAACCCATAAGTCTTTGTAAACCATGCATAATGAGCTTGCGTGGATCCAACAATGTTGGAAGAGCTGTTCAAGCAGATCCAACATTGTTGCGCTACGCTTCGGCGATCACGGAACAAAAGAAATGTCGGGAGTTGTTGGCTGAAAAGTTTGACCGGTTTCAAACCTTGCGCAACAACAAGCAACAACATCCAACAACATGCAACAGGGTGTGAAAACGGACGCAACATGTAACATCCAACAATGTTGCGTCCGTTTGCACGGGGCTTAAAACACAATTGTGAGCTCAGACTTTGGAATTTTTTAAGGCTACTTTTACAAAAAGCAGCGATAAAATCAAATTCGTCGATAGATATCCTCCAAAAATTTTCAGAGCTACAATTAAGTAGTGTTCTTATCAATCCCTGAATTTCATGACCGTTCAAACCTTATAAAGTTGTTCAATGCCTTTGTTCGCTTAGAATTTGGTGAATATTGAGGTACTCACGGTTCTAGTCTTAGATAATATTATGCCCTCGGATTTCCTATTTCTTATTGTAACCTTACCCTTCACGAAATATTTATAATTCTTGGATTGTTCATATATAAAAAACCGAAAAGGAGAAAAAGGACAACTTTTAGAAGGAAGAAGGTGTGTCTCATTAACTCTACCTTGGTTTTGAATTTTGAATCTATCGGGGCGTTTCGTAGGGCTTGAGGATGAAGAATAATGAGGTAGCGTGCTTGTGTAACCCACGGAAGTGGTGCATGTTTTTTTTGTTTACAGACCGATCTTTGCGGGACAATCTATGTGGAAGTCATGAAGACACCTGTTCTTTGCCTCTTTGTTCACTTTTGGCTCCCTCTCCTGGGCAAAGCAGCACCAAAACCCGAGTGGATTGAGCTCTCATACCAATTCAACAATGAGACCATTTACTGGCCTACTTCCTTGGCTTTCAAGCACGTCAGACTAAGCGAAAATTTTACCGCCGCTGGTTTCTATTATTCAGCGTATGACATCATTACTGCTGAACATGGGGGAACCCATATTGATTCTCCGAGACACTTTGCTGCAAATAGGTGGACCACTGACCAGATACCTTTAGATCGGCTCATTGGACCTGCCATAAAGATAGATGTGTCCTCCAAAGCAGCCGAGGTAATGGTTCTTCTTCAATTTGGGAAACTCATGCTGTAACCCAAAACTAGTTATGATCCTAGTCTGTGCAACTTAGTCTAACTTCCTTTTTTTCTCTTTTTTTTTTGGGCGACTAATTTTGAGTTAGTTTTCTACGCAATCTTGTAGTAAGCCGATAAAAGAAACGATAACATCCCAAAAATAGTCGCATAGTGGACTTCGGCCCAAAACTGATCCCGTCTCCCTGCGCGATTATTCGCATCCTCAAATGCAGCTAAAGCAAATTGTCAAGAGTCAGTGCAAATGGTCGCAGAAATATGGCGCACCTCCCAGAAACCTGTCTATCAAAGTGCCCTATTATTCACACACCCGCCGTAAAATCAGTCGCTGATTTGTTCCTCAGAACCGTGATTACCAAGTGATGCCGAGTGACTTAGAAGCCTGGGAAGATAAGAACGGAAAGATTCCTGATGACATCATATTGCTTCTGTTTTTTGACTGGGGAAAGCGTTGGCCAGATAAACTAACTTACCTCGGTACTGACACGAATGACACGTCCTTGCTGCATTTCCCGGGTAAGTTAATCTATACCATCACTTCCTTTTTTTTTTTCTTTGTTCTCTGAGGGTGTTACCGGTATCGACTCCAAACTTCGGCTTGGGTTGATAACACACTCCTCCCTTCCTCGCTGTACATGCATTATTCTTCATCCTGCACAACTCGCCCATTTTTTGTTTTATCTTCTAATTCAATGCTAATGAGACAATCGCGTGGAAGATGCGCGTTGGGGGAGATGAAAAGGGGTTTCTTTCTTTTCCCACTCTTTCCTTCCCATCGTCCTATTCGCTAAGATGCCCTAATAGTCCTCCGCGAGCATTCCGTGACCGCCTACAAATAACGTGAAAGACGACTGGGGACGAGTCAACTGATCAGTACACATCATTATCATCATTATCATCATTATATCATCATCATCATCATCTTCCCCTCCCCCTCCCCCTTCCCCTTCCCCTCTTTCTTTTTAGGTTCTCGTTGAATTTTTCGCGCTGTAAAACCAAAAATCCCTTTGCTCATACTCAGCCTTATACAAATCATCGTCATTAAAGTTACATAGGTACAAAAGCCAAACAGATTTCTTTGTTCCATCTTTTCTTTGCTTTTCAGACTGCTTACCATTCCTATTCAAGACCTTCAACGTTGTGCACTGTCAGGGCTTCTGGCACAATCAAATGCGAGTCGACTAAGTAAAAAACAAAAACATGAAACAAAGAAATCTATTGGGCCCTTATATCCATTGCACTTCTGCACAAAAGCTTTGTCCAAATTAATTTTATATCATTTATACCTGAAGTATTTTTGTATGTTTGCATGTAGGGATACACCCTAATGCCTCCCGTTGGTTGGTAAAAAATCGCAAGATCAAGTTGATTGGTGTAGACACAGCATCTATCGACTACGGACAATCGACGCTTTACGAATCACATCAAATTCTTTACGAGAGGAATATTCCTGGCCTAGAAAATGTCGCCCACATGGACAAGTTACCCACAACAGGCTTCACGTTGTACGCAGCTCCAATGTTTATCACTGGTGGTAGCGGAGGTCCTTGCAGAATCTTTGCTCGTCTGGATAAAGAAGACTGCACTGTGAATGCTGCTATCAGGCCTAAAAGTGTGAACACTTTTCTGGTTACAACTGTTTTTATGTTCGTGATTTATCTGTAATTTTCTCTATTGTTGCAATGGAAGTTTGTTTTTTTTTTCGATTACAATGCATCGCAAATGGTCAGTTCACTGTAATATTGCTCTTTGAAAGACGTTTCTGCAAATGATCGTCCATAGCAGGTTTCGATCAGTCTGAAGGTCCTGTGAGGATGACCATGTTATGGGTGATCACAAAGAATAGAAGCATTTGCTACGAGTACAATTATAACTCACATAACAAAATCTTCTAATGCGCGACGGCATTGATGCCAACTTGAATCTGGGGCACCCAGCGACTACGTTCTGTAAAATAACTGTTCGAAGGAGCAAATCATTGCCTAGAAATTTCTAAAGCTTGAGATAAGCTAAAAAGATTTCTGGAAAACCGTTCCATTCGGAGGTTTTCTAACTACGATTTTCGGAGGTTGTGCTTTCACATTTTGATATCAAGCCTGCGGTTATTGTTTAAAAAAAAAAGGTCTCCTAAAACTTTCGCTATATAAAGACAAAACGTCAGTTTCAGTTTCAGTTTATTGTTTTGCCATTAAGTTGTACAAAAGCAAGGAAATCTAATTATTTAAACTCTCATGGCGAGGAAGCCCAAGAGAAGCCACCGGGCTTATAAGGAATGGGCTCCCTCAGTTAAATAATAAGAACAAATCATAGTTACACATGGAACAATCAATGGCAGAGCTACGGTAAATCTTAAAATATATTAGATAGTCGTACTAATCATAGTTAGGCTTAAAAAAAGCGAAATGACAAAAAAACAAAAGAAATGACAAAAAAAATGTTATATAACTTTCTATGAAAGCAAGCCTCGAATTTTCGCCGGGACCCATGAGGGTAGCTAACACTTTCGGATGAGACGAGAAAGCCACCTAAAACTTTCGTGACGACCAAACAGGCCTCTAAAGCATAGAGAAAACCATCTGAGACACTTCTGGCGTATTTGGAAACATTCGGTCGTTGGGTGCCCCTGTTGAATGTTTGTTTTTGTTTGCTTCTTTTTCACTTCAAGCAAGAATTTAGTTCGAGTTAGCGGGGTATTCGAGTCATCCTAGCTCGAATTATCGAGGTCCTGGTGTAGTTTATTGAAGTTATGATTAATTGGTAACAGAATTTCGTGTCGTCCGATTCCATCTGTCATCATACCCGCCGGATTAAACAAATCGGATTTTGTTGATCATTCGTATGATTACGGAGAGAATTGGACTCAACTCAGTCCTATGACCATTATGAATAGTGAAATGTACCTACTAAATGTGAGAGGAAGTGATAAAATAAAGCGGACAGTACACTGACTCATGCATCCATTTATTCATTCATGAACATAACTATGGTTAAATCCAGACGACATCAAATTCTTTAGAAAGATGAAGGCAAAGGTGCTACCGTTTACAGGGGCGGATCCAGGATTCTTTTTAGGAGGGGGTGCACTCGTCTATTGCTCTACTTCAACACCAATAAACCACATAGTTTTCTTTTTTTTTTTTTCCAGAATACCAGTTGTATTAGAAAACCGCAGGTCATCTCAGGGGGGGGGGGGGGGGGTGCGCACCCCCTGCACCCTCCCCCTAGATCCGCCCCTGGTTTATGACTTTTATGTTGGACGCTCCCTGACCGCGCACAATCTTTTGTCTCTCGTTCACAACCGATTACAAAGTTAAAAATGAGACGTTTCTGATGGTCAGTTGATTCAAAATGATAGGAATGCTATTCACATTGTGTGTGCCTCTCCAAAAGCAAACAAAACATGGCATCAAAGAAATCCGTTGGGCTTTACAATTCAGATACAATTATTGTACTTTTAGTTTATGAGGATAAGTACTGATATCTATGATACCGATGTAGTCGTTTCTTAGCATTTGTAAGGGTGTAGTTCCACTGCCCCTGATCATGATTTAAACGTGTGTAAATAAAATAGAGGCAATGTATGAAGTGTCGCGCTTACTGACGTAAAAGCTGAGGGAGGTTCAATTTTAAAACGTTTACGCGCTCCCTGTTATACATTTTGCCCCATTTATGACGCACGTAAAATTTACGCGCATGCGCACATAAAGAGTACGGGATATTGGACTGAATTCAACCCTTTGGAGTCAGGGAAGGGTGGTGGGACCCCGTGGGAGACTATTACAACATCTCAGCGAAGGGGACGATATATAGGAAAGAGAGAGCGGGAAAAGGAAGAGACCCCCTTTCAATCTTTCCTCGTATGCATCTTCCGCCCCAGGGGATATTTCCGCTAGACACGTTGAAACAACACGACGAAACTCTGCGTAAAAACAAGTATCAAACGAACAGACTTTTAATGTATTCGACGATCCGATGCGAGGGCCATGCCAGGGCCTTTTCCCGCCCCTCCCATTTTCTAAGTGAAATGCCCTGGGGACGACGTTAGCCAAAACCTAAAAAAGAGGGGAACTGTGACGTCACGTTACCATGGTAGCAAAATTTTTGGATTGACAGAGACGGCCATTTGTATTGTCCCAGTGGAAGAAAGCAGGTATGGGCTACTGTTTTGTTCCTGAGTGCAATCACGCATAGGAAAGTTATACATGTGGTGGTTCCCTCCCCGATTTATCGATTGCGGCTCAGGCCATCCTCTTTTTTTGCTCCGTTTAGCGTCGTCCGACCGACCCAAATTTTTGGCATTTTCAAACAAAAAGAAAAAAATTAACGACGTAGTTAAACCACTTTTCACTTGAAATAATTCTTTTAATCTGAAAAATGAGCATAGTAACAACATAGAGAAGAACAGGAACAAAAACAGGAACATTTTTTTACAGTATTGTGCATTTGGTTAATCCAAGTATGTAAATGTTGGGATGGCCTCATCAGAAAAGAAAGATGCGAGGGCATTGATTGACATGCTTGCAATATTGAGGGACCTTGAAATCTACCAATCAAAACCTGAGCATTACCTTTGTAAAATTTCATTTGAATGTAATATTTACTAGTCTGTTGTTCTCTTAAGCGTCACCAGATTATGGGATTAGCCCCACGTTTTGTATCTCAACTTACTGCTAATGATTTCTTCTAATGTACCAAGAGCCGTTGAAAGTTTGAGTGAATTACCCTTCATCCGCCCGCCCCATTTTCAGCAATTGTAACCGATCATGATTTCGGCTAATTTCAGGTTCTAAAACTTATTTTTGATAAGGAAACAGCACTGTGACGGTCAGGAGACGGAAGCAAGACAGGACCTGGGAACGAGTTGAGTCCCATGCTGAACAATTTGCTGAACAACAATACGAACAACAACGCTGAACGACCTGCAGAGTGCTGGCATGACATGACCATAGTGTTTGGTACTAAATTTCTTAAGTGGCGTAATTTTTTTAGTTAAAGAAATCCTGGCTAGTGAACAAACACACTCGCATCACATGGGGAAGCCAAACAACCAGGACAAAACCACTCGGAGAAATGACCAAGCGCACGATCAGGATGTTGTCAGAGCAAACGGCCATGCTGGCAAGAAAGATAACCGGCCTTTCAGTATCAATTGCGAGTGGGATATCAAACAAACCCAGCAGTTCTCCGATGATGGAACTAATACCTATTTCTGGTAAGCCGAGAGAAGTTAATTTCTAAAGGAAACGTGTTAATGTACTCCCCCAGTTATTAAATAACACTTGAATTCGGGTGCATTTTCATGCCTCTGTCTGAATACGTATTTGTAAGCTCAAATTACTTAAACTTAATTCTTAATAATGCATAATGAAGCGTAATGCTAGACACTTTTGTAAGATGCATCTGGTCACCTTAAACTTTAATATTTTGATATTTCACAAATGGAAGTGTTTCGTTTCTTTTGCCCCGCGATCGTCACATGTCATGCGGTCGAAAAGCAAATTAGGCTAATTGATCTGGACATTCTGTAATGTCAATGTAATGGCCCCGGTAACCCACCTTTCTTAGCTTTCAGTTCAAATACAGCAGTGTTATATTTATTTCTTGTGTTTAGATATCCACAAGACCACTGACAGAAGATGTCTTATTCTTTGTTCAAAGGTCCCCTGTTTGATGGTCATGAGTTTAAACTTATTACCTATAGGTCAAATCAAAATTTAGTTCAAAGGTAATCACACATTTACATACCCGAAAAAAAAAGAAAGATAGAAATTAAACCAAGGATAAAATCAAAACACAACAATAACACTGTAGCAGTCAGGGGGAGGGGTGACAAAAATGTGGAAGAGGGTGCATGTAGGGATACAACTGATGGCATGGTAATTGACTGTGATGAGGTAACTTGTAGTGTCTGCAAGTAATCCCAAATCTTCACAGTTATATTTCTATTCTGCCAACAATCAGGGCTGTCATTAAGAGGTAGGGGCTGGGGATTTCCCCCATCTATTTTCAGGGTAGTCTGCTACATAGCCGTTTTTAGTGTCGTCACGCAATGTTCCTCCACACTAACGGCTGCTGAAAACCGAACTACATTCCTTTCCCTTTGTGTTTGTGGTCAAACGAACAAACCAATCACGTACAAGAAATTTGACAATACGTGAACTGCAGGGCGCTAGGAAGCGAGCACGCTTCTCAGTTTTCGACAAATCAATCAATCGTCGCTGAATTTAGACGGGCTCTGTGTTTTCAAGCAACGAAAAGGTTAATTTGCAAAAGAGTTTGTTTTAAGCGGTCAAGAAAGTTCCAAGTGAAAAAAAAGGTTTGATAGGCCTAGAAGACTTTTACCAGGATCGGTTAGTTCTTCATTTGACTTGCATATGTGCTGATATATAATGAAGAATTTAATGTACCGGCGGATGTGCTCATTGTGTTCCTGTGAAGACTAACCTCTCAAGTGTACTGATTCAAAAAGCAATCTTATAAATTATCGATGAGCGATTTCTCGAAACTATACCTGGCAACTTTATGAGCACATCCACGTTGTGCATCGCAATTTGCTCGACTTGCTTGCTGTTGCTGCTTATCTCCTAAATTTCGAATAGACTACGACAACACTGTAGTTAATTGCTTGTTTTCACGCGACGATTTTGACTATTCTGTCATTCACACATGGGGCAACGATAAAAGCAAAGCTGTGATTGGAGGAGTCACAGTACCACAAAGTGGCGGGAACACCTTCCAGAAAATGGGAGCTGAATTATAATTGGCTAATCTCGGGAAAGGAATGTAGTTCGGTTTTCAGCAGCCGTTAGTGGGGAGGAGCATTGCTTGACGACACTAAAAACGGCTGTGTAGCAGACTATTTTCAGGGGAAAGTAGATGAAAAATAGGATTAAAAGAAATCCGTGGCTGTTTTTTTCCTGGCCTCTACTTGTTATAATAATAACTATTTACTGGGCAATGTGAAATCTTATAGTGACATCCCTGCAACATTTCAGTTTTGAGTTTGGCTCAACAATGGTGGCAGAGTCTAATGGTTGCCGTAGTGCAATAGCAAGGGCACAGTAATTTCATGAGAATTTCTGTTGTTGCGATGTGAATTGTCAAATGCTTTTGAGAGTTGCATTTATTGTTATTGTTATGTATTAGTATTTACACTTCAAACAGATTTTTCAGTCTTAATCTTAATCAGTAAAACTATAGTTTTGGGACTAACTCTGACTGCTAGAAAGAATACCTGCCAACTTTTTCTCAGTCATATGCTTGACATTTTCACCTCTTCATGACCTGGATTTCCAAAAATGAAAAACAAGACTTTTGAATGTGCTCAAAAATGTCCCAAGGTGTTGCATAACCTGAGACCAGGCATTATTATTTTCTTTACTTCTTTGCTTCTTTGACTCGAGAGGGAAAAAAGTAATGCCTTATACATTGATTTAACAAGCCGTCAACCGCCTTCTAATTTACATAATCTAATGTCTGCTTGACCTGTCATGTTATTAGCCAATCAGTGTTTACCAAACGGGAATCAAATTTTGGAGCGAATAATGTCTCTTTTGAAATTAATTTTAGGGAAAAGAAATCAAAGTACTCCATTTTGACACTCCTTAAAAAGCGAGCACAGGAATTTCGTTTAGTACTGCATGCAGGCTCCTTGATGAGCCCTTGTGTTTTTGGAACAATTTCAAGGTGGTTGCATTTCAGCAAAACGACGGATTTGAACATGTTCATCCAACAGTAAATCACTTTAATTTATAATCAATTAATAATTAATTGCAAGGAAACACACAAATGAAAACACGGGACAATGCTTCATCAACTTTCTTCAGTGATCTTGTCTTTGAAATACTGGCCTGGTTTTAGGTTTCAACGTACTTGCTTCTGTTGGCTTTTATCTTTTTTTAAAGCCAGGTTTCACTGATTTTCCCACTAAGTATAAAGTCAGGTGGCCCGCCTAGTATTAAGGTATCATACACCCTCAAGCACCCTTCTCATGTTGATCAGCTCTAGCGCTTTTGCTTTTAATAAATACCCCCATAAACCATACATTTTCTGAAAGCTTAATAGTTCCAGAATATTGTTTATTCTTTTTAAGAAATTCAAAATATTTTAAAATGCAATTTAGAAATGAGAAGCTTTTTGTGAAAGTGGGTGCCACTCTAAAGTTAAGTCGAGGCCAGCCAAACATAAGTGGAAGAAGCCAATTAAGATCGCATTTGCTTCGGTTGACTGAAAAAAACCGTGTCTCAGATTTTTGTCAAGTGCGTTTGTTCTGTTGTTATAAGCAGTTGAAGTTAGGGATAGCAAATCATTAGAGCTACCTGTGAGAAAAATACTTTTCCTCGAAAACGAAAAAAGAAATCAAAATTCGCAAACATATTTTTTAGAAAAACTATCTGACAATAAGTTGGCCAAATTTCAGCCAAATTGGTTCACGGGTTGCTGACTTGGAGTTTAAAATGTACCCTCAACTTGCCCTGAGTTTCATTTCTAGAAAAAACTGGGAGAAGATTTTTGGCAGCATATCACCCATGACGAGATTATAACAGATTATAACACCAAAGCTGTCAATGTTGATGTATACCAGAGAAGGGACAACAATAGTGACACAGCAGGAAAAGTTAAAAACGAAACCCGACAACAGATGAACAATTTATTTCAAAGGCTCTGCTCTGTTCCATCCTTTCTGTTGTCGAGAAAGTATCTTTAGTTATTTGGTACGGGCAGTTTTCATTTTCTCACCACAAGGATAAAAGGGTTAGGCATAAATATACCCAGCTACTAAAATTGTAGGGCCACCTGAATTAAAGTAATTTTGACTTCCATTTTCCTTTGTCATTTCTGTGAATAGAAGGGGAAATTCAACACAAGTGGAAATTATCCTCACAGTTAAATGAACAACCTATAAGCAGTTAAAAAATTAATAGCCTGAAAACATTTAGGCTTGACCCGGAATCAATCCCTGACCTTGTGATGACCAGACACAATGCTCTATCCATTTTTGGCTATATAATCAAGCCAACTGAAAAGCAGGCCAATGCGAGTTCGTAATATAAATGTGCCCAGATGGTTGAAGTGACATGAATCGAAATATATAAAATGACTCATATTGTGAACTGCAGATAAGTAGACATGTACATAAGATCAGAAGCTGCTGTACATGTGAGTCACTTTATAGGGCCTCGCTCATTTTCCCCTTAACTTATAGTTTCAATTAATAGTACGATAAAAGGTTATGCTTCTACAACAATAATGATAATAATATTCTTGAAATCACCCTTTCTGCAATGTTTTTTCAAGGCGAGCACATACTGTAACTGTCCTGATGATTATGCTGTGTGTCCTTGTCTATGTTGGAGTGTTTGAAAAACCCCATAAAGACCATGAATACAATACAAAGAGGTAAGGTGTGTTAATTATTATTTGTTTAACATTTTAAATGCTGAGCACTTGACATCTACTAACACCCATCTCATCTCCTCCTTTTACTCTTAGCTATCTCTATAGCTTCCTTCCTTGCCCTCATGTGATTTGTCTGTGATTATAAAAAAATATCCCAATTTTACGTACTCAAACGATTGGACATTCTGCAGATTTAGGCAGACACTTGAGAGTGCAGAGGTGTTGTGGCTGACCATCACCTTGAAGTTTCCTTAGACAAGAAAATTGGCTCCACTTTGTCTCTCTTCACCCAACTTGTAAACATACCATAAAATTCCAAAAATAAGCCCCTCCATGTATAAGCTCCTCCAAATATAAGCCCCCCAAACTCGTAACGCAAAAAACCCTCCGTTAAATCTCCCCTACAAATATAAGCACCCCGGCGGGCTTGTACTTGGAAATTGCCCTCAGATACAAAGTAAAACAAAGCAAAAATGGTAAATTTCCTTCCAACTATAAGGCTAGCCGAATCAATTTTAGGATGCAAATTTCCTTCCGTAGATAAGCCCATCCGAATACAAGCCCCTCCAAAAATAAGCCCCTCAAAAAGGGCCTTTGAAACATATAAGCCCCGGGGCTTATTTTCGGAATTTTACGGTATACATGTATACTGGGGACATTAGAAGTTCCAGGGACCCAGGTACCAACAACATTAACATTGTTCCGTGAGCAACACAGTACTCAACTCCAAGGGAAATAAAGAAGCCACCTCTCAAACCAGCTTCTAATTAACGCTTCCACAGTTTTTTTTTTTAAGTTTTGATGAAGGCAAGTAAGCAAATATCATTGACAATGCTGGGGAGAGCAACTTTTAATAGTGAATTTACCAAGTTAAAAAGTGATACAAATATCCATAGCAAGCAAAGATATGTGTATTGAAGTTACGTAATTTTACAGATATTTGTACACTGCATAAAAACAAACATAAAAACATCTGTAAAATTCATTAACTTTGGGGAGCTACACCTTCGTTCAACAAATCACTTTTGAACCCTATCACTTTTTAAGATCTTCTTTTCTGCCGTGTTGAGGGATTTTTGCTAACTGGTCTCAAACAAAAGTTGAATTAAACCAAGGAAAGGTCTTATGTTCCTCCATACTCTAACAGTGAAAACCCTGGATGTCACATACTGATTGGGTTAAAATGGACTAGCATTTTCCATTCAGTCGTGGGTGAGCTATACTCTCACTACTCATAGGTGCATTTTGCTACACTAAGCCCATTGATACAGAGTCTTGAATTCTTGAAAAAGTCTGGAAATTTGCCCAGTAATTTTCCAGACCTGGTAAAACTCTTGGAGGGGGGTGAATAGGGGTATGCAAATCCGCCGATCCGTTATGATTTATTAACCAAATCCGCCCTTCCATTTTCGCCCTGAGTCTGAAATCCAGGCAAAAAATTTCAATTACACGCACAGTCCAAGATCTGGGCCCAAAAAATAGATGAATCCGCAATCCGCTGCAATTGTAGGATCCGGAAATCCGTTAAAATCTCGCTTTGAATCCGAAATCCGGGCAAAATTGTTTTCAAAATCCGCCGTTCCATTTGCCTATTCACCCCCCTCCTCTTGAAAATAGAGAAAAAGTGTGCAAAAATAGTTCTTAGGCAGAGTTTTTTTTTTTTCAAAACTACAACAACTGCTTAATAAGTGCAAATTTTTTTCCTGTGGTCAATTCCCATTCAATCTCGCCCATAGCCAAGACATTTAATCACAGAATGAGAAGTTTCAAAAGTTTCATGATTCTCTTACGTTGTATGTCCACGTTGCACCTTGGTTACCATACATTTGCAGTGCATCATGAAAAAAGCTTGTTTCCTGTGTTTTTCAAGGTCTCGATATTGAACACCTATTTGTTAACCTTGCATCTGGAAAAATAAAGTATTGTTTTGAAAAAGCTGTATGAACCCTGTAAGCCAAGGCAGGTTCCAGCCTTTTGGCCTTTTATTAATCCTTTAAGCCCCAATATTCACATACAAATTCTCCAAACTGGTCTCTATACATTTTCGTGAAGAATAAGTTGAGAGAATTTGATAATAGATCGAGGCATGTTCTGTGTGGTGATCATTTTATTAATTCTCATAACCTAATCTCTTGACAATGTATGGATATCGTTAGGAGAAAATTGATGTTGATCACTATTGGGACTTAAAGGGTTGATGTCTTTACCTTTTGTTTTTGTTTCTTATTTCAGGGGCCTCATAGCATGTATTGCAGTGTTTTTATTATTTGGTGTGACACAAATTAGAGATGGTCCTTTTAAAAGACCACACCCAGGTAGGCATGGCATGGCAAGTTGCTTTTACTTTGGATTTATTTTTCTTGTTTTTTAATTCACCCAATAAGTTAAAATGGAGCTGGTGAATGGTCTAAGAGAAATTATCCCAAGCCCATATCCAAGGACAATAATGTTGAAATTTTGTCCTTTTGTATTTATAATATTATTAATAAACATGTTGTGACAGGTTTGAACCCAGTAGTCATTTCATGTTAAGTTGAGTATTATCAGCTGGGTGAACGCAGTCCTGAATATAGGACTGTTGTTGTTGACATTGACTGATGTTTCAGCAACCTGTGTGGTAGTCAAATTCAGAGTCCAAGTGAGTTGTGTCACGTCAGTTGATGGTACTTTTATTAAACTACCATCATCTGATACATGTGATACTATCAACTGACGTGATGCAACTCACTTTTACTCTGAAGATGACTACCGCACAGGTTGTCGAAACATCAGTCACTGTCAACAACAACAGTCCTATTCAGGACTACGTTCACCCCGATGACCATACTCTACCTACTTGCGAAATAAATATGTTATTTACTCACTTATTTCCCATTACTTACATGCATTGCTTTTGAAGATTTCTTGCATGTGTTGTTTTAATTTTACGTGGTCATTTATCTATCATTGATTTTATTTTTTTGATTGCAGCATTTTGGCGACTCATTCTCTGTTTAAGTGTCATTTATGAGCTGGCCCTCATTTTCTTGCTATTTCAGGTACATGTATGGGTAAAGGGAGTGAACTAAACCTTCCTTGTTCCCTGCTATTTCAATTCACTGTTAGATACCATTAAGTGTTAGAAGAACTTGCTATGACTTATACTTAAGCTGTCTAATAATCAGTGTGAATCTTTTTAGACAACTGATGATGCCAGACAATTGCTGAAGTATCTTGATGAAGATTTGGGCAAATCTTTGCCAGAGCAGTCTTATGGTGAAGACTGCAGGCTGTACACACCTGAAGATCCGAGGGGACCTTTTCACAACTTTTTGGTAGGTGGCGCAGATTAATAGCTGATAATTAAAATTAATAGCAAAAGTGTGATCTGCAAGTTAGAGGATAGTATACAGTAGTAGTGATTCATAAAGTACAGCCAGGTGCTAAGAACATTGCTTCAGCATTGATGATGGTGCCAATCACTTTTTGGGAATATTTTGAGTTGCAGTGTAAATAATTTACTAAAAAAGGAAAATCAGGGCCAAAGGAGTGATCTGCGCTCGTTCGCATCATCCTTCTCTTTCCCGTCTTTGCTTGTCTCCAGCACCCCGGGCCACTTATAAACAGTGTACAGCTGTACATGCTCCTCACCAAGCCTTGGAAAAGCTTGCCTCCGTCACAGACGCTCTAAACCTTCTATATTAATGGTTTGGACGAGTGCCAGGCTAGGAAAAGCCTGTGTAGGAAAAAGTAGCTAGTGATTTGTTGCCGACTCCTGCTCAGTGCTGCTTGCTCTATGTCACTGCTAAGATATTAAAATGTCACAAATGAAAGGACAATTAAAACTAGACTACTGACGAGTAGTCCCCCATTTTTCCTCAGGGATAGTAGAGCGAGCGAAACGCGAGCGCGCGTGAAAATCAACCCACGCGAGAAAAGGCGACACGCGGCATTTTTCTCTCTCCCTGCCGCATGTCGCCTTTTCTCGCGTGGGGTGATTTTCTATCCCTGAGGAAAACTAGGGGACTACTCGTAGTCTAAATTATAACAGGTATCTCCTTGTATTAGGCACTTGTGGTAATCTCAAGTCTTAGGCTTAGAGGGTTTTATGGGCTGCTGCTAATTAAATCAGTCCGTTAGCAATGTCCTCTCTCCCACTCCATTTAGAAATTAATGAATGGCTCCTTAATCAATGTCCTTCAGTAGTTAGTTATTTTTTCACTGGTTTACCAGTCACGCTGCATGCAGATGAATAATCAGTGACTTTGTTAAATGCTTTCTTTTTGTACAGGAAAAGTGTGATGTCTTTCTCCCAGCTCATTTCTTTGGTTGGTGGGCAAAGGTAAGTTCGATTATTTGTATGCATACGTACTCCAATAACGTAACTAATAAGAGGGGAGAGCATGCTCCCAGATTCCAATAAGATACCAGTGACCCTATGATACACCATTTCTACCTACAGGTATGGGTAGGCAACCATGTTTGCCACGTAGTTAGAAAGAGCGACCATTATTTCCCAGATGAGATAATGGCGTTACCATTCCACCCGGTAGTCTATCTGTTTCTCCGGGGTAACAGGCAATCTATCCGTATTTACGGCTGCGCGTATGGGAAATTCACCCGTTCCCGTACACGAAAATAGGGAGTTTAAGATACCACGACGGCGACGGCCACGAAAACGTCGATTCAAAAGTGAATTTGCGTTCTTTCAATCTCTATCACGATTACTCCTACTCATTTACTTCGTCAAATGTAAACGAACTCTTTTTTGAGCCGAATTCCGAAGAGTCTTATTCAAGTTCAGAACGAGAATTAAAGAAACTTCAGCCGTCGCTTGTTTAAGACTTCCATAAAACGTGAAGATAGGCATTTTCCCGTCGTAGTCGTGCAGTGACGGCAAAGAAATGTACAAAAAAGCGTGATGCACGTGCAGAGTTGTTGTTTTGCCTATTCAACCTATTGCTTTTTTGACGTTCTTGTCGTCGGGGCCGGCGTGGCATCTTAAAGTCCCTACTGGTGCATGTTAAGGTCTCTACTGTTGTAGGATTTTCTCCCCCCTCTAACCTGCATATCCAGCCGCGTTTGCAGTCATCACTTAGAACTCTCCTTTTTGGGTAGAGAGAACCGACGAGCCGAAATACTTCTCCGTTTGCAGGTTGCAGGCTATCCCTTCTCCCTCTAGAAACATTCCTGCCTAAGCTTTTGCGCACCTTTGTTAATAGACTGCAAAACAGTCGGTTTTTTTCTCAAAATCAGTAAAGAAATCGGTAAAGCGTGGCGTAAGAGTCTTACGCGCGCTTCGCGCGCGAGCCTCACACGCCCGTAGGGCTTGTGAGGCCAGAGAAGAAGACGTATTTTTAGCGTCTCTCCCCAGTCTTGCTCTCTGTTTTCAGCCTCGTTCCAGACCTTTTGTCAGACTGCTCGCGCGTACTTGAATACGCCAAAAGACGGACTGTTTTGGAGTCTACTTTGTTCCAAGTACAACTGTACCTGTATTTATTTTACCTTTTTCTCTTTTTTTTCCTTTTTCTTCCAGGCTCTTATTCTTCGTGATTACTGGTTGTTAACTGTAATAAGTGTTCTCTTTGAAGTACTGGAATATTCATTGGAGCATCAATTACCAAACTTCAGTGAATGTTGGTGGGACCATGTATGTAACTGTCATGATACGTGTTAATCTGTTTTAGTTGACAATCTTTTACTGTCGGCTGTCTGAATGTGTTTTTCTTTTTTCACGATTTACGAGATAGTTGTTTTTAGTGCAATCGACTCCCGATAACTCGAACTTTCAAGGGAAATCGAAAAAAGTTCGAGTTATCGTGAGTTCGAGTTATTGGGAGCTAGAAAAAATTAGCCGGAAGTAAGGGAAAAACAAGTCTTAACTGTACAGTGAACATTTTAATCTCATTTAATTGTAGAAATGTTAGGTGAAAATTGAAAGATAAGATACTTCTAGATTATAAATCAGATTATAAATCAGAACGTAACGTGATAAAACATAGCCTAAATAGAGCATGCGCTTTACTGTTTTGAGAAGTAAAGCTGTTTCACGTTAGATTTGTGACAAAAACGGACGTCTGCCTTCGCTTGTAAACTATATGCCTACAACACGTCAATAGGAAATTCAAAATGCAATTTTTCGGACGCCAGTACACGGTTTTTTTGCCCGACTTTATAAGCGCTCAAAACTTGGTTCGAGTTATCGAGAGTAAAATTATATAGAAATCAGATAAATGATCTGAGGGGAATCAAAAATTACTTCGAGTTAGCGGGAGGTACTAAGGCCAAGACTTATTAGATCAGTACATATCATATATTTTTTTATTATTATTTATTTATTTATGTAATTTAGTTTTTTTCCATATAGTGGGTTATGGATGTGATTGTGTGTAATGGTTTTGGAGCATATCTTGGAATGAAGACATGTGAATATCTAGGAAATAAAGTAAGTTCTCTATTAAACACACTTAATAACTGTTCTCAATGAAGTTTAGCCAAGTTGCATTTAGGCAATGATGCCGAGGCTTTGTTCACACTATACTGGATAGCTTTTGCACCGCCACGAAAACCATACCGGATCGATAGGGCTTCTGTTCACACTAAGAACGGTTGTAGCGGTGTGACGGAGCGAGGCTCTGCCGCGCCAATCTCTAAAGGGGGAAGATACATGCTGAAAAGGTGTTCACACTATAACGGATAGCTTTTCGTGGCGCTACGAAAAGGTATCCCATATAGTGCAGGGGCGGATCTAGGGGGAGGGTGCAGGGGGTGCGCACCCCCCCCTGAGATGACCTGCGGTTTTCTAATACAACTGGTATTCTGCAAAAAAAAAACTATGTGGTTTATTGGTGTTGAAGTAGAGCAAGAGACGAGTGCACCCCCTCCTAAAAAAAATCCTGGATCCGCCCCTGTAGTGTGAACATAATCTCAGATGAGGCATATTTGTGAAGTCTAATTTCTATAATATGATCGGTACAATTGCTAAAAAAAAAAACTAACGACCTGAACTGTCATTTAAAAACCAGTCTTAAAGTTGAACTGAAGTCTATCTTAGCTTCCTTTGCTGCAGTGATCCCTACACGGTCCTTTAAGAGATAGTTTTCAGATGATCACTGAACGCCTATAGTGGAACTTTTATTTAAGGATCGTAGCAATCGCAACGAGCAAATGGAAACCAGTCTTAAAAGGTGTTATAATCTTACAATATTTACACTTCAATTTGTAAAATACCGCCCTCCCTCACACAAACTCATTACGCTTGACTTGTCGCAGTGCTAATTCAATTCAGATTTCAATGGCTGAAGACCGCTGGTTATACTCCTGTACCTTACATATCCCATATGAGAGATTTATACGGTAACCTTTTTAGATTTGGGTTAATTCATTATAATTGTCATCGTTATCATAATTATTGTCATTATTATCGTTTGTTTTCCTATGTTCAGCCATATCAGTGGAGAGGGTTATGGAATATTCCCTCCTACAGGTACGTGTCTCTGTACTGTGTCACTGTTACTTTTTAAAGTTGAAAGGGATAATGCTTACTCTTGTTCAATCTTCTTCATGTTAGGCTCAATTTGCAGGTACGCCATTCATCATCAAAAAGCCGCGCGTAGGTTTTTAAGATTTCGCTTTTGGAAAGCGAGAAAGCAAGTTTTATCAGCGCAACCTGACCAATTTGAGCCCTTTCTTCTCTTATTGTGAGCTTTTCTTAGCCAGCCCGCATTCAAATTTTCCGCTTCGCTGATTATGAATAATTAATGATGTCCCTCCATTCTCCGCGATGAAGCAACAGATTGACAATGTAACTGACATTGTACTACCTGTTTATTTTGCAGTGGAAAGTTTAAGAGGGTAGCTGAACAATTCACTCCATATTCTTGGACATCGTACAATTGGAACGCCACCACTAGTCTCACTAGGTGGCTGGCAGTTTGTGGAATTACTGCTCTGGTATGTTTCGTTGTTCCTGTTTTTGCTTTATTCTATCAAAATCCGGTTTTTATAGCTTGCGTTTAGAGGGACGGGCGCGTGGTGCTGGAAAATCTCTGTCAGACATCCTTGGAGTAACTCTTCAATCCCCTGTCTTTCCTCGCGATAAGCGATTGTAAAGGCCTATCAACTAGTTTGAGAAGCTGCTATCCCACTCACCCAACTCTCTCCGCGTGGCAGGTGTTTGAACGGGGAGGGAATGGACATTCGTGTGCGCTTGTGGAAGAACGGGAGATATTAGGTTCCCTTTTCCCTCCTCGCGCGCCTTTCGCGCTCCTCGTGCGCCCGAAATCCCAATCTCCTTCGACCTTTCGAACGGCTGCCACGCAGGCTATCCATATTCGATTACCATAAAGTCAAGATCGTTCTCGACACTCGGCAAACACGCGTGGAAAAAATATGGGACTGCCCTGCCTTTAACTTTCTTATGTTTGGTAAACTCCAATACACTGTGTAGTCATTGACGAGGTATTCAGACTTTCTTTCCTGTACCCGGTTTGTTTATTTGTTTGTTTGTTCTGAATCATACTCGGGAATGGAATTCTATTTAGTACTTATATTAAAGATCTGGAGGGGACAAAAAACTAGCGGGAGACGCAAAAGACACAGTTTAAGAGAATCAATGATGTTTAGTTCCTTACAGCTGAACTGAACTTGTTTTACCTGAAGTTCATCCTGTGGATTCCTCCTCCTCACTTCATAATGCAAGCTCGTATGGCACTGTATCTTGGGATGGGAGCAGTTGCTCTAAATGAGACTTATAGATACATGGATGACCCGTGAGTTGTTGAATGTTTTTTTGTTTTGTTTTATGTAATTTTATTTTAATTGATTTGAGAGTTGGTTACCGAACGTAATTTCGTGATTTCTTTGGGTTTTCATCGCCACGCCTTGTTTGTCCCCCAGTTTTCCTTCTTTTAAACTAAAACCATTCGAGACCTTCCCCTGAGTACAAAGACAGCTTTTAGAAGCAAATTGTCCTCGCAGAGGAGCTTCATTACAGCTTGGTGAGAGTTTAAACTACTGGCATTCACAAGTGCTGTACAAAGACCTAAACACTTCCTCGCCTTCCCTCGACACAGCACAACGTACACCAGCAGGAAAACCAAATTATCTATCCGGCGTATAAAAATACCAATATTTCATGCCTTTTTTTTCCTGCGAAGATGTCAAACTAGTGCTACAATATAAGAGACATTAAGATCGAGGTTTTTCGACATTCCCCGCGAATCTCGAACGTCAAGAAGTCACGTGACCGGTGCCTTGCCGTCAGGTTTGCAGTTTGATGTTGACGTTCGTACGGCTAGACCACGCTCTAGAGGTGAGTGATTTACCGCAAGGTTTTTTGCTCCCGAAAACACAACAGTCCCACGTTTGAAGTGAAGTTCGAAGTGAAAGTGAGCGAATGAATGAAAACAAACGTGAGAGCCGAAAGTTCCACTCGCGAAGCTCAAGACGGGTGACATGAAACCGCTTAAGATGGGCAAACCTCGATTTTAAGGTCTCTATCTGATTATCGCCATTAAGTAAAACTGCACTTGTGTTGTAATTTTTTAACCGCCCACAACTGATATGCGGCCTTTGTGTCATGACCTTGTAGCACCTGTAAACGGTTCGGACAGCAAGCGTGGGTGGTGGCTGCCATAGTGGCGACTGAAATACTAATATGTGTCAAGTTTGGCTGGGACACACTCAGCATCCCTTTCCCTTTTCACGTATCTGCCTTCTGGATCCTCTTCGTTAGCATTTGGTTGATGTGGACGGTGTGGAATTTTTGGCCTTCAATCATCGGCGTCTTTAGAGTACATCGTGATGCTGAGGACAAAGATGCTGGGAGCGTCATGCGGAATCGACCCAAGCATGAATAAGGAGGCGATCTTAGATTGTGTTCAAACTATACTTGATAGCTTTTGCGCTGGAAGGAAAACCATTTTGGATAGTGCTTCTGTTCACACACAAGAACGGTGATTTCGGCGCGATTTCGGTAACGAAACCAAGCTGCGACGCCTTGATCTTTAAAGTGGAGAGTCACATATCGGATAGGTATTCATACTTTAGTAAAATCCACTAGTGGTCTATTATCAAATTGAAGGGAGAGATCGCTATCTTCTTTGAATTTTTCAGGACTGATTCTTAGGGCTCCACAATGCCAATAACTATTAATACGTGGATAGCAAATATGTATCGACAACACAAAGGCCAGTCTGTCGAACAAGTTATCCGTAGGAAACCGGATAACTCTATCAGCGACAATTTTCATTTTGAAAAAGAGCACTACAGTTTAAGAATTTTCCCAGCCTGAGAGGGTGAGACAGTCGTCGAGAACTGACGCTATATTACCGTTTCTTGTAGACCAGTTAACATAAACAACTTGGTGCACTGTTGTTTTGAAATTTTTTTTTTTTTTTGCGTGTGGGGGATCGAGTGAAAAAGTTGACGTGCACTATAAAATATTATAGAACACGTGACTAGGCTACTGAATTATTTCTCATAGGTCACTGTGTGACTCACATTTACATTGCACTATTTGGAACACGACATCATTAGTATTACTTTTTTATGTATTTCTGAGAAATGAATTTATGAAATTGTCATATGTTTTTAAAAGCACTTAAGATATGTTTGGTTTTAAATAAAAGCTTAGCTAATATAATTTGTAACTCTGAATGACTTGCCGGTTGAATGAGGTGTGCACGTTTTGTTTGTAAAGCTGTTATTTTAGTCATAAAATATCAATTTTGAGCAAGAAAACGAAGCTGTAACCTAGTTCCTTTTTCATCCAGGGAACTTGCTGGTTATTTCCCCTATCCCCTCTGCCTCTTTTCCGTGTGCCACCGCTTTCTTTAGTCCCCTACGTCCTATTCTTCTGTGCATTCTCATTCAATCTTCCGCGTGACCCGAATAATAATCAGGGGCACCCAACGGCAATTTTCGGAAAATATCTGTTCGGAAGACGATTTGAGATCTAGAATTTTCGGAACATTTGTTGTAAAATTTCTTGCTTGCCTGCCTCTCCTAGGATTTTCGAACATCTACAAAATGGTATAATTACCCATTTTTAACGGATTTTTACCCTAAAAAAGGCCACCTAGAATTTTCAGGAGCCCTTTTGCTGGCTGAAATTTTCGAAAAGGTAAGTTTTGATCCCTATAATTTTCGGATCACTATACTTTCGGCTAGGAAATCCGAACAGATGAAAAGTTTTTTGGGGATAAAAATACCTATATCTACCGTTTAAATACTAAAATACGTTGAACAATGAAGTGGTTTTGAACTATATCCTCATTGGGTTCCCTTAATAATTGTGAGGTGTCCGCTTGTGTGACTCTGACGAAGATAAGCGTAAAACATATCCAGGGGCACTTTTCTTGGTAGAAGCTGGTTATGACTTCCATCTTTGGTAAAATAAGGTACTAATTATAAAAAACCTATTTCCTAATATTTCGGGCAAAACGACGTCTCAAATTTTGACAAATAAATGATGTCACAAAATCTATAAATTAGCAGTAGAAAGCAACTTAAAGTTGTAAAGTCACCATGTTAAATAGACTGCAAAACAGTAAGTTTTTTTCTCAAAATCAGTAAAGAAATCGGTAAAGCATGCCGTAAGAGTCTTACGCGCGCGAAGCGTGTGAGGCGAGAGAAAAAAACGTCTCTCCCCAGGTCTCGCTCTCTGTTCTCAGCCTCGTGCCAGACCTTTTGTTTGACTGCTCGCGCGTACTTGAATACGCAAAAATACGGACTGTTTCGCAGTCTACATGTTAAATGTTTGAGTCGCGCTCTTAAAACCGGGTTGCAAGAGGGTTTGCGAGATACGTATTTCTAGTACGGTGTTCAGGGGGTTTGGGCCGATGGAGTTGGGAATGAGGGAGTGTGCAGCGGACTGAGTTATGATGTTAACACATATCCCACATTAAATTTCTGAAGCAGGTAATATTTATTTAATAAATAATAGTTGAACAGAACAAAATATAAACGCCTTGCGAAATCGGCGAATCAAAGGCCTCGTACAATTAAATAACACTTCATAGTTACTTAAGAACACAAACCACGGTCACTGAGGGAATGTATTTTCAAATTAGGATTGAGTATTGAATTGATTTGTTCAGTGAACGCACCAGCACACTTCATGTCCACGATTGAACGCAGGAATATTGTCGTAAAACAGCAAACACAATGTTTCATCACGTATCAAACATCCGAACAGCAAGTTAATAAGCTCCCCCTCTATTTTAAGCCTCACAACTTATTATTCTTCACTATTAAGTGATAGACTGTATTAGTCAATCACAACTGTAAAACTTCGTGTGGACTACCGTAGTTATTCGATTAACCGCCCTGGGCGCTTATTAAATTTTTGGACCTTGAGAGTGGGCGCTAATTCAAGGTGGGTGCTTATTAAATTTTCACCATTTTCAGTAAATGTAGTATGATTATTTTGCAACAAAGCAATAAATGGTAATAACAAAACGCAAAGATTTAACAAAGCAAGGTTTCTGTAAAATACTCTAAAAAAAAGGGTATCTTTAATATTATCTCTTATTTGTGTTTGAGAGTGAGGGGGAGGGGTAGGCGCTTATTCGAGGCAGGGCGCTTATTCGAATAAATATGGTAATCCAAGATGGTTTATTCAGCAACTGGAAGTTCGGATTTGTTTTTGATCCTCTGTTGCATGACCTCCAACTTCTTGTACTTGAGCTTTTCCACTTTGTACTCAGTTCTTAATGGACAACTGAAGCCATCATGTTCGCTAAATTAAGGTGGCTCGATATAGTTTTTCAAGGTCAATACCTCCCAAGTTTGAGCGTAAACTGCGTCGTCATAAACAAGGATTTGGAAAAATTGACACCACAGTTGTATTAGATAAAGAAGAAAATTGGTTATGATCAGGGTTGCAATGACATCGGAGTTGTCATAGCAACGAAATGACGCCATTACCTACTTTACTTGCAGCAGTATTTCTCGGCACAGGGAACTGTTCTTCCAAAATCGTTTACTGGAGCTTTTACCTACGATAGCTGCCTCGATGTTCGTGAAGTTTAAGCGAAATCTGTAAGAGCGTTATCGAGATATTTTGGGATGAAGTTTTTTTGGTTAGAAATACGGTAAAAAATTGACAATCTTGATGTTCGACTGTTATCTGTACTAAACGAAGCGCTTTTGACATGCAATTTCACCTCATAGTAGTTTCAATCTTTTTAAAAACGTGTGTGAAAGATCATGGAGATACCTCCAGCCGATCGCTAGAAAGGAGGATTTGATTAGTATGTATCAAGGCGCTCTTGTTAGCGGTGATGTAAACATTTCGGTGTACTTTAACAAATTAGCGAATAATTTTCAAACCACTCGATAAATTTTTTAGAAAATTTAAGAATCTGGAGATTAACCCTCCTTTTATGTGACCTCTTAGTTTCAAGATTATTGATATAATGTAAGGCAGTAAAATAAGGGCTTGAATTCGCTAACATTTTGTCAGAAATTTTGTGTTTACAAGTGAGAGCCTCTCATTATTCAGGGTATTGTCTCCGAGTTTCATATTTTCGTGCATAACAATAGCTAGCAGTTTTGCATATGTCAAATGCATTGTTAGTTACTGCTGTTCACGTGAAAATGAAACTTTGAGACAATACCCCTGAATAATAAGAGGCTCTCACTTGCAAAGACAAAATTTCTGACAAAATATTAGCGAATTGTAGCCCTTATTTTACTACCTTACAATATATCAATAATCTTGAAACTGTGAGGTCAAATCAAAGGACGGTTTATCTCAACACTCTTAAATTTTTAAGAAAATTTATCGAGCGGTTTAAAAATTATTCGCTAATTTGTTAAAGTAGACCGAAATGTTTACATTACGGCTAACAAGAGCGCCCCGATACGTACTAATCAAATCCTTCTTTCTAGCAATCGGCTGAAGGTATCTCCATGATCTTTCACACACGTTTTTAAAAAGATTGAAACTACTATGAGGTGAAATTGCCTGTCAAAAGCGCTTCGTTTAGCACAGATAACAGTCGAACATCAAGATTGTCAATTTTTTACCGTATTTCTAACCAAAAAAACTTCATTCCAAAATATCTCGATAACGCTCTTACAGATTTCGCTTAAACTTCACGAACATTGAGGCAGCTATCGTATGTAAAAGCTCCAGTAAACGATTTTGGAAGAACAGTTCCCTGTGCCGAGAAATACTGCTGCAAGTAAAATAGGTAATGGCGTCATTTCGTTGCTATGACAACTCCGATGTCATTGTAACCCTGATCATAACAAATTTTCATCTTTATCTAATACAACTGTGGTGTTAATTTTTCCAAATTTTTGTTTATGGCGACGTAGTTTACGCTCAAACTTGGGAGGTATTGACCCTGAAAAACTGTATCGAGCCACCTTAAATAAGTTACCCCTGTCTCTATTAAGCCCCTCACTCAAATGTGTTTGAAATAAATAAGCCCCCCCCCCCCCCCCGGGGGGCTTTATAGAGGATTTACGGTAAGTCTTGTTTTCGTGTCCTTTTCCTATTGGAGTTTACAATATTTCACTCTGGGTTATTTGTCATTTTAAAACTTCATATCTGAATGAACTTCGTGTGTTTTGGTGGACTTTCATCCATGAATGCTCTTTGCGATGGTCATCAAGAAGATCATGTTTGTCATTGTCAAGCATTGGCGTTCAATCCTGAACATATTTGAAGCTTCAGGTACAAATATTAAAGACACAATTTCGAGAGAATATTCATGTAGCGTCGTAATGAACAAAACAATGCGTGAGTCTTCCAATTTCGAGTTAAATTGTTAACACACAATTCAATATATATGTATGAGCTAAAGTTATGTCTAAAAATTGCGTTTGACATCGCCCTCTCTTTCGTAAAAGCTGTTAAAAGTTGTTCACTAAAACATTTGTTGTAAACTACCCTTGTTTTCACAAAAGGAAGGGTGTTATACTCTTGGATCAATCAAAAAGGAAATCCTCTTATTTATTTTGTTATTTCCTAATTTTCCAAAAACTTTCTTAAAAAATACGGGGTCGTTCGGGCGATGGGAAACGAAAAACCTAACAGGAAAGGAAAGGTGCTATGAAACTCAAACAAGTTTATCTGGACTGGTTAATACGAGGTATTTTTATATATAAAGGTACCTAATACTCAAGAAATAAATTAATTATACCGTGCGAAATGACAGAGCTGCAAATGACAATCCGCTACCGGACAATGCAGGACTAAAATTTGGTCCATATCCAATGAAATCGCAACTGTGGTCGGACAAGATGTCCCGATAAAGTTAATACCGTTGGCAGTCATTTCAGTGCATATGAATAAAACCAACAGTGAGCGCCCGTGAATTGTTATTTCAACAAAATAACATTGTTGCAGTGAATACGCGGCAGTAATCAGTCCAGCTGCGAATCCCGCGCCAGCCAAGCGCAACTTTCTTTAGAGACCTTAATGCATCGTTTACAGCGTCCGACCACATTTCTGTATTGTCCGACAGAAATGGTGAGTTAGCCAGACATAAAAGACTCTCTATGGACATTTCCAACGAAGTAGAAGTCGCAACGATTGTTTTTGATGAGACAGAGATGTTAGAGATTAAAGAGGTGATCGCATTGCTATTCCAATCCGTCGACAGCCAGTGTGGTGATGGCAAAGAAATCCGCCAAAAAGTGTGCTGCAACTTCAGAGTTTCTGTTTTGGTTATTAAAGTTGTTGCTTCTTAATTTTCTCGTTTCCGTCTTCGTCGTCAAGGTAGCTCGAGAACGCTTGTTACGTTACCACAGAAAACAATTGTTAATATGCAACAATTTCGTTGAAACACTGACGATTTGATGGAAAATGCGCGACGAAAACGACGTCCGCAGGAAACTATAGAGAGGCTTACACGTGGCCTTTCAAGAAAGAAAATGACCTGCAGCTCTGAAATAAGTATTTTATTGAGTAGTTTATTTGATAAACTAGGCCGGTTCATTTCTATTCTAAAGAAGTAAAGGTTAACCACTTTTAGTAAAAACAGGCCATTTATATTAAAATCAACTTAATTAGCAAAGACATCATAACACAAATAAAGTAAGACAATGATTCCACTTTCAAATAAATAACCATACTTTTCGGAGAGAAAAGGAAGCAATTTAGGAAAACCTATCAAAAGTTTCAGATATAAAATAACAAGAGAAATCTCAAATTGATGCCCTGACTGAAAATAGTTATTCCTATGTACGTGAGTGGAAAAAGGTCTTTACAGAATAGAGTTCTAGGTTGCCAGCCGTACGGCAACTCTTCGAAAAGGAGAGAGTGTTGTTGAATAGTAGTCTATCTCTGACACAACTGCGTATTAAAACTTTACGTTTTAAGAGTGTGAAAATTACAAATCTATATCGAGAGAATCTCAACTCCAGTCTTGTTTTGAAAACTTCTAGTACTATGTTAAATAATGCTAAAAGAGATTTCACCTGACTGGTTAAACCAATGAATTTTGTTCACATGTTTTTCCTTCGGCTCCCGCCCCAATAAGAGTGTAATTGTTTATACATGCAAGACCACAGATAGAACTGAATAAAAAGTGAGACAAGGTAAGAAGAAACAGAATTGAATGGATGAGAAATGACCATAAAGAACAGTGCCATTTCATTTCATCCGTTTGTGATCTCTGAGCCCGGCTATCAATTTTATGGCGCAGTCTTTATCGCAATAATTATATAATATAGAGGCCACAATAAAGGTGCTATGTCATTATTTGATAGAGGGCACATGTTGCTATTAATAAATGGAAAATAGTTTAAACACACTGATGTTAAGTACTTATAGGGATACTACTGATACTAAGGACACACATCTGCACGAACTATTTGTCTTTGTCGTCAGACTTGATCGGAGGAGGTGTTATACTGAAGAAATAGATGTTGAGATAGTTGCATATTTCTGACGCCAGTGCAAAGTTGTAGCGCAGTAGTTCAAACATCACATGGCCCTAAGTCGGAAAGACAAATCGTTATTAGTCCTTCATATCATCCCTGATCATCATTATCAACAACGACATCATCATCATCATCATCACTATCATCATGATCATTATTATCGTCGTCGTTCTCGTCGTCATTATCCTCACATTTATGTCTATTTAATAATCAGTCTGCCCCCACCCCCCACGCCTCGGAGATCAGACACGCACGCATGTATATAGCTGATCCAATAAAGGTTGCTTTGGGCATTGGGAATTGCGCATTAGGAAGCTATTTTTGGTGCTTACTCGAGCAAATCATTGTGCACAATGAGTTCTGGATGGCCAAATGCTCAATGACCAGTTGCCACTGGCCAATGCCAAAGTCCATCTTAGAGAGAGTCGACTGTACTCAAGTCACATTTCAGGAGGTTCACGGTCATATCGCCACCAACGAAATCGCCACGCCGCCAACCAACTCGCCACCAAGTAATGACTCTGCATTAATCGACGTGTTTACTAACCTAGGATTACTTACCTAGAATTTTTACTTCTTCGCCAAACTTATTCGAATTTGATTAAGGAGTTATTACTTGAAGGCGAGTTGGTTGGCGGCGAGTCGACTTCTTGGTAGCGACTTCGATGGTTTGGCGGCGAGATAACCGGTTACCCTTCAGGATTATCATAGAGATAAGAGATTAACTTACGCCTGAGGAGGAGGAGATCAACAATCAGAATTTCAAGTACACCAAGCGCCATATAAAAGAAGAAACAAAACGACTTACTATCATGCACCATAATAGAAGATACTCGTCAATAGGTGAACCGTAATGAATGTTTAGAATCTGTAGTATTCCTCCAATCATTGTAGAATCCTTGACCTCAACAGGACTCCGTGTCATGCAACCAACCTGGAAGCAGTTAAACCAGTATTTAGAAGAACACAACAATTTAGTACGCGTAAAAGTGGGGTTTAGGTGAGGCTTATTAAAACAAAACCAAAGTGTATGTAATTACTGCGGCCAATTATCAAAAGAGCTGACGGCGGTCAAGAGAAATAATTGTACATCGAATGTATTATATCTCCACGGCTTGAAACGCAGGGGGGAAGAGGCAGGGGAGAAATTTCACTGTTAATTCACTAAACCTTGTGAAAATTCACTAAGAAACAATTACACTGTAAGTGTTTGAAACTGAAGCCGGTGTTATTGTCGGTACCATTTTCCAGCGGGCGCGAAGCGTTTTTAACGAAAAGAAGCCCATCATTTCGAAAAAAATGAAAATACGCTATTGCATTTAACTATATCCGTACTCCCCGGTTGAGGACTTTACCTTTCCTTACCCATGAATATTAAATAAAATTGCATTGACCCCTGAAGACTTCCATAACATATGGGTCTACCCCTGAAGAATATGAGTCTATCCATTAGAGTGTTTTCACATGACGTCACGGCGGCCATATTGGTGTCCCAAAACAATGAAACGGCGGCCATGTTGGTGTCCCAATCCAATCCTCTGGGAGTTCAACTCTTTTCTCATGCAAACGCTTTCTGTTGTTCAAATAAATTTGCATAGATGCTGGCCACGTGAGTGAAAACACTCTATAACTTACCCCTGAAGAGGGCGGTGGGGGGGGGGGGGGCGGATATCAAATGTAATAGCCCAATTTAGATGGTTACGGTAACGATTATTTTATACATCCTGCCCACGTTTCCTCTTATTGGCAAATGACATCCCCGCAAAAACTAACAAAAAAACGCCTTGAAAGACGCTTGATCGCAGTGCCACCCACATGTGTATGGCGTCGTCTCTAGAATTCCAACCCAGACCACATTGATGGGAGGCGAAGACCCTCGTCGCTGCCTCATCCCTGATCCCCTCAAAAGGAAAAGAACAACTGGGAAAGTGGCGTGATATTTTTGGGCCCATAGCATAGCTTAGAATTGCAAATCCAATGCAATCACGAAAATACTTTGATTTGCTCGTAGTGCAGTCAAATACCACTCTTTCTGGGAATTCTGAAGCACCCAGTCAAAGCATACATGTAAGTCATCAAGTTATCTTTTTGCTTAAAAAATCAGTAGCCTTGCAGCTCTTCAATGATTTAATTGGACCCCTATGGGTCGCAGCTCTTTTGTTTTCGGGCCAGGTTCCATTGTTAACTTTGTGTCTTTATTGTTTCCCAACCGGTTGCAAACCAGTCCGATGAGGTCTTTCGAGAGCTGGAAGATCCCCCTAAAGAATGCTAAAAGAAAACAAAATATCCTGGTTGAAGAGCAGCTCGCTTTCGTTCAGGAAGTGAAATATGAAATAAAGGTAACAAGTGTACACTTCCTTAGCCTAATCCCCAGAGGTCCCACAGTTTAAGAGTCAGGTTAACATGTCCTCTAGTGTATTACACAGGTACTGACTGCGAGAAAATTTCTAATTCGATACATACCACTAATTTGATTGTGATCTTGGAACATGCCATACCGAACGCCAGGACAAATAAACAGGGGTGCTTTTGAAATAAACTGGAGGAGGTCCTTGCAGTAAGGTATGCCGTAAGAAGCATAAAAGTAATTGGAAACAACGGTGACAAAACGCTTGTTCCCTATAATTGCCAGAGAAAACAAAACTGTGTTAAATGTAGTTTCAAGCTTATGTTAACAACAGAGCAGAAACAGGGCTTAAATTGATCCTTAAAATTATTATTATTATTATTATTATTATTATTATTATTATTATTATTATTATTATTTAATCCAATGAGACTTCACAAGTGATAGAACGGAATTAATTCTGTTCTTTCTACTTTCAGCTTTCTTTTTTCTTTTTTCTGTTTACAACCGAAACGCAAAAATTATTTAAAATTTACTTACAGCTACTGTTGAGCCATTCTTGCCTTTTCCTCCCTCATATATTTGAAGAAAAGTTGTTGAAAGAGTATAAATACTGCCGCCAACAGCAATCCATAAAAGAAATTTTTTTAATGAAACATCAAGGTAGGGTACCTCAAAAATAAAAAGAGTGTAAGTAAAAATCTAATGCAGCACTTTAGAAGCAAGGACTTCTGTGACTGTGAAAGGTTTGAACCCAGGGGTCATTCCCTAAGTAGGTTGAGTATCATCGTCCGAATGAACAAAGTCCTGAATAGGACTGTTGTTGTTGGCAGTGACCTGACATTTTGACAACCTGTGCGGTAGTCATCTTCAGAGTCACAGCAAGTTCTATAATGTCAGTTGATGGTATTAAACTCTGGTTATTGACCTGATAGGTCAATTAAATCACAGTGTTATTGGCCATCTGTCAGTTAAGCTGTGATGTTATTGGCTATGAAGACTCGTAATGTCATTGGTGCATTTCTATCCGTCTATTGCCCAGTTAAACAGTCACTTATTGTTAGTCAAATTGCCAGTTGTCCAGTCGTTTTCTCTTAGTTAGTCTCGCTTGATTCCATTGATGAGTCGTTTGTAGGGTGCCGGTAACTGTTGACTACATTTCAGTGGCGTTTGTTCTAAGTTAGTAAACCAGCTTTCTAAAGTGAGTCATTGTGAGTAATTGGCCAAAAGCTGACTGGCATGTCGCCAATAACGATCCCAGAAACAAATTGCAGTAAACATTTCAGCTCCAGTTTCCTTTTCATTTCTAAAATTATAGCGAATTAATCTGCCAGAGAAGATCTTTCCTCCTTCTTTTTTGCAACTTTCTGTACCACTACAAAACCTTTTACTTAAATTCTTCAAATGAATGGACTACCAATAACACATAATATTAGGGAAAAATTAGAGTGTAGCTAGATTGTCTTGAGTTGACGGTAACAAGTAAGCCAGCACTTGATTGCCAGCTTTATGCAGTTGATTTAACCAATCACAAAAACAGATACCAACTCAGTATAGGCTCGATTACCAGCCGCCGTTCGGTCAAATGAGCCCGCACTCATCCCCCGGAGGATCAACGACCGGACCCGGGAGACGGCGGAAATCGAGCCTAAACTCAGTACAGCTAAATTTACAGTCAGCAGCAGAATATTATTAGTTGATACATGCTGTCCTCGACAACATTTTTCATGTTTTTCTGACACAGGAAAAGGGCAGAGTCCAGATTGTTTGGCTTTCAAAAAAAATAATATACCATTTGACACTGAATCAACAATTTTATTCCTGACTGTAACTTTTATTACAGACAATTTCCTCCCCACTACTTATTAGTAAACAAAATCACTGTACCAGTTGTGTCTTTGCCCAGTACCATAAATTTAGTACTGTTAAAATGGGGTGATTGAAACATTAGGCAGGAGGGTCAAAAATACGAAAACAGCATAATTTCACAATCACGATGCTGATCAGAGCTAATTACTTCCACACTGTATTACATGTGGATATGGATATTTAGGAGAAAATTGATGTTGGTCATTATTAGACATTTAAATAGTATAATTGTCATTCACCTGCAAAGACCATAGTTGTACACCAAATATTCCTGATAGAAAGAACATTATCATGCCAGTAACTTGAAGTTCGGTCACATCAATTCTACAAAGAAGAAAAACTTCCTTCAATACCTTTATTTATTACATAGATACTGATGAAATACCAGGATTTTTCCTTTCACTAAAAAATCATATCTTCATCGCAAACAGTGAAGATACTATTTTTATCTTTCACATGTTAGGATATTGGTGTCACCGTGGACTTTTTCTCTTCTTCATGAGAATTTTGACTTTTTGGAACAGAAAATATAAGTATTATTGTCTTTACTTCTCTTTTATAACTTTATATCCGAGTTTTGTGACCACTCAGTAATTGCACTATTTTGCTGTTTCGAAAATGAATAAAAAAAAGTTGTGTTTTATGTAGGAATTTCATGAGTATCTATGAAATAAACAGAAAATTGCATGGCCGCTTGGGGATAAAAATTTTATCGCCTCATGCTGAAAGGATCTCTCACTCATTCCCTTTGCTCACTCGTGAGAGATACTTTCAGCACTCGAAGATAAAATTTGGATCCCCGCGCGACCATGTCATATCCTGGTTCTGTAAACTTCTACTGATAGGCTCTTGGCTTATGCATCTTTTGGAGGGGTTTTCGGAGAGTTATAAAAAAAAGTACTTATATCAGGGGTCATTGGGGCTTATAACCAGTCTAAAAAAAAGGTTCAAAACAAGCTATGTACAATGTAGCAGTGCTAATCAAAATACTTTTGAACATACTCACTTTTGTAAAACTTCAAAGCATCGTAAAAAATCAAATTCATTTCAATACAAGCTAGAGAAGGATTTATATCCAGGTGGGGGTGGGGGCAGCTTATAAGCAGAAGTTTACAGTATTCTAGTTTAAGCAAAATGTACTGGTATATATTTATCAACAGATGGCTCTACAAAGAATGTAGAAAAACACCTTCCATGCTTAATGACCTTTAGTTTATACTTTTAACCTGTGAGCAGCTAAAAAAAACTAGAGGTTCAATATTGGAAGTGAAGTGCTGAACCAATACCTTGATGCATGAGTTCGTAAAAAGCAAAATAGTTTAAAATAACCACAAACACAACATTAATGCAAACAACAAATGCCCAAAGACTTAAATCAAGCATTTACAGCTATTTAAAAAAACATTAAAATGAAGCATACAGTATACCTCAATGAAAATTATCAGTACACTGTATGTTTCCAACAAAAACACTGTACAACTATTCAACTCCCTGTTTCATTCCCCTCCTCAGGCAAATAACAAAGTTTGTTCGCCTTGTATCTTCCTTCACATTTTGAGGCAAGTAAAACTGGTTAGAAAAAGAAGTGAACTACTTTGGGAAGGTTATCTCGATTCCTTGCTAAATTGTTCGCTTCCTCTAAATGAATTCTTTCAGGAGTACCTAACTTTACACCTGCATCACATTAGCTAACAAGCAACTTACCATTACAGTATAGAAGAACTTTCCTTCACACTTGCGACTGATTTTCTACTTCAAACCCAAACATCAAAACAACAAATGTCAAAGAACAAGGTCCCAGATTTAAGTCTGTGAGTGCTAAGAAACTCCTTAACAGGTTTATCTCAATTTACTTTTTAGCTGTTTCCAAAAGGAATTAAAGACTTTCTTTAGTAGCACTCACAAAAATAAATTATAAAATTTCGGCCATCATTTCACTTCGCTTCTGATTGGGTGCTACGTGGCGGGGACATGTACTACTTACTTTCCAAATCTAATAGTTCCAGTGACATAGGCTTGCCAGTGTGCACAGTAGAACATAAAGGTTGCCATAAAAGGTAAGAAAAACATCCAAGCAGGTTCATGACCAAGCTCCATTGCAACAGTGATCGCTAAGACCATTATGACCATCGAAACTGAGTCACAACCATGGTCCACTAATTCTCCCAAAGGTGAAGCACTTTTTGTGCGCCGGGCTTGTTTACCATCAATGGCATCTAGTGACTGATACACGAACAATCCAACCGCACTTAAGATGAAAGCCCATCCTGGTGCCTGTTAAAAGTCATGCATGCATGCACAGACATTAATCACTAGCTGAAGCAGTAATAACTTGTTAGATATTAATCTCTGACACAATTTATTGTAAAGTAAATTAATTGTGGCCATAAGTGCCCAGGCAATGTACTGTACAACTTTAGCTTAAGATGTATCTAACTTCAAAATTAGCCCAAATTAGTTTTCTGATTGTAATCTACAAAATGTAGTTTTATTTATGTACAAAATACTACAGGGCTGAGCATATGTTTAGTTTTGTCACTAGTATACATGACCAGTTATCTTTGTTTTGTCCAACATGGTGCCCAGTTTTAAAATATTGTGCCAGATCAAGTGAAAAGTTTTTAAAAAGTTCTTTAGTAGTTCTAGAAAGAAAAAGAAGCACAAAGATGAAAATTAATGTGTTCTTGGTTACTAATTAGGTAAATTTGTAGAATGGTTGGGTTTGACTTTGACTGAAAACCCAGGTTACTCAATTAGTAACCGGTTATGTTATTATCGGCACTGGTCAACCATATGGTTAAAACAGATTAATGCAGAGCAGGTCAAGCTGGCCAATACCAACTTAAGATATTTTATAATTACGAAAATATGCTGGTTTTAATTTCAGCCCAAGAAGAAAACTATGGGCAGATTCACTAGAGGCCTTTTGGGTATTATGCATTAATTTCCCCCACTAAAATGCTCCATTTTCCCCCTGAATAATGAAAAAAATGCTCCTTCTCCCCAAAATAAGTCAGTAAAATTCTTTGATAATACTCATTTTATACAGAGGCTTCTTTATTAATTATAAACATTTTAACAGGGTTGCAATGCTAACAAAAATGTGTAAGTGGCATACCAACAACTAATACAAGTTAATAGTCTTAAAGCAAGCAGCTCAAAAGTATGACCACCTAAGTCAATTAATTCACATTCTTTCATGCAGACATTAACCAATCAGAAGTCAAGGACAGTTTCCAGCTGGTTTCTGATTGGATTAAATCTATACGAAAGAATGTGAATAAATCAAAAGCGGTCACAGCTAAACTAATCCTCTAAACAGCTGTATTCCTGATTACCAGCCGCTGTTCAGGAAATGAGCCCAAAAAAGGGGGAAATCAAGCCAAGTATTAGGGTAGCATTTGAATTGCTTTTTTCCTTTTGTTTTATTTATTTTGTTTTTTTCAAAGTTGAGTTCAAGTCTACATTTTCTAAAAAAAATAATAATTTTGGGAAAATGCCACAAAATGCTTAAACAAGGCTATTTGCTTTTGTCTCTCTAAAAAAGCTTGAAAAAGTGCTACCATAATTTATGTCCAAAAGCCTATTCCTCACCCTGGGCCACAAGGACCAGCTTTGGTACAGGCATTTCCCTGGTTTATAATCACAGTAGCTGGTGATTTATTGATGATCAATTTAGGTTTCTGGGAAACTGACCACCTACCCCTCCCCTAAGCCAACATTAACACTGACTTCTCACTTAGGGCAAATTGTTGGCTTAGGGGAGGGGTAGGTGGTCAGTTCCCAGAAACCTAAATTAACCAAGCATTGTACAAACAACAAAAGGGAAATTGGAAAATGCAAGCTAATAAATGGTGCCATAGAGGGGCGTAGTCTGTTATAAGTTTTAACAGAAACTTACACTGTCTAATTAAGCTTTATACATGTAAGTTCATCTTACATGTTAATTTCTACGCCAGAAGCTCGTCTACCGGCAAGCCAGACCGCAAAGGTAAAATGTAAATGCTTCATTAAAAAAGACGATTAAAATCCTATAATGGCAAATAATACTTTATAGTGAAAGATTCAAGACCTAAAAACGACAAGTATTTAGACTGTATTCAATAAGGAAAACAAAGTGAAGAAAAACATGCATTATTTACCATGAACATTGTAAGCTCATGCATGCAATACATGTACAGTTTTTATCGTACAATCACTTCAAATTAAATAACCTGCTTTTATGCACAAACCCACCTCTCCTTTCGCTTGAGGGCAGTAACCAATTAAAATGAGTGACGTGATAACATTGACTGCTAATCCCGACACTGTAAGAGTATTTGGAGCCAACCACAACGGCAACTGTTCAACAAGCCATCGCCAGTACACTTGAAAATAAGGATCTAAAATCGTGCAACACTCCGCGCTATACTTGTGCTCTGAAAGACGTTTGAGTTGCCTTTCATTTAAAACACTAATCATTATTGATTATCCTCCTCTATAGAAACGTCTATGTCCCTGATTTTTTTGCCAAAGCGAAGGTTTTCCACGTATTGCTCGTCTTGCAAATACAAGCTTACATAAACATATGTATTTACCGCTTCGCTGGTTTCATTCTTCGAACACAATAAGGCCTGGTTACGACTGTTTTGGCGCGGGCGCTAAGCCGCAAGCGCATGCACAGGTAACCCAGACATTTTCTGTCACGCAATCGTCCACAAGTCAATGGTTGTCTTTACACTAGGCTGTTAAGTAAGACTTTAAGAGCTGCTAAGTCTCACTTAAGCAAAAATTCGTGTGTGAAGGCCTGAGTAAGATCTCAAGTAACTTTGCTTTGCATCTCATTAAAGTCGAAAAGTTGAAACGATTCAAGAAAGTTTCAAGCGACTTGAAAACCATCCTTATGACCGACTTAGCTGACTTGCGGTTTTGCGGTTTCTTGAGCTTTGAGGAAGGCGAGACATGTCCGATCAATCTTAATTTTGTTGCGTGGGAGAATAACCTGAAGTAAAAAAGAATCGGTTGTGTCTGGAGCTTTATTTTACTTGAAGTAATTAAAATTTACTTGTCTTGAAATATATCTTAGCTTATTTAGGCTCTAGTGTAAAGACTACCAATGGCGCATGTAAACAGGTTTAAAGTGGCCCCCTCTTGAAACCCATGGGAGGGAGGGTGATTAACGTATCATCCACCCTCAAGCCCCCTCCTGGCGTTGATCAGCACTACAAATACCCCCATAAAGCGTACATTTTCTGAAAGCTTAATAGTTCCAGATTATTGCTTATTTCTTTTAAAAAATTAAAATGTTAACGCGATTTAGAAATGAGAAGCTTTTTGTGAAAGTGGGTGTTACTGTAAATTTAAGTCCAGTCCAGCCAAAAATTAACGGAAAACCGTGTCTCAGATTTTTGTCAAGTGCGTTTGTTCTGTTGTTATAAGCAGGCGAAGTTAGGGATAGTAAATCATTAGCACTACCTGTGAAAAAAAATACTCTAACTCGAAAACGAAACAAGAAATCAATATTCGCAGATACTGTTTTTAGAAAAACTATCTGACAGTAATTTGGCCAAATTTCAGCCAAATTGGTTCCCGGGTTGCCGACTTGGAGTTTAAAACGTACCCTCAACTTGCCCTTATTTTCATTTCGAGAAAACCGTGGAAAAAGATTTTTAGCTGCGTATTACCCGTGATGAGATTATAACAGATTATAACACGAAAGCTGTCAATGTTGATGCATACCAGAGAAGGGACAACTATAGTGACACAGCAAGAAAAGTTGAAAACGATACCCGACAACAGATGAACAATTTATTTCAAAGGCTCTGCTTTGTTCGGTCCTTTCTGTTGTCGAGAAAGTTTCATTACTTATTTGCAACGGGCAGTTTTCATTTTCGCTCCGGACAAGCCAAGTTGAGCCACGCCCACTTTTACTCGACGATACATTTTTTAAAAGTTCGACCCTTCCCCGGAAAAATCGACAACAAACCGCTCCCTGGAGTTTTTCTTGAAGCTTGTTTCCCGCTACAATAGACTTTCAAAACAGTACTTCATCCGATTTTTATATGGCGCGGGACCTCTCGTGACTTCGTCTCTCCCTTGGCTGCTTCGCGGCCTATAAAGCTCGCTCCGCTCGCTAACGAACTCGTGAAACTCGATTCCACGGTAGATTCAATGGGTTTTTCAGGAGCTTTGTCATCTTTTAGCCATTTTTCTTCTGTAGTAGGAGCCCTTGTCGTTCACTACTAATTTCGAAGCCCACTCTTTGGCGGCAAAACGATTTTGTCGTCTTCTTTTGTCTTGGAGTCGAGGACGAAAACGGACAAGCTCCTTTTTCTACTTTGGAGGTATTCACTTTCAAACTCCAGGGAAAAACAGTGAGCACTATACTTGTAAACCACGATTTCTGTCAAATTGCGTGATTAGCTTGGTTCAACAGCGGCACGTGGATCAAGTATGACAGGACTTGTCAACGATCAATTGAAATAATTAGCATAAAAAAAAACTTTTGCACTCCATAAGTCTGCACAAATGCGCAAGACTGTCAGCAGGCTGTTATCGAACAACAACGGCCTTAAGGAACATTGTACAACGATACTAAAACTTTTCACTTAACACAATACCCCAGCTGTTAACTCAAAGGTTTACAAACTGTAGTTACACTCATTTTGAAACAAACTGTTTGTGGCGGCATGACAAAGAGACACTCAACTGACAAAGAGGCTACTATTTTTTTTTCTTATTTGACCAATTGTTAGAAACAATCTCTCTGTTATGCAAATTAAGTCCACAACCTATTGACCTATTGTTTCCAGACTAAAGCGGATTTCTAGCTGCTAAATGTTTAAGTTAAGCAAGTTCGCCACAGCTCAAGAAGGAATGATGAGTCCTTTTTAGAAACTACACTACATATTTTTCCAGTGGTTCTTGGACTAAATTCTTGCAGCACGGTACACTTAGAGACTAGAGTAAGATTCTAGAATAATGTGAGGTAAGTTGGTTTGAAAACTAAGTTTAAATCGGAGGGCAAAGGAATAAAATTATAAATAGTTGTACTTTCAAATTGATCAGAAGTTCTTACACTCCGCAAACCTTGACCGATTTTTAAGGACCGTAAGCACAATATAATCTTCTCATCTTTTACATAGTTTCAAGTCCCTAGAATTATCAAATCGAAACATCTTATATGAGTTTTAATGCAAATTTAATTCGCTATGTAAAAACACACTATTTCCCTGGATGAGTGGATTTTTAAAATTGAAATTTTTCCCATGTTTCCTTTTGCATACTGGATTTCTAACCAGCAAAGTAAATTGATTTGTAAGTAAACTGATGACTGAGGGTGCCTTAATCAAATGGAAACTGTTTAACGATGCGGTCCGGAAGTTTGTTACTTATACTTTTCAGCTGATTTATATGATTACAAATTGAAGCCCCATGAAATTTTTCAACTGAAGATTGTTCAACATTGGACCCTCGTGAAATTTAATTGAAGTAGAATTCAACCAGTTGTTGCGTTCTTAATCAGTGGTAAACTCACTGCTGTAAATCGTTATGGTAAAGAGGCACATCGATCTACGCATCATGGCGTCTGCATGTTGTGTTTGGTTTAGAATCTTCAGTCTTCATCCCCGCTCGTAGGCAGTAATTCGTTTTCAGCTTTACAAGAAACAAACGAAAGAGAAAAGAAAAAAAGTATGAAAAAAATTACTCCTTGAGAGATTGGAAGCAAAGTTGGGCCAGCTTAAACGTCACCAATATTCAGTAACTATTATAATAGTATCAGTTATGCTGTTATGCCCGAATGGCGCATCCATCATGCAATAGGCCTCGAATCGGGTATTTCGTCAAGTTGTAGTTAAAGACCCATAGCTTATTAGGGAGTTCATTACATATTGAACAGTTTCTTAATAAGACTGAGTGTAAAATAAGCAGAATTATGCACGCATCAGTGTGAAGTGTGTGTTATATCCTGGGTCGGAAGGCCATCTTAGCGGGCGGATAACAACCTCCGACGTGTTAAAAAATGAAGCAGCCACCGTATATTATTGATCGAGACCAAAAAGTAATGATGGGTTTTGCGAAACCTTTTTGCCGACAAATTAATAGAAAACATCACTAAATGCAGTATAAAAAAATTAACAAACATAAATGATGCTTTGTTTCACCTGACTTCATTTAATCAACTTTATTTTCATAAATGAGACAATTTTAAATTTTAATGAAGTCCAAGATTGCGGTACTTTGTACATAGGGGGTGGCCATGTTATTGACGTCACATGCAGATATTTCATAACATATACGATTTTAAAAATAAATAATGACAACGACATATACTTGTATTTTCATCGGTAGGTGGTGAAGGATGAGTGATTACATCAGACGAGTCCTCATAGGTGATGTCTCGAATCTTCCAGCAAAAGAGTCAAATGTCGTACGTATATTTACCAGCTCGACCTTTACAGGTAAAATACTACCGAAATTACTACCTGATTCTGAGCAGAAGCCTAGGCTCCTGTTCTGAGGTTATGTCATAATCAACATCATTTTGTTTGATAAAGCAAGGTACTGATGTATTGCTCGTTTTCAGTGTCACGCCATTCAAAATAGATCAAAATCAAAATCAAAACTGTTCAATAGATTAAGTCCAGAATCTGGGAAACGAACGGAGGTACATATACAAAGACCCTGGCCAAGATTCAGGTCAGAGGAATATTTCGTATGCGACATATCCGAAGAAATGTTTTACCCAAACATATAGAAATTTGTATGGAGACGCCATGCTGGTGCTCACCTGGATGAGCCCCAACATGGCGGACGGAAACCAACAGAAACATCTGTTACCAAGTTTTGCTACAAGAGCGTGAAGTTATTCTTCGAGAAACTCATAAACATTAAAGTAATACTTTTTCTAATACACGAACTGTTTAGATAGCAAAATTTCCAGACATAAGTCATTTTTTAACCTACAGGACAGCTCTCTTGGCCGTCAGGTAAATGCCGCGTCACGCAAAAACTTAGAAATTTTCAAGCGTACTCTATCACAAAACCAATAACCCTTTTGAAGCGAAAATTTGTATGAAAATTAGTTTTCTGCTGCTCTAATACATTGTGAAAGTAAAATCTCGGTAGGATCGATAGTTTTTTGGTCTGAACTTTAGTGATGTCATGTGAAAACCAACAATACACGACAGCTAGAAAGCTTTTGCTGACATGCTAGAGCAATACCCGCACATAGATACACACATGTCATTTTGGTTGAGCATACTACCGGTGTCTACATGCCCCTACTCCGGCTGTATTAACTGCAGTGTGAAATCTTTTACGTCCCATGAGAGTCAGTGTTCCTAATCAGTACTGAAAGTAACTGCCGAGTGTGAGTTGAGAGGGCCTACGGTTTTTGATCCTTATCCGAAAAGACAACAATATCTGACCATAGCACAACGGCAGCACATAGCATTCTCTTTAGGTGGTGCAGTGCCGGTGGACCGGCCGGGGTTTAAGCCTGCGGTCTCCTAAGGGGCATCATCCAGCGACGGTTTCCTCCTTAATACACACAAAACACTTTTTGGGCTATCCAGAATACTTTTAGATCTCTCAGTAGAACTGCATTCTAAGCGGCGCCGGGGCAATAAAATTTGTACCTGTTCGCTCATTCTAGGGGAACTTCAGTATTACTTTCCCGACAAATTTAGATGCAATTTAACGTATTACGACTGACTAGATCGAGCTTTTCTGATTCCTCCCTCGATCGCATTTATGAATCCGAAAATTTTAGGTTTCCTTTTTGTATGAAAAATAGCCTAACATGGGCAGTGAAATGTGAAAAATTAAACTTCAGTAAATCGGTGGGAATTTATTAGATAAGCTTCAAAAACTTGTACATGAATGGAATGCATGGTCATCTAGAAATTTTAAGCCGTCCTCAAGTAATAGAAAATTCTAGGCAATATTTCTCTACTCCGCTCAGATATTTTACAAAAAGCAGTCGTTGGGTGCCACCGTGAATCTCCCTCTCGGCAGACCGGCGCTTATCAACTTAACCTAATAAATAAGTTGGACGAAAATCGCTCGTTGATTCCGTGGGGATTAAGAGTGCCTATTGAGAGAGAAGATTTTGCGGTTTTTGCTTTTTTGCGGCTTCCTCGATTGCCTTAGTGAAGAGAGAATTGCCGATCACGAATGATTTGCGAGATAAAAATGGCGATTTAGTGATGCGTTTTTGTCAAGACGTTGAAAGAAACAACAAACTAGTAGCCTGCCATTAATCTCGCAGAAGTTAAGTCGGAAATATTTTGAATAAATAATAAAACATTACTTTTATTCGGTTTTCCAATGATATGAAGAAATAGGCACCTCTGGGAGGGTGTACGTTGTCCGCCTCGGCCTTATTGTAATTCTTCATATCATGCTCAGCTTCATCCAATAACTGCCAAATATCCTCCGCCTGCAGATACCGTGGAAGAGAGAAACCGTCTCATGCGAGATGTTTACCCAAGCCTGCGAACCTACTGCCAGCAGCGAGGCTTAGAATTTCAAGTAGTTGACATGAGGTGGGGCGTACGCGATGAAACCACCGCTGATCACAAAACAAACGAAATCTGCGTACAGGAGATCAAGAATTGCCAGAGGCTTACTCCAGGACCCAACTTTGTGGTGAATATGTGTTAAAGTTACTATGAAACAATCTCATTTTCCCCTAAATGACTGTTCTTACCTCTCTGAATTCAATAAGCGAGTTATTTTATTCAGTGTCTTCTAGGAAATAAGTATGGTTATCGCCCGTTCCCTTACAAAATCAAAGCAGATGAGTTTGAACTCTTGGTTGAAGTGGCCCGGGAAATTTACGATCAGCCTAAACACATCGATTCACTTTTGGATTGGTACTGGAAGGTGAGGTTATTTAAAGTTCAAACTATCCATAGAATTTGAAAAACACTACGAAAATTCAAAATCACTGACGATTTGACCTTGCGACCTTTGTCGCGCCATGCATCGCTGCTTGTTAGTTATTTGAATGGCTTATGAGAGTTTTTCATTTTTGTTTCCAGTCGAAGAGTTATTTAAGAACTGAGATGTGGATTCAAGCTTTTGTTCTAAAGAACCTAACTGAATCCAATAAACACAGCCACAGTGATGGGAAACCTTTGTGAATTATAACATATAAACAAATGAATAAATAAACACCACGTTTTCTTAGAAAAATTTTAACTCAAATGCGCAACTGTGTTGTGATCAGAGTGACAAATATTTGTTGCAGGACTGGCATTTAGTAATATTTTCATCGGTATTTGCTTATATCCTCCTAAAAATATCAAGTCGTATATTTATGGGAAGGATCAGTGTGATATCATTTATAAGGTGTCAACTCTCTCTAAGACGGACACCTCTGGGACCTGCCTCTACTGTCCATCTTGGAGATGCGTCCATCTTATGGAGATTCGAGGTAACATGACACCAGTAAATACTTAAGCTGAACCCATTCGTCTGTTTAACTTATGCAAAACTGCTAAAACTGGAACATTGTATCAGAAAAGTGGAATCATTTTCTTATTGTACAATCAAACGTTCATACAAGCAAACGTTCATGGTTTTGTGGCCTAAAAGTGTAACAGTATACACTCTGCAAACTAGAGCAAGACCACAAAATATTGGAAATTGTGCAATTTACAGTCTTGTAGAGCCCCGTCATTTCTGTTTTTAAGTATTTTTCACTTCACAACTCACTTGTCAAGTGTCCGTTGACAGTTTCAAAAGTGTCCGTTATCCATATTAGAGAGGTGTCCATCTCATGGAGAGTATAGTGACAGTAAAAAAACTGAAAAACGGCAGGGACCAACACCAGGTGTCCGTCTTAGAGAGGTGTCTGTCTCATAGAGAGTATAGTTACAGTAAAAGGACTGAAAAAAAAGGAAGGGACCAACACCAGGTGTCCATCTTAGAGAGGTGTCCTTCTCATGAAAAGTATAGTTACAGTAAAATGACTGAAAAAAGGCAGGGACCAACACCAGGTGTCTGTCTTAGAGAGGTGTCCATCTCATAAAGAGTATAGTTACAGTAAAAGGACTTTAAAAAGACAGGGATCAACACGAGGTGTCCATCTTAGAGAGGTGTCCTTCTCATGAAAAGTATAGTTAGAGTAAAATGACTGAAAAAAGGCAGGGACCAACAGCAGGTGTCTGTCTTAGAGAGGTGTCCATCTCATAAAGAGTATAGTTACAGTAAAAGGACTTACAAAAGGCAGGAACCGACACCAGGTGTCCGTCTCATAGAGAGTATAGTTACAGTAAAAGGACTGAAAAAAAGGCAGGGACCAACACCAGGTGTCTGTCTTAGAGAGGTGTCCGTCTCATAGAGTATAGTTACAGTAAAAGGACTTAAAAAAGACAGGGATCAACACCAGGTGTCCATCTTAGAGAGGTGTCCGTCTCATCGAGAGTATAGTTATAGTAAAAGGACTGAAAAAAAGGCAGGGACCAACACCGGGTATCCGTCTTAGAGAGGGTCGGGCTTATAGAGAGAATAGTTACAGTAAAATGACTGAAAAACGGCAGAAACTAACACCACGTGTCCGGCTTATAGAGAGTATAGTTACAGTAAATGGAGTGAAAAAAAGGCAAGGATCAACACCAGGTGTCTGTCTTATAGAGGCGTCTGTTAAGAGAGAGTTGACTGTACCTACTGATCAGTCAGTGTTTATTGCTGACCAGATCGCTCTATTAAAGCCTTTTCTGTCAATTCTCTTCAACCAATCAATCAATCAATCCTTTATTTTAACAAGTTAGGTCGAGGAGCTAAAAAACTCTTTCAAAATACGAACGTGTATAACTAAAATCTCTAATAGTTACAGCTATATTATAATATTATTATATCTTAAAGACAACTCAATAGATATATAAAAACTTAGTAATAAAAACGAAAAATATAAAAAGCTAAAACCTACTAAAAAGCCATATACTAAAAACGTGACAGGAAAACTAGAAGACACGTGGTACTATCGTATTGGTAGTGGCAACACTTAGCGACTTTTGAATAATGTATGAATCATGGTAATCTGTGATCAGTATTATTTTATTTTATCCTTTAGGACACGAATGCCATCCCTGCTGAGTATGTGCTTCAGCCGATCACTCACCATTTTCCAAATTATAACGATTTAAGTGAGAAAAACAGAGAGAAAAACCGAGAAGAAAGAGAACAATGGTGGGAGATTTTTCAGTCTTTCCAAAGACTACTCAAAAGGACAGCAAAGGCGGCTATTGAAAGGAAACAAATCACATTACAACAAGCTCATAAGTATTTCAGTTCAGGTATGTGTGGGAATAAGAAACTGTTCAACTTGACAGACATACCTCGTTTA
>OZ037780.1:20320921-20395921 GCA_964035525.1 Porites cylindrica
ACGTAACCAAAATGTGATTTTTAAAATTATGAATTACCTCTTTCTGAACACAAATTTTGCACTTAAACTTCAAGGAAAATGTCAAAAGATGATGTGGTAGCGTTTGCAGCACATCTGAGCGTAACTACTACACGTTTAATAAGATATAAGCAAAAAGTAGTTTTGGCCGCCATGTTGGAGGGCAAGAGTATGCCCTCCAACATGGCGGCCAATACAAATCATACTACTTTGTTGAAAATTCAAAGTGCCATAAAATATCTCCCTTAAATGAGTTTCCTCTCAAATTTCGGGGGTAAGATTATTTTTATGAGCTCTGTCAATTTTTGGCATCAGCAAGATTCCAACTCATTATTTAAAGGAAGCATTGGTCACGTGACCTCTTAGTGCAAGTGACCTATTATGTCACTGTTCATTTTCAGGTCTGGAATCCAGTGACAGGAGAATGTCAGCAAACACTGATTGGCCATTCATCCTGGATTTCATGCGTCTCTATCACGAAAGACTGCAAAACCATAATTTCTGGCTCAAATGACAAAAACGTCAAGCTGTGGAATGCCATGGGCAATGAGCATGCCGAGCAATTGTCAACGCCGAGCGATCACATAATTCACCATGCAACACAGCCTGAGTGTGTTGCTATAACAGCAGATGGTCGTTGGGGCCTGTCTGGTTCTAAGAATGACTCTTTGAAGTTGTGGGATATCAAAAATGCCAAATACGTCAGCAGCCACGAAGCCTCCATTTCTTCTATCGCCGCTATGCATAAATCCACGCGCGTGGCAACTGGTTCGCACAGTGGTGACCTAACACTGTGGAACTGTGATGGAAGCCTTGAGGTAGAGCAAAATGTAAAGGTGCATCAAGGAAGTATTGTATCTTTGAAAGTCTCTAAAGATGACACGTTCATTTTGTCGGCGTCTAGCGATAAGACGATTGGCCTTTTCCACGTTGTTAGCGGCCATGGGGAACAGCTGCTTGGTCATTCAGATGCAGTCTTGTGTGTTGATTTTATGAATGGAGAGCTCCGTGCTATCTCTGGGTCAAAAGACAAGACTTTGCGTCTATGGAACTTGCAAAAACAGAGGTGTGAACAAATCTTTTCAGGTCACACTGGAGATGTTGGTTGTTTAGCGTCAACTGACGACAACACGATTGTACTTTCGGGTTCAGGAGACCATACCATTTGCGTCTGGAGCACTGACTCGGGTGAGTGTTTGCGTACAATAGAAGGTCATCATGACTCAATCAAATGCTTAGGAATCACAAGTGATAATCGCTTCGCAATCGCTGGATCGCATGAAGGAAAAGACCAGCTTCTAATGTGGGACCTCTCCAACGGGAACTGTGTACGAAAGTTTATCGGTCACACCCACGCAGTTATGAACCTTCAGCTTCTTTCACGTGATTCTCGTGATACGGCGTCAGGACCGTGTGTTGAAGGCATTCATGTTTTGATGACTAGCTCGCGCGATGGGACCATAAAAGCGTGGGACATAGCAAGTGGCAAGCTGGTTACCTCATTTGATTTTCAGTCCCAAGTCAAATATTTCGACGCGCACTCTGCTGGTGACGGCTACTCTGTGATCCTCGTCACTAAATCTGGAACTGTTTCTGTTCTGAAGCTTTTTTATCCCGAACAGGAAATCAAGAACGACCAAGGTGTCCCCTTAGTTACAAGTAACTTCCAAATGAGCGAAGATAGCTCTTCCGCAAAAGAAGCACCATCTGAAAGCTGCTGTCCCTGCTGCCAATTTCAGTGTCAGTGCCAGTGCAAAAAATGTACCGTGTTGTAAATACCAAACCTTTAAAAATGGTCAAGTTTATCGACTAAACAGGGTCTAAAAGGCTTCAACTTATCAGATAGTCCTTTCTATCATCTGACCTTTTATTAGAATGAGTTGGGCAAAAGTACCTTATTGCTAATTTGCGGCTGAGGTCACGGCATCCATAATGGTTTACAAGAATCAAAGTGTTTCCCTCCACTGATGGAAACCCAACTCATTTTATATTTTAAGAAAGTCTAAACTTTTAAAAATTTCTACAAACTAGAACAAGAAAAGCGCATATTTAGAAATTAACTTTTAAGGTAAACTGGAAGTAAAACGCATATTGGAAAAAACGTTAACGTTATTTCGCAACAGACGATACAAAATGGAATTTACCCGTAAAATCAGTAAATAATTTAGGTATTTGTCGATACATATTTTGTATATGTTGTTGTTATATGATCTTTCTTTTTTTTTTTTTTGAATTTTCTATATGGGTTTTGAATTTCACGGGATTTCACATCACGGCGACAATCGCGAAAACGAGGGATTAACATGTTCCATTATAATTTACACGCGCTCGTACTTAGTCCTTTGTTCTACCTGTGTGTAGTCCAGCTGCGTTGGTTTGTTGCTGGCTCACACTCACCGGTGTTCGAGCTTTCCCAATCTCAGAACCCCATGTTCACATTATTTTCAAAAAAAGAAACAGACCTTGTTTCTATTAACGGAACGACCGCAAGACTTGATGAGTACCATGGCGTCCTGAAAGATGTCAAAATTGCCTGAAACATTTTGGCATCTCCGCTTCATGGGCCCTAATAATCTGTTTAAGCAGAGTGTATCTCGCTTATTCTTCAGGGATATTTTAAGGCCCAGTATGAGCGTTCTAATTTGTGATTTAACTGTTTATTTCATCTACTTATCAGCGGCGGATCCAGGTCTCAGATGAGTGGAGGGGGCGGTCATCCAGACCCTGAGATATGGGGTGGGAGCTGGTTTCAAAAAAGGTTTTTTCGCCGGCCCTTCACGCCTCAGTTTCAAGTCTAAAATTTTTATTTTTTATTTTTTCTTTTCTTTTTTTTTTTTTTTTTTTTTTTTTTTTTTGGGTGGGGGGGGGGGGGGGGGTGGGGGGGCAGGCCCCTCCCCTGAATCCGCCGCTGCTTATGAGCCAGTATTCAGGACCTTAAACTGTTGCGAGCTAAGAGGGATTCAGTCAGCTGGGGGTTCAAAGTTTCGTAATATACTGCTTAATAAGAACTGGGCAAAGAATTATTAAAGGCATGATTGTGTGTGAATTACGTAACGCGTAATGCGCATTTTTTTTTTCTTCACTGGTCAAGTCATTAAAATTGCTCAAGAACAGTATGCTTCGTAAGGTAATATTTACAAAATGCAGGTTTATTCCATTCATTCAATCAGCTGCTCTGGAGAGTGTATTGTTTTTTTAGTACATTGCATGCTTCACTTGTGTAGTAGTTGGGAAATTAGTGCTATCGAGCCAGTTGTTATGTATGATGTTTATGTTGTGGTTAATTTTGTATCTCAGGTAATTTTGGTTTTCCTATTGTTTTTGGATATAGTAAATGTATGCCAATAAAGTTGAAACAAAAGAAAAAATAACTAACTACAAAATATACGTATTAGCATTTCTTCATGGCACAACTGTAGCTTTTATGATATGCAGAAAAAAGTAAGAAAATTACAAAAGTAAACGAAGACGAGATTTGCAATTCCTTTAAAGAAAGGTGGAGTAACAAAAAAACCTTGCGTTTCCGCTTAGAATAGAAAAAATACATTCAACATCAAAAACAAAAACTAGGTTTAGTTTTCGCACGGATTTATGAAAGTTTACTTATAAAAAGAATTAACTGCCTTAAAAATGCTATTTTAATGGGTCTTCAAAAAATTCACTCGTATAGTGGCTGGTTTTTTACCCAATAACTACACAACTGCCAAGGTTCTTAAACAACTGGATCTCTTATGGCCAAAATGTTTACTTAAGGATGCTAAAGCACTTTCGGATGTGGCAAAACACCTGATGCCTGGTTTCCAGTTCACAGGTAGTAACGAGGTTGATGTCGAATGTTTCGCAATTAAGTCAAACATTTACTGGAGCATCGACGTTCGTTCCGGTCCAGGTCATGAAAGTGTTACCGGTAACCTTGTTAGATATAGTGAACGACCGATTCCAATCTAACTGAGGTTTTGTTTTTGAGTTTAAAGGCAAAGTTAGTACCGCTACAGAGTGACTTGAGTGTAAATCAGGCTCGTAAAAGATGTCTTTAAGCAGCATCCAATATCAAATATTAGTCAGAAACACAACTAATTGCTGGTCAAACAGAGCTCTTGGCGATTAAACTGTCTTCTTCATCCTCTTTCCTGACTGCTGAGAGCCCTGTTTGCCCAGCAAGTAGGCAGAAAGATAATACTTTACTCTGTATCATAGTCGATGCGTATGTTACCTAAAAAGTGAAAAAAAATTGAAATAGGTTATTAAAACACTTAAGCTGGAACAATTTTCGTATTAGAAATACAGTGTTTTTAAATTTCCTTGTAATTACCGCAAAGCCCAGGAAGGGTTCAGCGAAATTAATGAAATTACTCGTTCAGTTTGCTGGATCTATATTTTGCTAGTTTTCAATGTATGACTGGCAGATTCACAAGTGGTGCTTCAGGCATCTTAACTGAGGTTTCCATTAATGGTGTCGTTTAGATAATAACATTGTAAATCGTGGAAATTAACTGGTACTTGTGTCCGTATTATAAATTCGTCAAAAAACCATGACCCTGTTTCAAAAAATTAAAACTTCATAGACCTTGATATTTGAATTTATCGAAGGATTTATCTTACTTTGTAATTTGTTAGCAAAAAATGTTTCTCTAATTGCATGCAGATTTCATGTAATTCTCGTGGCTAAACAACATAATGACCCTATAACTTCCAAGTCCAAAAATTATGCTTATTAACTCCTGAATTAAAAAATTGTGATTATCATTATAATTACAGCTGTAAACATTTTTTTCTCTTGCGTACGTGGATGACAAGTTTACAGTCTTTACTATGATCCTTTAAATTAAACTGGTGTAGCAGAAGACGTTCTGGCACGTTTTAACGAGTAAAAAAGAACCTTGATCACTGAAAGAGAACCTTGTGTTCTGAAGGAGCACCGTCCTACTTCAGTCAAAACCCCGTTCGGCAATTAGTCTCCCACTATTATTTGCCTTAGGTAATTCGTAAGTATTTCGCAAAAAAGAATCCTTAAAAGTCGACGTCTCAAACTTTCGCCCACTCAGAAGAGGAAAGTGTAGATTGGTTTTGCTGGTACCTGAACTAACATTCATTATCTCTAATGCATCCATGATGTCACAGTGGCATCAGTTTGGTAGGCATTGACGCAAAATAGCACTCAGCACGTCAAACAGGGCGAGATACACGCAAAACACAATTAGCACTTTCAGCTGCATATACTCAAAATCAATGAAGTTATAACCTTTATAATCAGCACTAGCTTGGCGGAGAAACACATCAGTTTTCTCAGTAATAGGCACATAAGATTTACCAACTAAATTATTTCTCGTGACCTGCAGGGGAAGTCTTCAATCAAAATGCGAAGTTTCAGCTTTGTCATCGCTTTCCTAATTCCTGTCTGTAGCTACGGAGAATGTTCACGTCTGGGCGGTGGAAAAACTAAGGCGACTTTTACAGCGTGAGTAAAATGCAAATAGTGTTCAAAATGATTCTTAGTAACTAACTACTGCCTGCATGCATTTAGGGAACTTGGCATACTCATTTCAGGGGCATGAAAAGATCGCCTTGATTCGTTTTTGCCTATCAGGATGCCCTGCTCGGCTTAGGGAAAAGTCTCACAATGTTTTAATTTGATCATAGCATCATTCAGTAATGTACAAGCCTTGGTAGCGTACTCTCCGCTTCTTTTTTGAATACAACAAGTCCTGCACGTCTGATGAAGGTAGAAAGGAAATAATGTACTAGCCAGCCTTTTAGAAGTACTGATCTCTTAAAAAGCCAAAGAATATTTTATGCTGCAAAATATCCCCTTGAAATGTTGCCTGTTAAGAAGAGACAAAAAGCAACTGACTGCGACGAGAAACGCAGCATTTCTGGAAAAAGATAAAACTTTTAAGTTGGTTACCATGCAACTAGCACTGGCAGGTCATTGCAAAAGGGGCGCACTAGACTTCATTAATTGACGTTTCATTCTTTCCATCCTGATGCCATAATCCGTCCGTGATCATGATGCCGGAACTCATCGTCTCAAATTGGCCATCCTTTAAGATAACCAAGCTTTTACGCCTCAGCTATACTTGTTTATATATATTTTAGTTTTTCCGTTAAAGTTGACATTTTTGTTCTGATTTTTGACAACTCTGCACCACCAAGTACTTTTAAAACATTAAACCAGTTGAACAATGGCAGCGGAATAACTAATTAGAGAATTTCAATTAATTTCATTTTCTTTTCATTTTGACATTTGCTAGGATCAGGGATAGAAAATAATTTTACAACAAGTTACCCTAAAAGTGCTAAAAATTGATCTTAAAGACGTTCTATCGTTAAGTCTTTAAATTTCAGTCTTCTTTTTTCGCTCAAAGTTAGCTTCACTTCTCTAAAATTAACAAGAAAAATACCGGTTTCATTTCCTTTTTAGTGATATCTCTGTTTTATTTTTCGTAATCCCCTTATCCTTTGTCGCCTTATATTTTAATTATTTGTTTTTTTTGGGAACAAAAGTAATTTAGGAAACGTTTGCCAAAGAATGTGGAATTCAGCGGAGAATAATCTGAAAATTGGTAAGGATATCGTCATCTATGCAGGAATTAAACCACATCCCCTGATTACGCTGACAAAGCTAGGGAAAGCAAAGATGAAAAGAGACATTTTTGTGAAATTTAAAGGTGACTTTTTCTTTTTTGATTTGTTCTCAGTTTAATTCTATTAATATCTTAAATAATTGAATACAAGCTTGTCTGTCATGGTCTTAAAGTGTGGGGAGCTTAAGTCTTGGGATCGATCGCCGGGAGAAATCGTTTTTTATACCCAGTGTGATCCATGTGATCATTACAAACTACCTGTAATGTTTCACAAACAACGTTATTTTCCCCTAAAAAAGGTATTGAAGAGCAGACACAGTTGAAACGCACCGTTACCCTTAACAGATGTTCAAGACGCACATCTCCTCCAGGAGCGCGAAGTGCGATCGGCTTTTGCTGCCACATATTCCCCGGGGGTACCCTTCCTTCCTTGGCTTAAACGGGTATATGCCGCTGAACAGGGTCAGGTATACAATTTCACTATTTAGCGTCTTGGACAGGGTGTATTTTTTCGACCAGTCAAGCCGTTAAAAGAGAGCGAAGGTTAGCAATTAGCAGTCTACAAGATTGTGGTATCAACAATTTTTTTTTTTTTTCAAAAAACTGAATTCCGTAATATTAGTTTGAGAAATTGCTAGGTCTGTGTGCGAAACAAAACGAATCAGGCTCATAAAAAAGGTCTTTTGACTGAAAACAGGGTCAGGTTTTGCGAACGCCTCGGCGGCACACTTCTTCCAATATTTCCTTGAGTGCCCCCCCGGGTCATATTCTCACCAGAGCAATTAGAAATATTTTTCTATCTCTCTTAAAGCCTTGTTAGATAATTACGAGGCAGACGAAAATCGACCAGAAAAGACTAATGCTACAGAACTGCTGGAAGAGGATGCTTTGATCGACGCCATGGTTGTCAGTGGAGGGCCAATGGATATTGCCTTTCAGTATCTCAAAGAACAAGGCAGTATTTCATTCAATGTAAATACCACATTTGACTTTCTTTACCCCATCTCCTACCCCTAAATGCGCCTGATGATCCTTAATGCTTAAACTAAAGGGAATATGCCGTATTTAGAAAGAATTCCTCACTTGTGATGAGTGAACCTTTTGAATATTCCTTCCCCTTGTTGATTCTCGAATCATCAGGAGAGGTTTTCAAAAAATTATTTTTTTATTTATTTACATTTTTTTTATTTGTTTGTTTAGTCACTCACATTACACAACATTAAACACATTTAACAAAATTTGGTAATCAGTAAATTGTACGCAAATGAAACAAGGCAGTCTAACGTAAGCTACAGAACGACCAGGAATTCGTTCGTTTGATGAAAATTTTAAAGATAAAGTATCGGGAGTGCGGTTTCAGATGTCTGTAGTCTCCGATGCCCAACCGCAGTGGGTTTGGCAAAATCTCGACGTTGACAAAACTTCCATCTGTTTGATACCATGTTTTAGTGCCTTGACCAATTCAAGCCTGTCTTAAAGAAGATGTGGTTTGAAAAGTACGCTAAAAGACGAAAGGGTCCTCATTTTTCTGGATTTGAGCACACATTTGTCGGTAAGGCTCTTCATTTTTGCGCGTTCGTAATTATAAATTCCCTTAAATGTACGATACCCAAAATTTATGCAAAAATATGCTGTGGAATGGCAAATCGATAATCAAAAAGAGCAATAACACAACAGAAACAATGAGAAAACTGAAACAGTTGAAATATGTAATAAATGTAGAAATCAAATATTAATTATCTCTTCCAAGTCTTTCCTATACCATATCAAACTTTGCCTATCGTTGGCACACAATAGAGCTAAAGTTTCTTGGATTCTTTTGTGCTTCAAGAAGCGGCGTTTGACCTCTAATCGGATCGGTAAATTTTCGGTGTGACATTTTCTCACTTAGTAGTGGTTTGGTGCTTTAACTTTGTAGTTTCATCTTAGATTCATTCATAACACTAAGCTGTTTCCACTCTTAGCCGTAAAAAACGGGAGAATTGATATCGGATGAATTTGTCCTAGCAATAATTCATATTTTGCGTAAGCTTGCCACGTTACAATCTTGTCTTCATGATTAGGAGAAGTGGTTTATGACTGGAAAACCAAACGGAGAATTACGACGGGATTTCACAACTGGATCCAGTTCCTTTCTGAGAAGCAAACAGGGAGGCTAACCTATTCTCCTCCACCCCTGGGAAGATCTGTTAACACTGAGGTACATTTTAAACCCTCCTGTTTAAACTCAAGGCGTGCGATGCCGTTTTTAGGTTCCTTGTGAAACTGACTCGATGTTGCGTCGAATTGCACCTGGATCTGAATGCTAACGCTTCTTTTATATTGGCTGTCACAAAGTTCGGCATCGGGGGGGGGGGGGGGGGGGGGCAAGTAAGGCACTCCCTATAATGACCTATATGGGGTAACTCTTTTAGGCTTCAGTTATATGAAAGGGTTGGGATTTCAATCCGGGGTGTAAAAAGGTTCAAAGGGCTGACAAGGTCAACAGATGCATTTCATGCCTATGAAAAAGTCGAGAAAAAGTTCTGGTTTTGTGATTTATTCGTATTTATTTACAGCAGTTAAAAGGGATGCAAAGTTCTAAACTAGGTATGTGAAAGGGAACCATTCGTCAATAGAAGGTATACTAAAGAGGTACCTTCTGTCAAAAATGGTATATAAAAGGGAATAAGGGGTTTTACCTCGGGGCGGAGCCTCCCCATGTAACCCTTTGTTGAGTACCCGCCCCGGGAAAGGAAACTCGGTCAATAATAGTCTCCGAAAACAGTCCCATGTTGCAGTTCGACACAACTCCGACCCAGTCTCTCGCGAGCGTAATTTTCAGTAACTCTCAAATGACCAGCAATAGCGAGTTTCAAACAGTTGGTTTTTTAGTGGTTTATGAACACTTGCGAACAAAATGAAACTCCACAAACATCAGAAAGGTCATTAAAAGATGTCATACAGTGGAACCTCTATATAACGAAGTCATCGGTACAGCGAACGATTTCTTTACCCCAGTCAATGGTAAAATATATGGAAAAGAACCTCGATATAACGAAACCTTGTTATAACGAACATATTTTGCCAGTCCCTTGGCCCTTCATTATATCGAGGTTCCACAGTACTTTCCGCAAGCCCATATTTTATTGCCGGAATTCTGCGCTTCCATTGGGATAAACAGATTAAATAAATAACTTTTCTGAGGTTGAACATTTCATGATTCTTCAAAAGTATTATGGTTATCTTAGTTTTTTTTCTAATTTCAATGTTAAGCAGGTTGGTTTTATGACTAGTTACCGATAGCCAGGGTTGAAATTCATTTTTGGATTCAATTTGTTTATCTTAGCCAGCGTTGGTCAGAGCCAGATTTCAGTGGGGAGGGGCCAGTAAACCTCCAGGAAGCAGCTTTTTTATTGGTACAAGCCCAGCCTTTGAAATGGCCTTGTACACTGCGTGTTTTTTCCAGTCATCTACCTGCACATGTCAAATCAATGGAAAACCACTGACCATAACGTCCGTTAACTTCAACAAAAAAGGATTTGTACTAACGGCGTTTCCAAGGTTTTGAATCTTTGCTGGTGGAAAAAGGCCATACTTCATAGTTGTACTCTGAGAGCACCAACTGTAAATTGATTGTCTAGACAGATTTTGCGTTTATTAAGTCCCCTGGATAATGTGATATGTGATACAAGATCAGTCTCAATTGGAAGTAAACTAGTAGAATACTGTATTTTCCCTCATACAATCGCGGGATCGTCCCCTTTTGGTGGAAAAAAAAATTTCCCCCGACTGTTATTCGAGGAAATACGGTATGCTCAAATCTTAGTATCAGGAAAGCACTAGGCTACATTCGAACTACAGGCGCCGTTTAGATTTTGATTTTAAAGATAGTAACAAGACATTTGTGAAGTTTAATCTTTAGCCTTTACACAACTGTTAAGAATCATGTATATAAAAACAAAACAGAATAAAATACTACTAAAAAAACTACTGAAAACTGTAACCATCAATGACCTTAACATCTAAATCTTCATCTTTGGTCCTGATGTTTAAAACACGTGTCTTAGGATCTTGGAGTACCTAAGAACAAAAGAAAACACCAAGGTGATGTTGACAATCTAGGGGAAGGGGTGAAGAAATCATCTTAAGTTAAGTTAATACTGGCAGTCAACTCTCTATCAAAAGGACACACCTTTGAGACCAAAACTCTAAAGTGTCTGTTCAAGATTGTAGCGTCCGTATTAGAGTGGAGAGTTAAATAAAGGGAGTAAAGAAAGGCAGGGACCAACTCTAAGGTGTTCGTTTTACTATATATATCTTATGTTCTGTTGGATTATAATATTGCATTGTGTAGAAACAAGGCTTAATATGTATCCTGACTTAGGATAGCTTACTATAGGCAGTCTGCTGGCCCCTGCTTCACTGCATTTCTCCCAATTGACTCAAAATCTATTCGCAATTCACCCTCTCTCCAGTTGACTTAATTGGCTCAATTGAATTAAGACGTCTCAGTCGGTCATCGCTATGGTCAAAGTTCGAATCCCCGTAAAGCGTAAATTCTTTCAACTTCTATTTCAGCCGGCGATAACTCCTAAGATCACCTAATCATTTCATTTTAAATTGATACTTAAACGCGTCGCAAGTTTCCTGGTGAAATATCGTTAATTTGAGAGAGAACAGAGAACACAGTCCATTTATTTAACCCAGTAATTTTAAAAAAGTCCAGTAGTGCCGACATTCATTTTGGCAGCATATGTTCTCCTTTAAAAGACTAGCCAAATGATTGGGTACATGTAATGTGAGGATGTTATTGTATTCCCTAATTGATTCTCTGGCCGGCCGGAAAATGCCCATAGGGTGGGATTGGACGCATTTTTGAAATTGTTTGTTGACTGTTAGTTAGTAACAAACGGTTCAACATTTGTTGATCAACAAGCGTTGAACAGTGTTTGTCATGCGTTGTTAAATGTTTTAATGGGCTGTTCACCATGCTGAGCGCTCTAGAAAGCAGTTGAAAGAAATAGAGACGAGTTGTATTCCATTCAACAATTTGCCACTTTTTGAACGGCGCCAACCAATCGTAGTTCCTGACTTAAGTTCTGGTGATTTGGAAGGGAATGAATATGGCGTCTGCTGCATGCTAATGCCTGTGTTTATAGTCATTCAACAATTCGCAACATTAATGAGCAACAAATGTTGGACGATGTTGAAGCGTGTTTCACTAGCTTTAAGTTCTTTGTTGGATTAATGCATAATTTTACTCACTATGATAGGCAACTCCTAGTCTGTTCTATCCAGCTCATTCCCAAGGGTTTGTCATATCTAGTCAAATACGAAAAGGAAAACATTTTTTTGTTGTTTCAACTAAAGTTAAAGTCATTAGGTTACTCTTTGCATTTTAGGTCAACTTGTCCCGTAAGACTCTGAGAAACACTTTACTTTACACTAGACCTCGCCTAGCTGCATCCCTGTCACCAGGAACAGGAAGAGGCAACGTGGCCGAGTGTTCAGCACGACGGACTCAGCCAACTGATGTAGTCTCCCGCCAGTTAATTTTGTTTGTTTCTAAGTATTTGAGTGGAGTGCCTGTAAACTAGCTGGATAAGCTAAGTGCACTTTCCACTATAAACAAACCTTTAACAAACCTTTAACTAGGGACTACGAATAAACAAAACTGTACCCTAACTTTAACCTGGGGTCAATTTAAAAAAAAAAACGTTTAAAAGTGTAACCATAGTTTTAGAGTCTGAAAACAATATAGCTACACCTGTAAATTACACTTGAAAAAGTTTTATTAAATTGGCCCCTGCAGACAAGGGAGGAAGCGCAAAAGCACTAGAATTTCCTCCGGTAAGGGCACGAATCACAGGAGGTAGGGAAGGATGCCGTGGGATGCTAGGGGGACTAGGGCGAGGGAGAAAGGTAGAGAAACGTTGTTTTTCGCCCTATTGATCGCATTTTCTTCTATCCTTATTCACTCTCTGCTTTAAAAATCACTCAGGAGAAGTAATGATCGCTCCCTTAACCGAGAACTATACTTGCACTGCAGGCTTAGCCTATTCCAGCCGTTCAATATCAGCTACCCCACTCCCTCGCTGTTTTTGCTTGTCACATCTCTTTACGTCTTCCCCACAATCTAAACGCCTGGAGAACAGGCTACTGCAGGCCGTCCTATCCAAGATAAGCGAGTCTGAAATTACACCCCACAGTAAAATCTTTTAAACAGTAACTTGCAGGTTCTTTTGTTTAGTTTTTTGTTGTTGTTGTTGTTGTTTTCTTTTTTTTGTTCATGATTAAGATGACGCCCTCTTGTTAACTATGGCAGACTGGTTTCTAGCGTAAACCAGTCGAAACCGCTTGAACACCACAGCTTTTAAACCTGTGTATACTCACACAACGTGCAACAACGAGTTCAAGTAACGGTTGATGCCACTTCACCTGTCCTGTATCAACAAGCACCCCCAAATGCTCCGACAACCAATAACACTAACACAACCTTAATACTTACTTCATACATAGGTTGACAGGGTATAATTATGTATACCAAGTGCCTTAATCAAATATGGAATCGATTTCTTTACACAGATCCTAAGGAGGGGGAGTCACAGGGTGTTGAATTTTTTGGATACCACTCTATTACCACTCTATTGTGGATTCGATGTGGATCGTGTTCGTTTTGAGATCATCACCTACGAAACTGGTTTCGAGTTCGTACAAACTTCCCTAAGAGGAAGCTGACAGAATGCTGTTAGGTCACGTTCTAGTAATTGCATAGATGGTCTATTGATCGAAAAGGATAATATTATTTTGGCCACGTGTATAAAAAAATAGAAAGGCCTGCTAAAGATAAGGTTGAATGTGTACTGAAAACTTTTGATAACCAAAGTATAGAATTGTAGAAATTTCGCTTAAAATAAATTCCGTATATTGTTTACTCTCAAGGTTTGTACCTCATTTTTGTAGTAAAATTCCTTTGTGATAGAGTCAAAAGTTACTTAGTATCACAGTTGTAACTTCTTTACTTATATGACATGTAATTCACAGAAAGGGAATTTGAAAAGGAAAACTGACATAAAAACTAAAAAAATGAATATCTAATATCACGGAATAATTTTAAATGAATGATGAATAATCTGGAGAAAAAAGCAAAGAATAATGAATAATGGTGTTCCAATTATTCAGCTTCCATCCCCGAATATTTGTATACACGTGTTTCTCTACTCTGAGAGCCTGGAACAAGCTAGATAATAAAAGAAAAGATGCTCGGCGCATGCGTGGCAAGCTTGTTCGAAAGGGTGGGCAAAGGGGTGAATTCGGGCAACCAGAGACGCGGCTTTCATCGAGCAAATCACGAAGAAGTTAATTTATTTGGTGTTAATAATATACAGAAATGTATAATTGTATTATAGACATCTGCTTGATTCTAGTTGCGGTTTTTTCCTCTGCAAAAGTGGAGTTTCCATCCAACTTTATCTGAAAGAAAAACAAGGGTTAAAGGGCTGGTACAGATCCCATTTTCCCACCTCCTCAATCTGCTTAATTCTTCATATCATACTCACTCTTTTCCAATAATTGCTAATTATACTCAATTCCAGACAATGGTTCCATAATAGGAACATAATATGGTCTCCCTCCCAAGCACTTCGACAATTATTGTTGGTGAGATCAGAGATAATCGATACCATAGTTAAAAGTGGAACAATGTAGTAGAATGTAGAATCAATTTCTCAGTGTGCAAACGGTCAATACAAGCAAACGTTCAAGCTTAGTGGCCTAAACGCGTTACAGTATACACTCAGCGAACTGAAACAAGACGACGAAATAATGATAATACAATTGCAATTTACTGGAATGTAGAGCATTTAATTTCCGTTTTCCCTTTTCAATACATCATGTACTTCCCAAGTGTCCGTGGTCTGTTTCAATAGTGTCCTTTGTCTCGCTCCATGTAAGGAGATCCAGGACAGTCTTGGATCCTGGATTCCACGCTTTGGGTTCCGAATTTTAGGTACTGGATTTCAGTATTTGTCAGTTGGAACTTGGATTCTGGATTCCAATCGTTTCTGGGATTCCCGGATTCCTTGAGCTGTATTTTCAGATTCCAAAACCCAGGAATCCGGATTCCACAAGCAAAAATTTCCCGGATTCTCTTACATGGGGCGAATTGTCCTTCTTAGGTTCAGTTTATATTGGATAAAAATTGTCCTTGGTAGAAGGATTACTTGCCTACCCGAGTTACACTGGGCATGCCAACTTTTCCTACATTTCGTTACAAAACTTGACGAACTGTTTACATCAGAAACAAAATGTTGGCTCGGCAAGAAGGATGACCCACCTAGCTAGGTCACCCTTTTTAATTGGTAAGTTCACCCTCCTAGCCGGGCCAACTTTTCTCCATATAAACACTTTGGCCGGCTTTCCCAGCCCTATCCTAAACTCTAACTCTAATCGTTTAATCTGCAAAGGCGGGAGCCCATAACCTGGAGCGAGCAACTCCCGTACCAGGCCTATGTCACGGCGTTTTGACAGACCAGTTTACTTTTAGACACATTTTAAGGCACTTTTTCCCGCGAAAATAGAATCTCTACTATGTCTATGAGCGCATTCTATGTCTATATAGCTGGCAAAGGGTATGATCCGATCACGGCAGGTGTGCAAATGTGCATGTGCTTACGTTAAAAAAAAAAAAAAAAAAGAAAAGTTCCTGGGTCAGCGTTTCTAAAGATGGCACATGACGGCCATTTTGAAAGCCTCCACTGCATGACTGCTTTTCAATGACACTATTTGGCAAAGAGTTCCAGTCTCTGATTTTACATGCAATAAAACCATGTTGGTACTGATTTCTTTGTTCTAGCACAAACTTGAATGAATTTCTTAGGATGGAATTGTCTAGTGCCCTGTCGTCTTTTAAATAACATACATTAGGATAGAAACTGTGTAGCTGATCGACCAGAAACTACGGTAACTTTAAACATCATTGTGATTAGTGCCACTTTCAATCCTTCTTTTCTCGAGTGTTGGCCATTTCAAATCATTCAGAATTTTCGTGACAGTTCCAGGAGGGGTGCTATAAACAATCAGAGCAAGGCTCGGGCAAGAAGAACGCTTGCTAAAGTTGACTCGGGTAGGAGGGTGACCCTCTATCCCGAGGGCCATCCCGTGAGAACTTTTGTTAGTAACGGGGTCTTAGTGAAGTGTTCGTCTTTACAAGGAGGTGTCCGTTATAATAAGAGAGCAGTTGTTGGTTGTGGTCTTACTCGAGCCAAACTGGCGAAGCAATTTTAGAGCCAGGTGGGTCCGAAACCACATGACCTTTAAACCACTGCAAAGCTGATCGTACAACACGAAAATTAACTTTGCGAGAAATAAACACGACACCGATAAAACCTTTCCAAAGTGAGGGCGTAGCCGTTGACAGCTGTTTTGTCATTTTTGTGGCTCATCAGAACGGTGAAACAAACATGTAGAAAAGCTCTGCTGGGACTGATACCCGCACAATTAAAAAAAGCCCTAACATTGGACTCGGTCACACCTACCGAATCACGCCATATCACGAGAATCCGGGAGCGCCTACGTTCTAGGGCATAATCGTTTGTGGTCCTTTGCAGTTAATGTTCAGTTGTTCCATAACCACGTCCTACATAGCTTATATAGGAGAGAACCCGCAGAATACTACCCTAAAAATTATAAGTCGCCACGTGTGAGTTTGAATTTCTTCTCATACCTTAAACCCGCTGTACCATTTCGAAGCTGTTATTCGTATTCATAAAAGTAGCAGCAGACCAAGCCTGCCGGACATGATCCCTCAACTTGGAAGTATGCCCCGACTCCAGCTATCTCACCCTGACAGTTGGCATAACTGGAACACCTGTCTGAACAGGCCGCAGCAGCACGCTTTTCGTATCCATACATCAAACCTGTTTAAAATTGCACCAAAAAAAGGGATTGTTACAATTAACAGCTCAAAAAATACCATAACATACCATAATGCTCTTTGTTTTTCACCACAAAATTTTGCATAAGCATTTTCTTCAGTTTGTCTTGGGAGTTAAAATGGCCCCAAGAGAAACTGAAAACAATGCTTATGCAAAATTTTGGGGTGACAAACAAAGAGCATTATGGTATGTTATGGTATTTACTAGAGTGGTCAATAGAGAGGAGAAGTGTGGCGTCAAGTTACCAGGGTAGCAATAAGGGAGCTGAAGCGACGGCAACGCTGTTAGTTGTCCCTTTGATAAACGGTCGCTGCCATTTTTAAGACACTTAGAAAATTCATTTGACCTGATATTGAGAGTGTTTCCATTGAGCTGAGAAAGATAATCGCATATCAGGGTGCAATCCGGACCTCGAACCCGGACCTTTGGTATCCTACTGACATCATACAATGATAACATAATTAAGGTTTTGTTTTAATCATTACTCATATTGCTTTTGTGACGTTCCCGTTGCCGTCGCAGTCGCAGTTTCGTAACCCTATCAAGAAACACTCACTTTTGAAGAAGAGATGGGGGGTGGGGGGGGGGGGGGGTCGTAATTTAAATTTAAGTTGTTACTGTATATTGCTTGGCCCAGTTGTTCGAAGGCCGATCGGCGCTTAACACAGGGTACAATTTATTCCGGGTTTCTTTAGTCTTTAATTCAAAACATTTTCACGGATAATTTCCTCGTTATATTTAAGAGCATCCAATCATCAACTTGTTGACACTGAACTGAATTTACTAAACATAGCTTTGATCAACCAGGCCCTGGATGTCAGTTGCTTTTACGGTAGTATCTAGTCCCGAAGCGAACATATAAAAAGAGGCTGGGGAAAAGTAGCCTCCCTCGTAGGCAGTTTTTGGAATGTTACTCAACGTTACTTTGCGGGGAGTGTTGCATGGCATCCTAAAATGGGCTTCGAAGGAGACAATATACGGGAGGAAAAGGGGAGCGAGCCTGCCAATGCATGAATCCCAACAAACCTCAGCAGCTGTACGGTATCATATTGTCAGTCTGCAATGCGATAATCCTTTTAGCCCAAATCGTATATCTGAATCACTGGATGATGCAATTCTAGAGCTCTAATTGGCTTAGCCATAATAGTATATGGGCCATTATACCGTGCTCTCCAAATATGGTAACTGCACGCTTCTGCTCAAAATTAAAAACAAGCTGAAAATCGGTTGTTTTTACAAATAAAGTCGGGAAGAATTCTCGATATTTTGTGGGCGTTTTAATAAAAAACAATTATTCCTGTCGCGCTTGTTGGATATTAGATGATTATAGCGTATATCCAAAGTGAACTTGTCAAATAATTCTTAATTATTTATATTGACTACTTAATTTCGCTACCTTACCTCTTTGGAACAGCTTCGCAAAAGGATTCATCATTCCGCGAGGTTTGCATGTGGTGAGTGAAACCATTGCCAAGAGAAAACAAGCGATCAGTAGTTTTGCAGCCATTTTTTTTCTAGAAATAACAAACAAAATCGAAAGAAAATTGTAACGCATTCAGCCACTCATACACCTCCCAAAATTTTTGGTGGACGGGCTTTCCCTCCATAATCGTCCAGCGTCAGAGTCGAGGGGCGGGTGGGCTTTGGGGCTGAAAGAATAACTATAACCTTTCGTTATTCCATTATTCCTGCACAAAAAGGGCATTTTTTCATTTTTTTTTCTTCTCAATTTTTTTTATCCCTACTCCATTATTCCTCCTCAGCCCTTCAGCCTCGTAGTCAGAACTCCGGCAGAGGACTACTTGCCAGTCCCTTCTCATAGAAATGTGGAGGAAACTTGGACCGAAAAAGCAAAGACCATTAACATCTTCAAATGACGGAACAAAGTTTCAAGAAACCAAGCCTTATTTACGCAGCCGTTTATATCTTGGCCAGGTTAAATTTTTGGTTTATTTCTTTTTGGTTATTTGGAAGGGCTTTTTCTCGTTGGCGCGATAATACCGATCTGCGAAAACATGGATTTTGTCCGTTGATGTTCTGAGTGATTTCCAAGTTCGACTAAAAGAATTACTGGATTATGAGTGGTTTTATTAAATTGTAAAATATTCAAATTGGACTGATAGCCGCCTCTCTTCGGCTTTCTGTTCTTTTTTTTTTTTCTGTCTGTTTTTTAAAAGAGCTTTGAGCCGCAATACATTCAGTGAAGTAGTGAGCTAAATTTACGACTTGAACTGATTCAGAAATTTAACCAAGTCAACCTGGCCATTCTGGTTCGATATGTTCTTAAATGAAATACCAAAAGGGAACAAGCCTTCATAAATTATGTTTTGACGAACGAAAAAATTTTCACCCGACCTCGGCGACTGAAACAACCTACATATAAGACTCTTAAAAGCTTACATTTTTAGGTCAGCCGTATTAAAATTAATGAAAATTGAATTTAAAAGAGGCATTTCTTAAGGTAACCACCGTGTTCATTTCGGACTGATGTAAATTCAAGATGCTACATTACAAAAGACAGTCACCCCAAGTTGCAAGGTCCAAGTTTTTGTCATAAGCTTGCTTGTACTGCCGGGCTTATGTTGTTTAAGGATCCCGGACTGGAAGATTTGAAAAATCGTTCATTTTGGCAGGAAAATCTATATTGACCACCAGCGCCCCGCAAGTCGTACAATGTACAACCAGAATTCTCGAACTTTAAATTCAACAATTCCAAAACTGATACTGACTTCTCTTTTCCAGTCAAACATTTTGATTTAACTAGCAATTCTAAACTCTGTTCACTTTCAATTACTCCCAAGGGGTTTCGAAAACACAAGACCCCCCTTAGAAATGTAACATGGTTTCCCTTATCAAAGTGAAAGTACTTTGTTTCTCTTTTGTCGAAATAGAATCCAGGACTCAAAAATGACAGGTTATCTTTTTAAATTCTGTGAAAGGTTTGAAGCCAGGAGTCATTTCATAAGTCCGTTGAGTATGTTCGTCCGGGTGAACGGACGGTGACTGAACTTCTGTTTAAACTTTTGAAATATGGAAGTTTCCAAATGACCTTTTCCGCTAAAGAAATCCAGTTTGAATCGGGCATTGAATCGAAATAATGGAGATATCAGCCGGGCTGTAAACGTCTTCCAAAATCGAAAAACAAACTGATACGGACTTAGAGCAGCTCGAAAATTTTTCCAAATTGATTTTGGTGAGTTACTTTACAACCCGCCACGTTTTTATAGGTTAAAAGTTTAGATCTGATTGTTTTGTTTCGATTTTTGATTTCCCTCTAAGTCATCTCAGATCATTTTGAACTGCAAAACACTACAATGCTTTAGCAAACACATATCTATAAAAAAAACTTCCCTGCAAACAGCAAAAATTAACATTTGCCCTCTTTAAATATATTCTATATGAAGAATTGTTATACAAACCACCAACGGGAGCTAAATCGGGAGTGCCAGTCAAGAGCGATGAAAACGAACTCAGTGATATAAAAAATACCACATGAAATTGGTTTCAACCTCTATGCTCCATATGTATTTATACTAAATCGCTTCCCGCATACTTTAATTAATCCTTTTAAATGCATACGGGTTTCCCTTCCTAGATTTTATCACCTTACAATTTCGATACGCTGGAAGCATTTTAAAGATTTTTTTCAGTTGTCTTGCATTTTCTTCTTTCTTGGGAAAGTAAATTGGCTCTTTGGTAAACAACAATTTAGTGCAACAAAATCAGTTAAATTAGACTCAGCGCAAAACGTTTCTCCCTAAAGACAAGACAAGCTAAGTGTTCTTCGCTGGTTCGAACCAATTATTACTGATCCCAATTGATTAAAAGGCAAAAACGTTCTGTTTTCGATTTTCGGAAATGTAACTTTTGAGGTCAGAGTGCTTAATCCTTTAATTTCCCTGAGGATCGCTCTTTATAGACTTTTTCCGCAAATGCCATTCTTTATCTGGCTTCCTTACTCAAATAAATGAATTAGGGCACATCATAATTTTTTTTGTTTGAGTTCGCAAAAACCACAGAATCATCCGACATTTAAAGTAATTTCCTCTTTGGACCTTTCTAAATCTTTTTTCGTTATCAAAAAATACCAAACAAAGTTGATATCACGACATTAATATCATGATAAGAACAATAAATAGTTCTATTACAATCACGCAAGGTGAATGCGAAAGGTTCGTTTAAACGCATTCGTTATCCATTGCTAGATGATGCAGGATTAGTTTAAGCGGGTCAAGAAGTTTTAGGCCCGGTTCAGACGCCGTACTTTTCATGAGCCGAACCTAATACATTGAATTAAGTACATGAAAAGTTCGGCGTCTGAATCAATTAGGAACGCCTGTTTCAATTTGGAACGGCTCAGCCGTTCTTTTCGCCTAGCCCGGCCGGGAATTTCGCCTTTGGATCGACTTTGGAACGCCTTTGATTCAGACGCCGAACTTTTCATGTACCGAACCAAATGCAGAAATTCTTATAACGTATTTTGTAAGCAGTTTGACCGAAATGCGCATTTTTCGCTTTCTGAATTTAGTTCGGCTGGAATTAAGATCGGCGTCTGAATCACTTTAGCCGGTCTAAATAATTTGGGTCGGTCTTAATTCGAATTAGGTTCGGCTCATGAAAAGTTCGGCGTCTGAACCGGGCCTTACAGTGCCACGAGCACACCACGGGCTACCCAACATGAATCACCCAGTCATAGGTCGCGTTCTAAACAAAGGACTTCAACTTTGGCAACTTTAACCACTCAAAAACGAGTCAGCATATATTTAAAAATCATGGCGTCGGTGTGTCCCTGGTTGAGTTCGTTGAGGCCCTGTACAGCAAGTCTTTCCCATAGTACAAAACCGCCATGCTGTATAGGCCACTTGCACATCTCCCATAATGTACCTTATTTGCCCCCACCCCCCTCCCCCCCCCAAAAAAGATGGCATAAGCATTGTCTTCAATTTCTCTTGGGACGGCTGTAATACCCAGGAGAAATGAAAAACAACGGTTATGCAAAATTTGGGGAGAGGGCGCAGATAAGGTGCATTATGGGAGGTGTGCAAGAGGCGTAGTGTAAGAGACACCCCGGGACAAGACAAAGAAAATTATCATTTTAGATGATGTGATCCGTTTGTCTTCACGGTCCCAATGCTTATCTTGCTCTCCAGCGTGGCAGTTTTGCACCACGTAAATGACCAGCTCCAAAGGGCCTTTTCATTGCAACTCATTGCAACCTGTCGCAACATCATGAGAAGTACCCAGCACCATACAGCCGGGTGTTCAAATAGGTCCACTATGTGGCATCTAACATGTGCAGCAGGAGTTTGGTTTAGCAGTTAAATTATTTTTTATCCAATTTGACTTAAAGTGAAGGTTAGAGTAAAACAAAGAAATACCAGTACAATTCAGTGTTTGTTCATTTACTGAATTTTGTTTAATTTACAATCTAATATTGACTCAGATCAAGAAGTTTAAAGCTGCTTTCCTTGGTGTGCGTCAATATTTAGGTCTTCGTCACCTGTGCAAAGAAACATAACGTCATAAGAAGGTGGAATATGATCGTTAGGATGGGTCCTCGATTTTCGTTACTAACAGTTTCATTAAACGACAAAGGGAAACACGAATGAAACATCATTGCGTCATTACCATGGTCTATAACCACAACTCTCGACCAATGAGTGTGAAAGAAATCACTTAGTTATAGCTTATTAAATCACGTTCCTAGCAAGCCTTGATCCCGTTTCATTGCGCTTAGTTATGAGAATATATTCTTTTATCATCATGATCATGGGTAACTATGCCGATACACGAGTATTACACCAAACGAAAAGAAGAAAACTGATTATTAAAACTGATATTACGCTCGATAATATTGTAACTACATATCGTCAAATTAGAGACCTTAAGACTGTAAGACGAGGACGACCACGAGGACAAGATAACCAGCGTCATTTTGGCGGGAAAACGTGATAGCCATCGTCATCCGCAACACGGGTTTTAGCGAGAATGTCGTGGAAACAAGTTGTAAGGATAACGTAAGAAGTTTGATTAGTTTGCAATCAGGAGAGGACTTAACCTTCTTCAATAAAAAATACTGCGTTAACTTCCCTGGTAAAAAAAGTTGCTTCCCGGTTTTTTCTTTTTTTTTTTTGAGAATATGCGAATACTTCAAGTCCAATCTTGTTCTCGTGATCGCCCTCTTACGGTCTCTATTAGCTTAAGTCAAAATGCCGTTTATTTATCAGTAATAAACATAAAATTACATAAAACTCTAACATAATTAAAAACAATGCTTATGAAAAATTTTGGAGGGATAGCAAAGTAAAGTAGTCGTATCATGGTATTTTTGAAGAAGGTCTCTTGGAGGTTATGCTTTCTAGTTTCACAAAACTTTACTGGTGTAAAAAACGATGTAAAATTGCTTTATAATTACCTCACTCGTCGATACTATATTTATAATAATAACAGCACACCAGTCCTGAAGGACAACGTCCGTAAACAATGAAATATTCTCCGTAAGCATCAAATCCCTGGCAGTTGGAATAAGTCGAGCACAAGTCTGGGCAGCGTGCAATGGCTCGCTTGTCTTCTCCTTTCGTAATTTCTACACAATAGGTCAATAGCAAGAGAAAATAAGACAGAATAGTTATTCTCTTGAGGTCAACAGCTGATGACTATTATCAGAATTTACCAAATCAGCAGATAGCAATTTTCAGGCGTTTATGTTAGCTCCCATTTTGCTCCATGTACGATAATCCGGATTCGAATTCCGGCAAATTAATTTTTTGCTTGGTGGAATCTGGAATCCAAGAAAGTCTTGGATTTCCTTATATGGGACGACCCAAACCGGCGTCACTCTCTTTTCGCGCCAGTTTGATATTAGACGAAATAAATTATAAATTTAAGCGACGAAAAAAGCAATTGTACCAACAATTACCTGGAAAGCGAGGAAATTTGGCTTGACGGTGTTATCTGGCGGCTAGAAAATTGTCTTCCTACTAACTTCTCAAAAAAAAAACATGAAAAATTCATTTGACAAAATCCTGGAAATATTTACAAACACTGTCTGATTCAAGACTTTTGTAACTTTATCCAGCTGATCATGGTAAATACTAAACAATACCTCGAAGCTTTTAGTCTCGGGGAATACCCACCACCATAATAATTTGCCTCCCACCTTCTTTTCGGGAAGGTCAGAAATTAGGCTTTTGTTCTTCAACCATTCAGACCATTTGTTTAATCACTCTTCATTTCATTTTTGCCAAAATTGGATGCAATAAAAACTACAGTAACTATAAGACTATTTTTTGTGAAAGGTTTCAACCTTGGAGTCATTTCATAAGTAGGTTGAGCATGATCGTCCGAATGAGCGTAGTCCTGACTAGGACTGTTGTCGACAGTAGACTGACAGTGACTGGCAATTCCACAACGTACCTGCACGGTAGTCATCTTCAGAGTCAAATTGACTTGTATCACGTCAGGTGACTGTATAAAACTCTGGTTATTGACATGGTTGGTCAATTGATTCGTGATTTTATTGTTACCCGGCAACTCCTCCTAAAGGTACGGAAAAACGGGCAACAAAAAACGTGCAACTTGTTTTGCAACATTGCTGCAAAACTAGATGAATAGCGATGTTGGGCGTTTTCCACCCATATCAAACCTGCGTTGCAACAAATCAGGTTGTTAACAGGTTTGAAAGATGGTGGTAAAACGCGCAACATCGCTATTCAACTCGTTTTACAGCAATGTTGCAACGTTTTTTGTTGCCCGTTTTTCGGTACTTTCAAAGCTGTTTAACCTATACTTTTACGAAACAACAAAAGCAGCAGGCAAAACGCTTCCTAGCATACGGCTCGAATTCTTTTGAGGTGATCTTTAAATGAATGAATGAGGGAGCGTTTTTGGAAAAATCACACTCTGAAACGGCAAAGAAATATTAAACCTAAAAAGGGTAAACTAAGGGGAGAATAAGTTTATAACAAACAGCAAAAGTACCTAGTAACTTTTTATCCTTTTCTGAGACTGAAATAGCTTTTTTTTTGCAATATATCTCTCTAGGAAGATTCTACGGTTTACATACTCCTGAGAAAAGTTTTTTATTTACCAACTCACCTCTTCTGAAAAAGTTCTGCAGAGTATTCATTCGAGGTTTACATGTGGTAATTGTGATCAAAGCGAGCAAAAGGTAGACGTACAGCAGTTTTCCACCCATCTTTATTTTCAACTGAATGCAAAAGAAAAACGAAAGAATGAGAGCAGGCAAGAGAGGATAAAGTTTTATCCTCTCTTGGAGCAAGTTATAGTAGAACACTGAGTCAAAAGGTCAAGATGTAACTGACGCTTAACTTGTTCAGAGTGATCGAAGAGTTTGATCAATCTGGCACTGTGTTCTTGAGTTTGTTATGCTGAACAATGTGATTCCAGCACTGAATTTGTGCTTAATCAAATAGGCTGCGAAAAAATTATGATCGCATGGTTAGAATTTTACTCAGAGCAAGGTTTTTTCAGTCGTTCCGAGTTTTTTCTTTGCTATTGACAGCTTTAGGTTTTTGGACGTGAAGTCTTCCTCTGCGATTGTTGCCCCACCCACCATGAGACTGTGTTCACGTATTATGGGACGGGAGTAAATCAACGCACTTCAAGATTATTTTTCGGATTCCAATAAAAGGCAACAAATTTAAATGACTCCCTTTTCATAGTTAGTTTCCTGTGGGAAAGGGGCAAAGAATTATTTTATAGGTTGAATAACATTTCATTTGGCATCGTTCTAATTGCTTCGTTTCTGAGGATCTAGAGAAGGAAGATCATTAGTTTAAAAGGCCGCAAACAGTAAAGTTGAAGGTGACCAACTTTCTTCCTTTCTATCTTTGCTAAGGGCAAAAAATGCCCATCTTGAGAGCTAACATGGTCCTTAAAATATGTATATACTATTAAAGCAGCACATGACGATCGTTATCGGTCGAAACGTCGACAAAACAAATAAATCAAACCTCTTTAGAATCTCTGTTGAGCAATTGGGTCGAAAGCCAGTCCAGAAAATATGCACGGTGAATAACAAGAACTGAATGTTGCTACTCTCGAGTATTAATACAAAACCTCATTCTTCGAAATAAATACTCGCGTTTTTTAGCAGTTTTTAGCACCTTTATTTCTAACTCAATACCGACTCTTTCAGCAATTGGAAAAATTCTATGCTAAGTCTTTTGACGATGAAACTCCCCTCTAAAGAATATATTCTTTCCTTGAATTAAAACTTGTGTTGACAAAAACCTTGGGCCTACAATATCCAATCGTTTTGTAAACAAGAAAAGCAACTTTTTTCGATTTATTTTCAAGGGTAATATCTTTATTCCCTACGGAGGTTGTGATAAGACTATAAATCATTTCTTATTTTCTATTTTAAAAAATTAACAATTTCGCACAACTGATTCGTAAGGCGATAGTGTTTCAATTTTGACCAAATGTCTTTAAATTGCATGTGACAGCTGATGCCGCGCTTGTAATAAAACTGATTTTATTTAAGTTTTCGTTTCAGTTCACACATGGCCGCAAGCCCATCGGGTATTTAAGTAAATTAGTTTTTTCTTCCTTTGTGTCAAATCAAAAACTCAAAAAATAAAACAAAAATTCCTCACGCAATTGAAAGCAAAAAAACTTTTCTCGAAGTCATCAAAATTACAATTTGTATCAAATATCAGTCTATTAAATGTTAAGTACCCAAAGACACTTACTCCTTAATTGCGCACCTTGCATTGAATATAAAATTTTGATTGGCTCGTTACTAAATAAGATTTAAGGGTGTTTTGAGTTAATGAAAATTACTAAAACTCCCCAATGACTAGCCTATTATAGCTGCTATTTCATATATATAAAAAAACAACCTATGAACAAAAACAAAAATTAAAGATGCACTAAGACGCAGAGATAAGAAAACGGATTTAGCATATTAACCTTTATCGAAGGAAGACAAACAGAGGGGACCGTGGGGGGGAGGGGGGGTGTAACACAAAAATACCATTTTTATTTCATTCAGGAGCCAAGTAATCGGCTGCTGTTTCATTAAATTTCTGTTTTGAAGGGTGTTCCTTTTAACTGCAAGTTCTTTATCAAAATATTCAATACAGCACTATATCCACCGTAATTTGCACTTGAATTTTATGGTAAATTGAGTATAACAAGTAGATATCTTCAGAGAAAAATTATATCATATGAACGTCGTTTTCTAAATTTTCACCAATTATTTGATCCATTGATCAAGGCCTTAAAATCACCATGTTAAACAATAAGCAGCAGATTAAATTAACTGAGCTGGTCTAGAGTGATATGCTGGTCTAGCATACCAACCCTGACGTCTCCACGACTTTTCTAGACCCTTGAAACGTGGCAAAAGGCCTGCAGAGGTTTTCTTCGAGATCAATGGGCGAGTACCAGAGTAGCTCAGAGTAATATTACCATACCACGTTCTATTTAAGCGAGAAACGTTTTCTGTGTTTGCATATAACCTGATATAATCACAAGAGAGTGTTGGGAGAATTCGAGACAGTTATGCAAACCCGAAAAAAAGTCGATGTGTCGCAGTAACTTTCGAGAATTCTCCCTATCCAACGAGACATTGTATTTGCTTTTAGGTTTATCTGCTTTTCTTCGTCTTTATCTCTTATAAATAAATTTTTCATGTCTGCAAATTAAAATAAATTATGTGGTTCTCACCAGGAATGACGCAAAACCGAATTTTGAGCTTTGGTTTTGCATTGCCTTGATGGGCTAACTTGCACCAAATATTTTCTCGGCCAAACAGAGCTAGTGAGACCAATTTGCGTCTTTCACGTTTCCCATCATGATGTAATTTGTTTCCCCCATAAAATTTTGCACAAGCCAGTATTGTTTTCAATTCCTTTTGGGATTAACAAAACCAATGCGTGCAAATTTGTAGGTAAAACATATTGCATTATGTGGAAAGTGACAGTGGCATTAATACCGCGGTGGTTCCCACTCTTGCTGTCGGTTACCATGGTTACATACAGTATCAAGAGAAAAATTATTTTCGCAAGTTTGACGGTATACACTATAGAGCTCTGTCTACTGTGAGTGTTGAATGGTTCATCAAATTTCCTGCCTTTGCTATGACTGGCAAGTTAAATAACTCAACTTTGGTTCTGGTTTAACAATTGGATTGAAAAGCTCTCTAAAGTAAGCCTCCGAAACAAACTCCCGCCTTATTATTCATTCAAAACATTTCTCCGGTTCTGATTGGCTAAAATTGCACGGATAATTCATCATAACGAGCAACTGTTGGCCAAAGTTAGAAAAAAGTTTGCGATATGTGGAAATCGACGTCTACAGTATAATTGCCAGGAAACTGTTAACCGAGAAGACCTGGGGACCAGGTTGAGTTGTTTTGGTAGTAAGTACAAAAAATGGCGGAACATTTCACTCGTTTCGAAAGAAAGAATTAGGCGAACTATTGGCTAAGAACATAGCAAGAACAGCAAGAATACAACTCGACGGACGAACACCTGCTATTTGGAGAATATTTGCAGAACTGGACAACCCTTTATCTTCTAAATTTGCAGGTAAACAGGCAACTTAACATCGATGGTGGTAAGCATGTTTTAGTTTGTCTTTTTGTTGTTGATGTTGTTGTTGTTTTTTTTTTTTTAACTAGGAGTTATTTTCAAAGAATAATAAAACAATGAGTTATCAGTTACTTTATCGGTCAAAAAAGTTGAAATTAAAAGAAGAAATTAAGACGGAATCCACCAGGAAATGGAGAAATTTTAATTCCCAGGGGACAAAAACCTTGTACCAGAATAATTTAAAGAATATTACATTCTTTTCTACGTTTTGTAAGAGCTAAAGATGTAATTAGTATATGTAATAGCATAATTTGTAGTGATATTTGGCATAAATACCACGAGTGATATTTCGAAATTGTTATACGTAATTTCACGAGCCGTTAGGCGAGTGAAATTTGAAACAATTATCAAGAGTGGTATTTATGCCAAACATCACATACAAATCATGCTATTATTTATTTATACTACTACCCACAAAGGTTTTGTAATTTTCACATCTAGGAATTTTAAATTAAGCAGAAATATCACTGCTCTAAGCCAATCAAATTGCAGAAATTTGTCACGTAGTAGTATAAATCATCTGTAATAAGACCCAAAAAATTGTCTCATGGGAGTCCGGGAAAATGAACGTCAAATTTCGCAAGAATTGTGAAAACACAAGTAAAAATTCTGAAAATTTCATGTGTAAGATGTAATTTTGAGAAATTTTACATTTATTTCCTCGGGCCCCCATGAGAAATTTTCTTTTGTGTTATTACAGATGACTAATAGCATCTTTAGCCCTTGAAAAAAGTTAAAAATAATGCAATATGCTTTAAATTATTCTGGTACAAGGTTTTTGTCCACTGAAAATTAAAATTACTCAATTTCCTGGTGGATTCCGTCTTAATCTAACGCAGTAAGAATCACAATAACATGATTAGTGTAATCATCTATCACATGATCTCTACATTGAAGTGTTTCAATTTTGGGGGGTATATGAAAGAGCCGTTGCAAAAACTGAATAGAGTAGGAAACTTACAACATATAGATATAATTAAACCCGTAATCAGTACGTTATTACGCTGCAGGTTGCGCAAAGATCAGTGTTTGAGGTGTGATTGTGAAGGAACACCTGTTCAGTTTTAAGTACGTTACTTGGCAATTAAAATTGGTCATGATCATGACTTGAGATGTTTATATCATTACAAATCCTTACCAGCTTAATGTTCAGATAAGTTCAGATAGGTTAGCGATGCTTAAACCTTAAATTGAAAAAAACACTACATTAATTTCTAGGGTGCAGTTTAAGAATCGTTTTTGAGAGAATAAAATGAATGAATCAAATTTTTTTAAAAAATCCATCTTTTGAGGTCAAATTTGCTGAGGAAAAGGAACTAGATTAGATCTATTTCCACAAGAAAAATTATCTTCGAAGTTTTTCCGGCTTGAAGTAACCTCCTAGATTTCTTTCTTATTGTTCCGACTTATAACTGCACTACGTTTTCAATATGACTGATGCAGGGGCGAGTGGTAAATTTCCAGGGGGATGTTTCCTTGAACACAGTTGTAATTTGCATTTGAAGAAATATGTTTATAGGGATTTCTTAGGCCAACCAGTATATAACTATCCGTTTTAAAGGGTCGCCGACCATAACAATCGATTTATATGAACTCGGTCAAGGAGTTGCTGACACCACTTTCGAGTTATAGTCAAACAACCATACAAAGAAAGGTATACTAATTTTTGTGCAAGTAGCAAAAAACTGGTAAAACTAAGATTAAATATGCCTGTTGCCTTTCGTTCTGCTTGACAAATAAATAATTGTGAAAATTGATTAGATTCAAGTCATTTTCCAGTGATCCTCAAAACAAACCAAAACAGAAATAAACAAACAAACTGAATTCACTTTTGATCGACAGAGGTTACTTTCTATTCTAAATTTTACTGATAAGTTAAACAAACCTGGTTTTGTAGGCTGTTCTGCCTCGTACGTTGCCTCTATTACTGTTTTTGTAATTGCTAAACGCCGTATTCTCTCACCTCTTCATCAATAAATTCATCGCCAATATAATGACTTTCCGGGCAGATTTTATCTTTGAATTGGAAATATAGGCACATTTCCTTGAGGCGACAAAGTTACTTTGGACAGGTGGCATGCACAATCATATGCAAGTAGAATGACCCTTGAACTAAAGAAATACAAACCTTACCTAAATCAGAGCAAAACTGAAAGCTTTAAAGGGCCTAAAACAAAATTATATATATAGACCACGTTAAATCCTTTTCAGGTATTACGAATGCCATTTATTCAACTGGGTTTTACTTATAAAAGCCTTGCTCCGCCGGTCAATCTCGCCACTAGCGCGTGAGAGCCCAAATAGAACCAAGAATTATAACAGTATGTTCACTGGGATGCTCGAATCTCAGTCATCAACAAGATTTTTGGTGACTTCTTAGCTATCCATGAAAATTTCCGTTCATTTTTCAACTATCAGTTAGTTTAGGATGATGGATCTCAGCGGTCACTAGAAGAGTTTCATTTCTCAGCTGAAGGCAAAATTTTGACTTTTCAGTCTCAACTGCCAGTTGCACCCCATAGCCTTTTCAGTTTTTATTTATTTATTTATTCATTTTTAATTTTGTCTATACTTTCCATTCTAGTTTTGAAACCATTAAAACTAAAACCGTAAATGCAAATATTGCGGGCAAAAACAGCCTTCCGGAAGGAAATTTTCAAAGCTGTCATAAAATATACATAGGCGTACGGGCCGGGGGGGCGAGTGGGGATGCAGCCCCCCCAAATTTTGGGCAACTCAGATTTTTTGGGCAGCGAGAGAAAATTTGGGCAAAGCAAGTTTTTAAAGACGTCTCCATTTTATCTAATTATTTTAAAGACCTAAATATTAACCTGAAGTCGGCGTAATAAATTACATTGCAGTGGTTGCTTAGCATGTGATGAGTAATTTACATATTTGCAGTTTTTTTTTGGTTGGGCACTATACTGTACTGCACTAGCTGGAATAGGCTATTTCCAGTCGAGAATTGATTAAAATAAACTTTCGCATAACTTTCTAGAATCATCTCCACTAGACGAACAGTGTATGGCAGATAGCATTTAGCAATGGGTATTACCTGCATAGCAAGCGTTTCCGCGCGAATTCGACTGGAAACGCTTGCTACGCAGGCTACAATGGGTATGAAAATGAAGAAGTGGCTGACTAATTCTCAGTTTGAATTACGAGAAGAATCTTAATTTGTTTAAAAAATCTATCGAGCGGTTTAAAATTATTCGCTAATTTGTTAAAGTAGACCGAAATGTTTAGAAAACCGCTAACAAGTGTCTCGATACATACTAATCAAATCCTTCTTTCGATTCTAGCAATCAAGCAGAGCTATCTCCACGATCTTTCACACATGTTTTTAAAAAGATTAAAACTACTATGAGGTGAAATTTAAAAATTAAACGAGACTTACCTGTAAGTTGAAGTTTGATTGTGATTCTACCGAGTTACAGAATGCTGAGAGATTACATGAGATAGCAAGCGCATGCGCCAATCAGGTTTTAAAGACTAAATGTACGTGTTACCCAACAGCAGAGGGGAGGGTAGGGAAATTGGGCATGTAATCTCTCAGCATTCTGTAACTCGGTAGAATCACAATCAAACTTCAACTTACAGGTAAGTCTCGTTTAATTTTTGAATTCTACCTCGTTACCATGCTGAGAGATTCCATGAGACTTCAAAGCAACACGGACATGAAGGAACAACAACATGCCACTTTAATAGTAATATGTAAATGATACATTTTACATAGATGACAAGACTGGTCTTGCATAATTTGAAGTCTTAGCTATAGGTTTGTTGTAAAAACGAGCAAAGCAGCATTCAGATGACCACCCTGCAGTTTGGAGAATGTCATCTAGATTTACAGAAGCCCTGCTTGCTGCTGAAACAGATGCAGCCCTTGTACTATGAGCTGAATATTTTGTTACATCAATACCAGCTAAAGCCATAGTGTATCGCACCCACCTAGTGACTGTATCCCTGCTTACGGGCTTATAAGGTTTAACGTAACTTATCAACAGCTGTGACTGGCCGCTAGGTCTCAATACTTTAGTTCTTGCAAGGTATTCCGTAAGCGTAGTAACAACACAAATAGAGGGTCTTTCAAATGATTCCAGAACAACCTGAGGGTTAGGTACCCCTGGTTTGCTTTGTTTTAGGTGGCTAGGGATGACAAATGTGTATTTGGCATCATTCACAAACATATGATTTATGTCTAACAAGTGAATAGTCTGGCCTCGTTGGCCTGATACTAACAACAACAACATAACAAGTTTCAATGTAAGCTGTTTAAGTGTCAACGATTCAACAGGATGAAGTGTAGCCAGGTATGTTAAGACCACTTGGACATCCCAAACTTCTGTATATTTGGGCTTGGGTGGTCTTGACTGGAAAACACCTTTCAACAGGCGACAAACTAGCGGGTTCTGTCCAACTACAGAGCCATCATCCAATGACACATAAGAAGACAATGCACTTCTAGCACAGTTGATAGCACTGTAAGTAAGTCCTTGGTCAAAAAGTTCAGAAAGGAAATCCAAGACTGCTCCTACAGGTGGTTGAAGATGATCGACTTTCCTCTGGAGACAAAATGCTGTCCATTTCTTGATGTACCCGGAGTACTGTTTCTTAGTTCCCCCCCGCCAGGATGCCATGAGCAATCCAACTGCTGACTTCGATACTCCTCTTGTTTCATAGTACTGCCGGACAAGAGACATGCCATCAGTCTCATTTGCTTTCTCAGAGGATGTAGAGTCCCCGACTGTGGTAGGGTGAGGAGGTCCTTGTCTTGGGGGAGTATTAATGGATTTGCCACAAGAAGGCTTAGTAGCCGGGGCCACCAAACCTGTGTGGGCCACACAGGAGCCACCAACAGTGCTAAAGTCTGATCCTTCTCTAATTTCTGCAGACATCTGTTAAGCAGAGAAAAGGGAGGAAAAATGTAAACAAACTGTCCACTCCAGGAAAACGAGAAGGCATCTACGTGGCAGGCTCCAGGGTCAGGCTTCCACGAAACATATTTTGGAAGCTGGTTGTTAAGTCTGCATGCAAACAGATCAATCTCAGGAGTACCCAGTATGTCAGTAATCTTACAGAATATATCTGGTTGAAGCTGCCACTCAGTTCTCTCATTAAATTGTCTGGAGCTTATGTCTGCCTCAATATTAAGGACACCTGGCAAATGGCATGCAGTCAGCCAGATATCATTTTCCATACAGTACATCCAAACACTTTTAGCAAGTTTGTTACACGGAGGGGATTTAGTGCCCCCCCATTGCATTAAGATAGCAGACAGTTGTAGAATTGTCAGTTTTAATGCACACATGCTTCCCTTTTAATAAGGGCTGGAAGGATTTCAAACCAAAATAGACTGCTAATAATTCAAGTTCATTAATGTGCTTTTGTTTTTCAAATGGGGACCACATGCCTTGGGCACTTTGTCCATTGCATACCGCCCCTCAGCCTAATTTCGATGCATCTGTTGCCATTTCTATATCTGGGTTGTCCATGGTGATACTTTTGCATGCTGTAGGTAGGTTAGTCACCCACCAGCGAAGCTCACTGATAGATTCTGACGAGAGGGTCATATTAGCTTCATAGTTGCCATTATTTTGTTGCAAAGCTGTATTTTTGTCAATTTCAAGACTCCTGTAAAAAAGGGGTCCATACTGGACAGCAGGCAAACTAGAGACCAGAAGTCCAATGACCTGGGCAACTTCTCTTATAGAAATTATACTTTTCTTTAGCAGTTGTTGGCATGCCAAAATTATTTTCTCGGTTTTTTCTGCCGTAAGAAATACTTTCATGTTGACAGAATCTAAAAGAAAACCAAGAAATGCCAATTTCTGACATGGTTGCAACACTGACTTTTCATGATTGATCAGGAATCCTAGAGACTCAAATAGGGTTAGGGTAGTAAGAATATTACTTCTGCAGTCTGTCTTTGAGTCCCCCTGTAAATATGAGTCATCTATATAGCCAACATTTAAGTAGCCTTGGCTACGCAATGTGCTATACACTGGTTTCAATAGTTTTCTAAAGTATCTTGGTGCAGATGCTAGGCCGTTAGGGAGACATGTGTACTGAAACAGCCTATTTCTCCAGAAAAACCTTAAATATTTCCTGCGCTCAACAGCCACAGGAACAGTGTAATATGCATCTGTTAGGTCTATAGAAGCCATATAACTGTTTTTCTTCATTAACTGGATAGCACATGTTAGGCTTTCCATTTTAAAATGTTGATACTCTATGGATGCATTCAGTCCTTTTAGATTCAAGATCAGTCTGTAAGAACCATTTTTCTTTTTTCTGAGAAAAATTGTAGAGACATACTGACCATAACTAGGGTCAGTCTCCTCAAGAACCCCTTTGTTAAGCAATTGTTGTATTTCACCATCAATAAGAGCAGCCTCTTCAGAGTTAAATCTGACTGGAGGCTTAGGATATTGTTGATAGGGGTGTTCAGTAAACTCAAGATGAGTGTTCAACGATGTCAAGAATTTTTCTGTCTGATGTAATTTCCATCCAGGCAGAGAGAAAGTATTTAAGCTTGCCAGCAATTTGCAACTCTTTGTCCCTTACCTCAACATTTTGGTCATGAATTAGTCGTGGTTCTTCTGAGCAGCCTTCCTCCCCTCCTCCTTCTTGCTGAAGAGGGGGCGGCGGTAGTTTTTTGACAGCCCAGAATAATAATTACTATTCCTGTATTTGCCTTGGTATCTGTCTGAGTGACCATCACTTCGTGATCTTTTGAAGCTCTGCTTAGTTTCTCTACTAAGCTTGGAAGTGATTCGGTTGGTATCAGTAATGTCTTTGACCGCCTTGGGTAGATCATCTCCAAAAAGCTCAGTTGTTATTGGGTTTGAGGGAGCACAAAGATAGCGGTAGCTTGTGTGAAGCTCCGGTTTTAGAGCCTCCCTACGCCTCAGATTTAACTCTGTGTTAGAATTAGCCATCAACAGAACACCATCCATGAGTTGGTTAACTAGTTGACCCTTTGATGGCATATCTGGCTTGCTGATCAGGTCATTTACAACCTGGACCACTGCAGTTGCACCCTTAATAAGGGATTTTTGCACCTTCTGGAATTTAAGATCTGAGGTACGTGCTCTCTCTGAAAGATTATTCCAGATTGGTAGGTTGACCCTAGTTTCGGCCAGCATATCACAGTTTTTTGGCCTGAGATACCGTTTTTTGATTTCATTCAGCTTATCTTCCTCAGGTTTGTCTTTCAATAACTTTTGGACAATAGCGGCTAAGTTTTCATGAATTTCAGCGCCATCTTGTTGAGAGACATTAAACTCCTTTTCGAGTTTATTAAGTATGTCACTATTGTCCTTAGGCAGAGCAATGCCATCATTGGTTTTTTGTTTTTTACGAGCAGGTTCCTCAGGTTCTATGTCTGAGCCGCCGCCACGGTCATCCGACTCGGAGTCGGAAGCTACAGAAGCGTTATTCTTGCATGCGGCGTCGTTTTTTGCCTTGAGCAAATCGCCCGAATTGCTAAAACCCTTGTTCATCTCCACCGCAAGACCAGAAAAAGCCTCTTTGAGAAGGGCAGCCACGTCAGTGGTTAAACTTTGACCCGGGGTAGCAGATTGTTTTGAGCCGCTACGACGCTCTTTTGGCGCGCTTTTTTCCCTCGAGGAACGGCTAGGTTTTGTCACACTTTTTGTGACCACTGCCGTCTTAGAGGCACCAGAGCCAGTAGAAGGTGCTTTCTCGCTCTTCTTTTGCAACTTGTCATCACATTTAAGTGATTTTGTGGGATCTTTAGTCCCAGAAGTGGGCTCTGCGTCTTTTGACAGCGCGCCTTTGTGCTTCTCCGCACGTGTTTTGCTTGATCCTGCGGAAAACTCTTCGTCCCAGTCGTTCAAACTGGCGTCTAAGGCCGAGTCCATCTCTAGCAATTTGGAAATGGTAGTTTCCTTTGCTAAATTCAATGACTCGCTCATTTTTAGTAGATAAAAGAGCTGTAGTTTTGGAAAAAATCCTCAAATACAGCGATAAAAAGTCAATCTGATCGGCGACAAACGTTGCACTGATTGGCGCATGCGCTTGCTATCTCATGGAATCTCTCAGCATGGTAACGAGGTAGAATTGCAGGTCAAAAGCGCTTCGTTTTCTACAGATAGCGGCCAAAAATCAAGATTTTTCTTTTCTTACCGTATTTCTAATGATAAAAACTTAATTGCAAAATATCTCGATAACGCTCTTAAGGTTTTGCTTAAACTTCACGAGCATCGAGGCGACCGTATTGGAGAGAAAAGTTCCTGTGAACGATTTTGTAAGCTTCCCGTCCCGAGAATCATTGCTGAAGTAAAATAGGTAATGGAGTCATTTCGTTGCTATGACAACTCCGATGTCATTGCAACCCTGGTGATGACAAATTTTCATCTTAATGCAACTGTGGTCGCAATTTTTCCAAAAGTTTGTTTATGGCGACGTAGTTTATGCTCAGACTTGGTATTGACCCTGAAAACTGTATCGAGCCACCTTCATATGCCAGAACGGCCTATGTTGTTGCAATATGGCCCTCATTTCGTTTCGACTCTTTCGTAAAAATTTGGGCAACTTGCGAGATGTTTTTGGGAAAATGGTTTACCGCCCCCCCTGGCAAAAAATTTCCCGTACGCCTATGAAAATATATCCTTAACACAGGGCTCAAATCTCCTTTTAATTCATAACAGACAATTTGAGCCCCTAAGGGACCGACGATTAGAAAAGTTATGGGGGGGAGGGGAATTTTCGAGCCGCAGGAATTTTTTTTCGTTATCAAATTCCTAGCCTGCGCGCAGACGAAATTAAACTCTGGTTAACTCCGTCTGCGAAACAGCGCCGAAATCCTTGTTCTGGACTTCCAGCTGTGTACCCAGATTTGAGTACGCGCCAGGATTGGCCAGTTAAAAAAGGCCTTTGTTTTGTTTGTCGTGATCGCCAATCAGGTTGAAGGGGAATTCGAAACGCACTTCCGGTAATTCGTTGAGTCCGTTGGGGGTCCAGAACAAGGATCTCTGCGCTGCTTCGCAGACGGTACTAATCAGAGTTTAGTTATCGTCTGCACGCAGGCTATCAAATTCCTTGTATGAATTTTTTTAGGCCATAGCATGAATATTTTTTAGGATTAATTGGCGTGCAAGAATTTTTTTCATTTAATTTTCCCTTGCGCGAATTTTTTTTTTTGTACTTCGCCCGCCCCCCCCCCCCCCCCCCCCATATGTTTTCTAATGGTCCGTCCCTAAATACGTAAGAAAAAGATTACACGACAGTTTAAAAAATTTAGAATGTTCAAGGATTTGTATGAAAAACCAAGAAAGCGTGACTGGGTTGCGAAAGTTGTTTTTTTCATACAAATGCTTCTAACTTTCAGCAGTCGTTACAAACGCTACTTTTTACCTTATTTTAATGCGCTCTTTCAGCTTGTGCGAGCAAAATGTTTCAAAAGCGAACTGTTTTCGTGTTTACCGAAAGTAGATCGCGTGATCAAGTCATTCAAAGAGTCTGTTAGAGTAAGGTATCTCCTTCATTCTGATTGGTTAAAAACTTAAGTTATCCTACGCAGTGAAGAATAGTTAAACTTACAACACGAAAGGACGAATTTTACGATATGGAGAATAGTTCACCGTTACATACGGGAAGAAGATCTTGATTTGCAGCGACTGCTCGGAAACAAAATGGTGCTCAAAAGAGGGTGAAACAGTCTCAACAGAAAACGTTTAATGCAGTTTGATGAATGTTTTTGTAAATAATAATAATATACACTTATATAGCGCCTTTCTCTAAGTGATCCAAAGCGCTTTACAATCAGTAAACACTTAAAAAACAAATAATTCAAATATAACATAACAGAATGTAAAATCCCAATTGGCAGGAGGCAACCATTTGGCTATTTACAAGCGTGGCCGAGGATTTGAGCTCGGGACTACCGAGAACAAATCCAGCAAGTCGCCATTGCGGGACTCGAACCCAGGACCACCGGTTTGCGTGTCCGACGCCCTGACCACTCGGCCACGCTGTTATGTATTACTCCTTCGTAGGAATTTTTTGTAATGGATCCAGACAATGAGGCGGGAGAAAAGAGTGCCATGTTAGTCCGAATGTATAGCATAACTTTACAGTGGGGATATAGGGGGAGGTTCGTAGGGGACCCCCCTAAATACATCCTTCAGTCTTCGAAGCACTTGATTAGCTGCGATGAAATTGAAATGGTTAACTGTGAGGAGTCGCATACAACTTTCAACTCGCAGAAGATGAAGCTTGTGTTTCACGTTGCCTTTCAAACACAGATTTGTTACGTAACACAGGGGGACGGATTGTTTCAAACCTGGGTACTTTAAGGGAAGCTTGAATGTCTGGAATTTCACATTTGCTTCGACTATCATGACAGCACTACGTAATAGCTGTTCACGTGAAGTTGCACTTGACTGACTTTAGGATAAACTACGGTTGACACCTGCAAGCATAATACTCCCTTTATTTACAATGGCCTCAGCTTAATTATTCCACCTTATTGCATTTAAAACCATCTGATTACCTATATATAAGACGTACTGTAGAGAACCATTCGTTTCTGATTAGAAAAAAGGTGTGCAATTAATTCCAAATTTTCACAACTGACTCCTTTGATAATTACGTCATTTATATTCCAAATTTCAAAAGATCTGAAGATAGTAAAGGATATCCGCGTGAAACCGAAGGCTTTTCAATCGTAAAAGGTATCGAATTGAAGGTTTCTATGCAATTTGTCCAGCGGCCGATGCAGTTCAAGGTCTTACACAGATTTCCAAAAGCAGCTGAACTGCCTGTGGGGTGCCTGAAAGTGGTACCTTTTTCATGCTTCAGGTATATGAAACTGGGTAGGGATTTCACCACTTGAAGTATGTAAGAAAGTAGGGAAATCTGTCATTTGGGTCTGTAAAAATAACCGATAGGGCTAACAGATGCATTTTATGGCTATAAAAAAGTCTGGAAAATGTTCTGGTTTTGTGGTTTCAGTTATTCTTATTTAAAAGACAATAGTGTATTTACAGCAGCTAAAAGGGATTTAAAGTTCTAAACTGGATATGTGAAAGGGGTACTATTTATCGATAGATGGTATGCCAGAAAACATGCATGATACATTAAAGGGTAAGAGGCTGGACCTCGGAGCTTAGTCTCCCCGTATAAAACTTTGTTGTGTACACGCCCGGGCTGAACGGCCCTACGAATATTTAAAAAGTTCAGTTTTACTCGTTCACTTAATTGTTAAGATATACACATTCTGTTGACTTGTTAAATGTAATATAAAAGTGTCGCGACCTTTTCGCGTAAAATTATCCGTGAGTAAGTAGGTTCAAATGATGTTTTTAAATGTCTCAAATATCACTCAGTCATGAAAGTTTTATTTTAGGAGCTTTAAAAACATCACTCCTCAACATACATCAGACCAACTGCACTCGAGTTTAGCATAATTTCTCAAACTGAAAATTTTTACCTTGTTCACTTAACCCCATGCAATTCGAACTGTTGAGTTATTCAGCTGATCGCACAAGATGCCCAAAGTTCGTTGACATTAGAGACCTTTAGATTCTCAGACGAGTACGACTACGAGTACGAGATTTTCTCAGTGCTCAGTAGTGCTAGCTCGTGAACCAGCGTCATTTTGGCGGGAAAATGTGGTAGCCCTGGTCATAGTACTACGAGTTTTAGCGCGAATGTCGTGCTGGCGAAAACAAGATAACAAACGTTAGAAGTTTTATCATTTTCCGATCGGGAAAACGCGTAACCTCCTTCACATTAGATAACAATGCTAACTTTTCTAGTGAAATATGGTAAACTAAAGCTTTCCGGGAAGTCTATATTTTGAAAATACGCGAAAAAACGATAAGTCAAATCTCGTACTCGTAGTCGTCCAGGTCTCTATTGTCAAGTAAAAGCAAGAGTTCAAATTTCATCATCTGACTCCCTTCTATTTTTTCGTAAAGTCTATTCTACAGCGCTTGACAGCGCGCAATGGTTCGTACAGACCATCAAGAGCCTAGTATAAAATATGGCCAATGTTAGTCACTAAACAAACTTTTCCATGAGCCATTTGTAACATTCGTGCTCTGATCTAAACGCCAGAGTATAGTGAAATAACTTCTAAAGGTTTTCACTGTACTGAGACATAAATTATTAACATTACTTAAATTTAAAGCATTTTATAAATAACTTAATCTACACAACGATTCTTAACGTGCATCTCCGTGATAATTACACTGTAATTACAACTATAGACTTCATTTCCTCAGACAAAACAAGAAAAATCTAATCTCGCTCCTTTGTCCTTGAGCTGATACCATATAAAGCACATCAAAGAACGACAGCTCATTTCCCCGACTTTCCATTTCTCTTTTTATTCTTTCCCTTATGTTTTCTGCCTTTTTTGGCCCTGTTGTAGAGTGTACAGTGGATCTTGAAAGTACTGCAATCGGATACATGCGTGGGCCTCTCGTTCTGCCCCACACAAATACGCGTGCATGCCTCGAGACCACTGCAAGATGAATTGTTGTTGGCATTTTGTCTCCTCTTCATCTGCCTTAAAAATTTGTTGAATGGTCCCCCGCGGCGCTGTCTGTTTCTTCTAGGGAGGGCATGCTGTGGTCTGGGTGAACTTGCGTTGGTAGCTTGGGTAGGTGGGGCTACTGTGGTGATGTTGGTGGAGTTTTTTGAAGCTGAGTGAGAGTAAGAGAGAACTACGTCAAACGTTTGTTATATAATTATAGTTTGTGTCAAGTTTTCAAAAGAATACTGAAGTTAGCTGGGAAAATTTCATATGCCAATATGACAAAACTAGCCAAGAGCGTTCTGAATTTATATAATTTAACTTTTTAATATTAAATTTAAAACAGTGTCAATTGCTGTATTTGTAATAATAGGCCTGGCTGATAGAACAGGGCCGGGTTGTTCAAAGCTGGGTTAAGATAACCCAGGGTTAGTGCGAAATTTGAAATCAGATTTGAAAGTTCAAAAAGTAAATTCATTTTTATTCTCTCTGGCAACAGGTTAATGATTGAATACTCTTAAGAATAACAGAGAAAATTATTCGAGAAAATGCTTTTGAACAAAGAAAAAGAAAGCCGGGTTAAATTTAACCCTGGGTTAAGCGCTAATCGGCCTTCGAACAACTGGGCCCAGGTGTTACTATTAGCACACATTTCACAAAGACATTGTCGGACGTCATTATACTTACTGCCGTTGGTACTTGTGTTTTCCTCGTGGAGTGGATCCTCGGTCAAAAAGCGATAAACGTTAGCTCCGCGACAAAGACTGCTGACAGCATCATCCCAGGAATATTCGCTACGCGACTTCCCTCCGTGGGCTGAATTCTAGAGAGCAAATTGATGAATCAGTTTAAGATTTGTATTTGAGGCCTGTTTACATGGATGTGGGGGAGCCCTGAAGAGGGCTAGGCGGGTTACCCCACCTTGGTTGAGAGGATTGCCCGGTCTTCCCTGCCTCGGCGGCTCACTATAACTATTATGTAAAAAAGATCAAATTAATCTGAGAAATTATATGGACAGGTGGGTTACCCCACCTAAGAGGATAACTTCACCAATCCGGCGTCCCCGACCTCCATATAAATAGGACGGTAGTAAATTGGAGTCTTCTGCTCTTTGACTATTGTTTTTTCCTTCTCCTTCTTCTTCTTCCTTCGTTTCCTCAATAAATGAGAAAACGAAACAAAAGAAAAATGGACTCCAAACTGAGTCAGCGTTTTGCTGATTCTCCTTCACTAACCCATTATCAACCAGTCACAATTAAGTGAAAAGTGTTCGTTAGTTGAGCCATCTGAATCACAATGGTAACACCATACAATGCCTCCCGCTATGGCGGCACTTAACTCATGCGCACAACCGAATTGCTTGCACGCGTTTCAGTGTGACAGGCGTTTGAATGGGAGCCTCCTTTAGGGAGAGGGGAAAGTGAAAGCGTTGGCCGTGCCTCACATGTTGGTTTGCACATAGTTATCGAATACCAGTGCCCCTTTAATTTCCAAAGGCATTAACTGACGTGAGAATTAAATGAAGCCAGGATCTAAAAACCCTTACCATCAATACTCTTTCAGAAGCACTTACCATAGGATGTTCAAAAACTGGCTCTATTTTCCGGTTGGCCTAAAACAGAATTAACCCAAATGTTAGTGAATTTGTTATTACATGAAGAAATAATAGAATTACTCGCAGGCTATCTAAAACAGAGTCAACAGCGCTGGCATAGCGTGGGTATTGTCATTGGCATCGACCTTTCCAATAGCATTGTGCTTGTCATTGTCACTACCAGTGTCAATGTCATTGTTATTGTCACTGTTCCAAATACTGCCTTTGCCACTGTCAATGCCATTGTCTTTGTTATTGTCATTGTTGTTGATTCTAACTGTGGGTAGCATATAGATTTTTCCAACCCAAAAGTGGAGCTCCTGTTAAATATCAATGTTACAAAGAGTAGTGGAAGACTGAGCCGCTCGGAAGGTCTCTCCTAATTGGTTGCAGGAAAAAAATGACATGTCATTCTTCCAATTGGGTCAGGGAAACGCACCATTGGAGACTTCTCTTCCTAGCAGCTGCTACATGACCCTTTATAAACGTTAACTTGGAACAAACAAATCATCACCACTGAAAAAGAACAATAGGCTTGTGGCCACTATCCTAAAGAAAATACTCCCTTGGCAGAGAAATATGTTTGAAAAGAAAATGTATGCTGTCAATGGGTATTGTACCTGGGCCCGCCCACAAGATACCCATTTTGACAGCTTTCAACCAACACTGATATGGATGGCGTATATCACTTTATAAAAGAAAGCAAATCCTTACCCTAACCCTATTCTTCTTTTATGTCTGGGAAAATGTGACTAAAAATAAATGGAGCGAGTGGACGGAAGGTCGCACGGAGGCTGAGGTGAAATACCAACATTTGTCGGATTTATAGGTTACCAATTTTTCTTAGCACGCTTGTAACAAACCAGCTCAGAAGAACTATTCAATGTTTTGAATAGTTCAGTTAAGTTGCTTCGGTGCTTGAGCTGCTTGAATAATACCGTTTGATTTTCAAACTTATACAACAGGCCGTAAAGTAGACGTAACTTATGACCACTGACCCATAAAACTTCGTTATTGCCTAGTTTTCACTCGGTTTTTAACTAACTTTTTCAGACTCAATCAGTGTTAAATCAGTGAAAGATTAGCTCATTGAGGCGCACAACAACTCTAATAAAGTGTATTTTTTATGCATTTCGTTATGAGACCGGCAGTGCTTCCACGAACACCTATTTCCAATTACCGAAATGTCAGAGAATCTGAAGCCTTATATCTATTTTTTTTTCAATATATGTTTTGGGAATATGCTAGAACAATCACAACATGCATAGTCTCATTTCACTTGCAATAGTTCTTCTTTGATAGGAAGAAGAATGCATGCATATTGTCATGTGTCGTTTAAAAGTGATTAGAACACTTCAGTGGGTAATTCGAAAAACATTACTATGATTAATCACCTGAGTCGTTTTTGAGGAAATTGGGCTTTTGAATCAACTCATTGGCCGACTGCCCAGACAAGACAAAAAAGTTGAAAGACCCTTTTATATTCAATTACTTTGTTATAATCTCTCAATTTTTTATTGTGATTGCATTTCCAGATTAATCACTCTCACTGATTAGGATTTCGTATGGCCAGTTACGAGTATCTAGACGGACATGGTCGCATGACTGAGCAACACAACGTTTTTCCTGTGAAGAAATGGCACTGCTTTCATTACGAAAGCAAATCAAAAGCTACTCTATATCCTAACACAATTAAAGCGATGATAAACTCAAAACTGTTAACAGCGGGGTTTTAGCGTTTTTTTTAAGGGTTTTTTTAAAAACACTTTTTTTTTCGAAAGGGAAACTGGTGAAGATATGATAATCGCGGTCGTTGTGAACATTCCGCTCACTTCGTTTCGTGTTAAATATCGGTTTATCATCTTTTCTGGTGCAACGGATACGCAGTTGAAAAGAACGATTAGATACCATGTCGTCAACAAGAACATTAATAATGATTTTAAGGTCACCTAATAAAACCCTAATCTAGAGGGCTTCTTTCCAGAAAAAAACTGGGCGTTGTTGCAATCAGCTGAAAATTGTAATACGTTGGTGAAAACAAACTCATTAAGGGCAAGTCAATGCTTGGCTTGTTAGGGGCCCAGCAAGACAAAAATTGTTTGCCTTTGGCAAAAACAGGTCGTTGTAATTTCACTGAATCTCTGAATTTCGATCTCGCTGAATTTTTCGGGAAATGAATTTTTTTTGTGGCTTTAAATTTACGGCATTCTTATTGATATTGCCATAGGTAAGATGAAACGCCGCGACGAGACTAGTAGAAGTTTCTAAATGAGGTAGGGATGGTTAGTTTATACTGAAGAAGGGTTTTTGTAGCTGCATAATTGCACGTTCACTTATCCGCGGTGAAAATGGGAGGAAAATAATCAAACTATCACGTGATGGCACGTGAACGGCTGTCTGTAAGTAATATCGAATCCAATACATAGAAATCGGAATTCATACGTTCTGGTCAATGTTAGTTACGTCGCGTAGAATTCCGGGTCCATTGAGGTCAACAGCGATGAAGATCAACCAGAAAAATCACAGGAAAACTTCAATAAACGTCAACTCCACAGTTAGGTGTCTCGCTCAGCACTCCATGGTCGGCAATTTTCATTACTAACCCGGGGTACCTAATGACCTCTACCTACTTTGTTCACCAAACTAGTGGACGTTCTTCGCCCGCCAGAGAACTTTATAAAAAGACCGAACGAAGGTTTATTTAAAAATGGACTCTCTAAAACAGGGTGCGAACTCAGGCGCTTTAGTAATAAGGAAAATGTGAGGCCAAAGCAACACGGCCATCCTTAAGAGTGCCTCACACAAGGGTCACCCAGGGAAGGTCTCCAAATAGGGACCTAAATAGTGGAGAAGTGAACCGGCTTTTCACTTACAGAAATGGCCTAAGTCAACAATATCTCAAAATTTTATTTTTTTTTAAATGCTGAGAACCTAATAGCACCACAGGAAAGCACGGATGAGAAGAAGAGGTTTTATTGGGTCACGTCATAGGATTACGTTCACAGAGTTAAAGGATATCACTCATTCTAGGAGTGGAAGTGTTAAGCCTAAAATATCAAGATTTCAGTGACATTTTCACTTGGGGTTGCCAAATTCTGAAATGCTCTGTGGAATTTTACCATGTCTAATTTCATGCTTGAGGAGGTGTTTAATACGGTAAGTATAGTAATGCCCTTTCCTCACGTGACGATTCCATTGCAGGCGAACTTTATTTATCCATCTGTCAACACCGACTCGAAGTCAATTTATCTCTCAGTAGTGCACTTAAAATTGTCATTTCATAGTAGTTAGCTGAAAGTTGTCTGATTAAATACATGGAGTCCTTGGATATGTTTATGGTACTACAATGATCTCGGAATTCGGAGCAGTTGATACAGGTCAGAGTGTCAGAGACAAGAAATTTTTGAGAATTTTTAATTAAATACTTGAAGCAATATTCCTTCCTGCATGTTTCTAATGAGATGGAAGTGGTTCCAGAGTAGTTTAGACCCGCTAGATTCCACCCAAGACGTTTTAATGCGAATTAAAAAGTGTTCAGCTCGGGAACATTACAATTAAATTTTTAGAAGGAAGAAGTCAAAAGAAGGGCTTCCGAAAAAAAATCAATGCCATTAATGTGATCTTAAAATCATGCGGAAAAGGTCTTCAAATTTCTTTTACTGGTGTACATCACCTCGGTATTCCTTGCTTTCGTTATGAAGTCAAACGTGGCGCATTGCACAATTGGCGAATTCAGAAAAGCTTAATAGTCTGAAAGATCTCAACGATGGGTTTTAAAGGAACCTTTCTTTCGAAGACCAACATAGTTGACTGTAATCTAATAAATCGGTTTAAGTCATTGTAATCCATGTATATAATTAGAACTTGTGGTTTAGATGCTATGATACCGATGTAAAATAGTAACGGGCAAGGTCCTGTGTCGATTTGCCGAGTGGTTTCATGAAAGGGTCAACAAGAAATCCCGCCTTGATTAAATCCTGCTTTGCTTGACAATGTTTGACAGGAAATTATACTTCTACTCTCAGGGATAGAAAACATCTCTAATGGAAGAGTAACTTTGTCGCCAGCCCAATTCAAATGGCCGTTCGCGACATCTTCTCTTTAAAGTAAAGCGAACCTTCTACGTAACAGTTCAGTGATGCACTCATGAAAGTTTGGTAAAACAAGCTCATCTTCGTTGAAAACACCTCACGTGAAAGGAAACGCAAGAGAAGGGGGAAATGCTGCGTAAGCAAAATCAAGAACGAGAATCGGGGGCTGAATACGCACCAAAAGTTACCCTTGTGCAATTCGTGGTAAAGCTATCTATACACGACAAAAAGTTCTACCCATAGGACACACACTAAAGCACGCTTGTTTTGCTTACCTGTAGTCCATTGAAGAGCAGATTCCACAGAGCGCAGTTGTTCAGACTTGAGTGCTCCAGATCTGGGGTATCTTCCACAAAGCAAACGGGAACCCTTGAACACGTTTCCACCTTCAAGCAGGCAAACGACTAAAAACGTTTAAAAAAATAAGAATTGAACGCATCTAAGCTTGATGATGCTAAGGCAAAAGACACCAATTGTCAAGTCTGATTTTGTAGAAAATAAACTGACAGTTTTTATAGCTCGTACCTTAGTGAGATCGAAAAACGCTTGCAGCTCCAAAATGTTCTTTCTCGAGCTTCCTGACCCATTCCTTTGGCATAGTTGTTGGAGTGTTTCCAGTGTTTCTCGGTCTCTAAGTGGATTTTTTCCCTTTCCTCGATCCTTTCTCTTCTTTACCCTAGATTTCTCTGCACTTGCGCAACGAGCTAAGACAAACAAAAGGACAAGAGCTATGACGATTCTCTGCCAGGATGCCATTTTGTAAGGGCGGTTATTAGCCTGTTAGGTTGATGCGACTTGGAAGCAGACACATCCCTCTACTGACGATTGGAGATCAGAGGAAGATTTTATGCCGCATTCACAGACGACCCAGGTCAATCACGTCAATCTTTCTAATGACAATGTCATCTTCAAAAGATATTAAATATCTATTTGGGCTTCGTTGCGAGATATGTCCGGATTCCGTCCTAAACTGAAGGGGGCCATTTTGCTTAAGCCGACCCAAAGGTACGTAAGTCCGGCTGATTTCTTTGTCGCTAGCACCATCTTTTTAATGAGACGGTGCAAATCCTCTTACTGGTCGTTCAAGTCTCATTTCGCTCTCGTGTATTTAAAAGCTATAGGAGAAAACAAAAACAATTTCATGTCAAAAGGTTAAATACCGAGGCAGTGAAAACATAGGTAGCACAGTCGCTGAAGATGAAAGAGCTCGTTAGCAAATCCTTCTCCGGCGGAAACTTCTCAATTGGGGTGAAATTTCTGCCCAGGGGATCCTTCAGAGATTTGTCGGATTTCAAACAAAATATGAGACGCTGCTTGCATACCTCCTAATTGATAGAATTGAATCATTCAAATGTCAATCGAGACATTATTTCTACCATCAAAAACCGTGGAAACAAATATCCTCGCCGAAACGTAGCCAGACAGAAATTCATGCCAAGGCCAAAAGGGAAAAATGATTTTCTAAAGTAAAGCCTTCTAAACCATATGATTTTATTAGCACCTTCAAAATCTTAATTAAGGCAACTGCGCGGCCTAGGTGCCCAATACTGCAGGCTACGAGATTGCCTCGGTACAATTGTCAAACATTTGTTTAATTTCAAGTCAGTGTCAAATGAACAATCTCAGATCACACACTTGTGATCGTAAGCTACATTTTTTGTCTAACAATCTCAAATTGTTTCGTGCCATTAACTCATCAATAGATTTTAATTTCTTAGCATCCATGTGGACTTTCCCTTAAGCATTCTGCACGTAGCGAAATCATTTTTATTATTTTCAATTGTTATTTTTGGTTTAACTAATTATTGTTTCTTTGTTTTTGATTATGAGAATGTATGAAATGAAGAGGATGAAATAGGTCAGTTTCCCGTTTTTCTGAATTCATGCTTGGCTACGAGGCTTAGGGGTATAAAACAAAAGAAATTAAATTGATATTCAGTGATGAATAATTCATTTCTTTTGCTTTAAACCCTTTAGTCTCGGAGCCACAAGAATGAAGTTGGAGAATTCGAAACTGGCCCAAAATATACGCATGCGTTGAATTTCATTTTTTTCCCTCATGTGTGCTACTTTCTCTGACAAAATAAGACAAGTATGTGAAGGAGTTTAATATATATACAAGCGGGATCGTACTACCCGTAAATATTTTGAAGAAGGAGTTCAAACTGAAGTAGGTGATAACTCCGGACGACACTCGAAGAAATACAATCCAGCGTCTTTTTGCTCAATTTGCATTGAATACAATTTAAACGGACAGAGAAAGAAAAACAAGATTGGCTGGAAGTAAACAATTGAACACCTAAGCCTCAGGTAGATCATAAAAGCAAATGTGACCAAGTATTCGGCCTGATGACTAGTATGGCTGCAGGCAACAACAGCAATTTATTGTACCCATATACTGGTAACAATGGCTGGGTGAGGAACTCCTTTGGTTGGGTGGCTGGGTGGCCTTGGTTCACAAATCAGGAAGCCGGTTAATGATACGCGGTCACGGTAGCCGTGCACTTAAGGCAGGGCTAGTAAGCTTGAAAGACTTTGTTGTTTCTACGTGCCAAGTAAGATCATGTGCGTGGGTTGATCCGATATCCAGTACAACAAGAGACTCACTTCATTTTATATTGACATCGCTAATAACTTCGTCAAAATTATTTTGGTATAATCTACTTTAAACTGAAACTTTATCTTGATGACACTACAGAACTCTTCAATTGAAAAACAACTATCGTCTTTGACTTACAGTTATTTTTTATAATCATCGCAAAAACTTGAAAATTCAGCAAAATTACAGAATTATACTGCTTTAAACTGGCAGTCTTGTAACTAATTTTTATCGCCGAATAACTCTTGTTGAAGACTACGTCACGAGGATCACGATTTTGCTGTTTCCAGGTCAATTCTGTGCTGGAGTCATTTCCTTCTCAAACTAATTAATAATTCATAAAGAAAATATAAAGGAAATGAGTGTTTACTGAGTGTTTGGAAATCAGATGAATCCTAATTTTTTCCTTCTAAAGTCATTTTGTTTGAGAAGTAATATCAAGCATTCGACACAGTGTTTCATCAGCATATGAAACACCTGGAAGTCAAAAATACTCCGTTGCGCGTCGTAAATTTCAACTCTCGTCCAGGTGCTTCATCTGGTGATGAAACACTAGCGTCTAATGCATGCACCACTTACTTAGTTCCCTTACCAATACACCAAATGCTTCTGCAGAGTTATGAAGAAGATATCAAGCAAGTTTCATTAGGGAGCTCTAACCTTATATTTTTTTTCGGTGATTTTTGGAGGCATGGCATTAAAACTTGAAAAAGTTTGCTTAACTTTGTCAAGTTTCAATCCATGTCCCGTGATCTTTGCCATCCGTAACAACCGACGACCGTACGGGAAACCTGTTTCAATGCCTAGTCAGTATAAGCCTTGAAAAGCATGATTGGACCATTATTTCTGAATTCAACTGATGTGAAAGCTTTAAAAAGGTTTTTTTTTTTTTAAAAGATGGCATATAGCGTGACTTAGTCCGTTTAAATCTATTTTTACTTGGCATTAGAGCAGGCAAAGTGAGTGGAACCTTCATGAGCAATGGCTAGCTGACTACCCGAGATAAATTCTCCCGTTATCATGTGTTTTGATCCCAGCGAAAGATTTTACATTGGATTAGCGATTTTGTCCCCTTCTTACATAGAGCATTACTTAAATGGGAACATGAAAGCAGATTGGGCATCTAATTGTTATTGGAGACTTAAGGTGTCTAAAGCTCCTTGAGAGCGTAATAACTTAAAGCCGTCCACGAGACTACTTCAAATTCTTTCTTAATACAATGGTTACACTTAAGTTTGTTATTTAAAGCTCTAATAAGATCATGAAGGGTCCAGGCTTTGTCGGGTTTCATTCCAATGGATATCTTAGTTCTTAGCTGCAAGTCAAGTCGATATACAATTATAACGATCGACGCGAAAAAGTTTGTTGTTTTAAAAAGGAAAAAACGTGCGATTAGGTGGTTGGCTGCCCTTAAGTTTGTTTTTCAAGCTCTAATAAGATCATGAAGGGTAGTGCGGGCTTAGTGGTTTCATTCACTAATGGATCTCTTAGTTCTTAGCTGCGATTCATGACCATTATACATGCCATGTGATGATATAATGATCGATGAGGAAAAAGTAAACGTTTGCAGTTTATAAAAAGGAAAAACATGGGCTTAAGACAAGACCTTCAATTTTTACTTACGACAGTTTTTGGCAATCTCTGAAATTGTGAGTTTAGACGTCATAGATTAGCGGTAGTTGACGGCAATACAGCTTGTTACCCCCCCACCCACAGCACAAAAATACTTCAAAAGCCGTCATCAAACTCTCATAAGATAAAGCCTTCGCAAGTTAAAAGCACGTAGTTACATTCCAATGAACCTATTCTTGGTGCACTCGACACGCCACGTGAGTTTACCTCAATTGGATAAAGCGTTGTGCTCAAAGGTCGAAGTTAAGCCCTTGTTGTACAGGAAAAAAAATAACACCTTCTTTTTACTTAAAGCCGCTAGACCACTATTGATCCATGACCACCCAGTACAAAAAAGTTTGGAATCTTTTCGGCTTTGCATGTAACTACATTTAGTGACAATATAATTCAAGCGCAGTAGTTCGAATAAGCTTTTCCTCATTCAGTTGACTTAGTGTTCAGGAACGGATAGTGTCAATTTGCTCTTTTTTGGCAATAATCCGAGGTCAAACCAGACACTGAAGATCGACGAAACATGGAAAAAAAAACTAGCCTCGTGATTAAGTCCTACAAAATTACTTAAAAATAAGATGAAGCTAAAATAAGTAGTTAAACAGTAACATTCCTACTAGTTAGTCTCTACTCATAGCTCAATTCCAACTCGAACAAAGTTCAATCCAGGAGTACGTTAACTGGCTTTGCGACCAGTTATGTTAAAGTTAAGGTCAAGCCTGGATTTTTCAGGTTCTTTGATATTTAAAAAGACGAACTTGCAAACAACCTGAAGGGAACGTTACATTAACAAATTCATTTGTTTCATTGCAGTTTACTTGTATATTTTAAATATATTCCCAGTTCATAACAACTGAGGAACGCGGAAGCCATTTGCGTGTTTTTGTATATAAAACATTGTTACAGATGAGATTTCTACGGTCAACGCAAGAAATTTGGGCATTTATACGACTGAAACTTGTAACTTCAGAGCCCAAATCTCAGCCATGATAGAAGAAAAAATAGCCTCATCTTAATTCTAATAACACTATCTCTACCACGTTGTGGGGAGAGGAAAAAAAAAATCCTTTGTTGTGAACATTCAGTCGAAATCAGTTGAAACCTCTTCAGCAATCTAACTATCACTTGGTACTGTTCATTTTTCAATCTTTTCTTTAAGTCGCTTTGGGCACTGACGTTTAAGGATGGATTGGGAAAGGGTAATTTTACTGGGCAACTGCTGTTAATGACAAGTCATGCAGGAAGTATTTCCATATAAAAAAAAAACTTTTTTGTTATCTGTTGCCAAATATAGCTTAACCTCTGATCATGATTAAAAATGTCTACTTGCTGAGAATCGCAATTCATTTCGGCAAAGCTATTGACGTTCAGAATGTTGATAATAATCATCAGTTTAGTAATTGTCCAGTTGGAATGACCTCATCAGTTTTACTCCTTCAGAGCCGCCTGTAAGCTAGAGGTACGCAACAAAAACTTAAACTACGTGAGATTGCAGGATTAAATTCCACTTGTTGCATTGATTCTCACCACAATTCATGTAAACGTGATACATTGTGGGGACCTGGCGACCTTTACTCCCAAATTCATTCATTTTAGACCTCTAGAAATGCATTCTAAGCGGCGCTATAAGGTTGTATCTGTTCGGCCATCCTAGGGGAACTTGAGTCTTTTCGAAATTACAAGGGCTTCAATATTATTTTCCCTAAAAGTTTAGATGCAATTTAGCGCATTACGAAAAAGAAAAGTTTTTTTATTCCTCTTTCCATCACACTTTTGAATCCGAAAATTTGAGATGTCCTTTTCTACGAAAAATAGCCTAACCTTGGGTGTATAATGTGAAAAATTGAACTTCAGAAAATCGCAAGGAATTTACTAGGCAAGCTTCGAAAATTGTACTTGAATGGAACTGTCATCTAGAAATCTTTAGCCTTCCTCAAGTAATAGAAAATTCAAGCAATACTTGCTTTCTCCGAGCAGATAATTTACAGAAAACAGTCGTGGGATGCCCCTGATAAATGTATAATCTGAAACATTTGAAAGATGTTCGTAGCTTAGAACGGACCAAATACCGACACAACAGGCGGACAGAGAACTCGGATGTTTGACAAACTTATAGATATAGATGAATGGATGTCAGTTTCGACCGTCGACTAGAATTGAAATTGGTAGCCGACATCGTTAAGCATTTGAATTGAAGTACGCATTGTATTCAGGGCATGATATACATGGTACAAGAACTACGTCGGTTGCAGGGAGACTGGTATAAAGACGAGAAGAAACAAACATTCGGTCAACTGGGTTGGTAACTAAAGCTCACTAAAAGTACATATTCAGAAAAAGGGTGTTTCGCATTCTCCCACTAAAAATCAATTCAGAGGGCGGTCAGTACGACTTTACTGGGTAGACATGAAGTGTAACTACTTTGAGATCTGATAGTGACTTCTGACGTCAGTTTTACGATGACTCTTCCCATACATTTCTCTTGAAGTATAATGGTTTATTTCAACAGCCAAGATGTTATTTAATTACCAGACACTTGAAATATTAATAGACTACATATTCAGCATAAAAGATCAACTAACTACAAATATTATTCTTATATCTCTAATACTATTCTAAAGAGAAAATACGTTTTGCAACTACGTTTCCACTACATCGTGACACATCTCAGTCAAAGTTAGATTTCATAGCTCTTACAGACAGAAAACATACAAAGCCGTTTATACGTGAATGCTTCCTTTGTTTATGCCCATATATGTTCACAGACGTATTATGTGTTTGTGAACATTTGAAGTACTCACTATAACAAGATAATAGATATTAAGCATAAAGATCAATTAAAAGATCCGAGCCGCAACTTTTTGTAAACATTTGAAGTACTTATAATTATTAGTAATTATACAAAGTCAGAGATCAGCAATATCTGTCTCTGTAAATATCACGGAAGATAGGACAAGAATTTAGGCTTTAAGGGAGATTAAAACAAACTCTTTCACCCATCAAAATGTCAACTAGGGATGCAGAGAAGTTATAATCATCGTGCATGAAAGAAAATTCAGTTTGGTTTGACGTTAAGATGATCTTCCTGTTAAGATGGTCTTCCTGTTTTCTCTGTGGAAAAGTTTCAAAACAAGTTTTGTATTTAATGACAATTTTGCGTTTTTTGAGATGCGTGTTTTACCACTCACACGTAAAACAAACGTTTTTCCGCGAGAGAAAGAGACAAGTTTTGCCACGCATCTGTGCGTAATAGCACGTAATAGGAGCAGCCAAAACAATCTCAACGTGTAATGTAACAAGTGCACTGATGAAATGACCGGAAAATTTTGTATTTATTAACGGGCTTTAATTGTACATAAACCAGGTGCTTGAACACCAATTGAAATATTTCTTAAGAGACATCTTTCAATAAGATCCTCAATACTACTCAATCTCATCTCCTCCAAAACTTCATTTGTCCACAACTCGACGTTATTTAACTAATTGGGATTTTTGTTTGTAGAATTGTTATTGTTATTGCGATTTTTTCTAATGTTTTTGTAATTGTTGCATCCGGCTTACGACCAAGACGCAGCCAAAGGGGTTTTAAACATTTTTGTACTCTTGAATTTTACTTTTGAAAACTTGAACAAGGTACAAAACAAGCATGAAGTGCGCATGCTAAGTGTTGGGACATTCGTCAGCTACTGACGTCATAAGTTCACGTTCACGTTTCACGTTTCAGCACTTTTTCTTTTCAATCTCACCGAGAATCGTGTACCAGTACGACTTTGGAAGCTAATTTCGACATTTCGAGCTAATTGTGTCACTCGAGCAATAACTCCTTCCTGTTGCCGACTCGCACATAAATCATCATCATCATCGATATCTGAAGTGCAGTCATTTCAGTGGATGCGACTTATGCTTTTCCCAGGGGGAGGGAGGGGGGTACCCTGTATAATGGCCTATACTAGGAGGCTCCACCCTAAAGGGATACCTTTTTAACGCTTCAGGTACATAAAAGGGCTGGGGTTTCACAAGGTGAAGTAGTATATGAAAGGGTAGGGAAATCTGTCATTTCGGTCTGTAAAAAGGCTCAAAACTGCTAACAATGCATTATATTAAGTCACCTTATAATATTAATCTGCTTAATGCTTCTTTTACGGAATGGGTAGCGTTCGCATTTATGAGATGAATCGAGATTATGTTTAATCCCATTTAGGCCTAAATAGGCTATTTCGGTTTACATGAAAGAAATATCTAGACCTAGATAGTACATTCTGGAGGCGTTTTCTGCCTTTGTCAGTCATGATCAATCTATGAAAAGACACGCGATTGGAGAAATGTTTTGATGAAGAACACGAAGAAAATTGCTGACAGCTCATTCCCTTATCTTTAACTGTGAATTTCAGTTAGTTGTTACAAGACCAAGCAAACGGGAGGCAAAACTGAGAACATTTTAGGTGCCAATTTAATTTAGCATTAGTACCCTTGGCATTTAGGCGCATTATGGAATCACATATTTCCCAGGTGTGTTAAAACGGTTGTCTGAGATTAAGTACGCTTCGAAAGATCCCGGTGATGGAGTGGAAAAACCCACATATAATTTCTTTAATCTAGTTCTACCCGAAATTCCGAGGTCAGCTTTGGGCGGATGGCCCTGAAAGTAAATACAAAGGAAAATTGTACCGACTTATATGGAAAGATTACTAAGCACGTTAACAAGACTTCCTTGAAGGAAACAGGGCTTTTAAATAAATAAACAAAGATGTACCGCCTCATAATGTGATCAATTTTTTGAGGCTGAGTGCACGAAAAAACCCAATCGTTCTAAGGTTAAATCCATCCCCATTGGCTACGTCCTGTGGTTTGTTTCAGTAACATAACACTAAAGAGTTTCATTTCTTTTCTCTTTAGCCTTGCCCCTCACACTCACCTATTGTTTTCTACACGACCCAACAAAATGACCACACGATTTTTCGGATAATTTTTTCATTTGACTAGGTGAAGCAAACTGGTTCCTTCCCTTGCATGCCGAGTCCTTCACGAACCAAATTTAGATTTTTATAGGGCTCACAGGGTCAAGGGTTTTTCCTTTAAGTTGTTATTTCAAAAAAAACCATTTCATTCATTTTTTTCTGCTTTGCTCCACGAATAACGTTGGTATGGCAGCAGTCAAAAGCATGCCATGCCAACAAAACGGCTCACAATACCAAAAAAGGTATTCACTAATGAATAAAGTGGGCACTGCCACGAGCCACTTGGAAATGATATGGACACACCAGAAATGGGCCTGTAACAATGAAACCACTAATCAAATGCGAGTCCCTATTTTGCTGACTGAAGTACTTTGTAAGTGCAACAAATTCAACTATTTACGGCTGTCTCTCGGCTGATCCTGAAAGAAAACAAGAACGAAAAGGATTACAACTTACTTGAAAAAATGAGACACGCCTTACTAACAAACGGCTTCCGATATCAAGAACCGGCGTGCAACTGTCGGTCAGAATATGCAGAAGAACAGCTTATTCATTTTTGAGAATGATAATATTTTTGCTGAAATAGCGAAAAAAAAACACACAGTTAGACAGTGCGACCGCGAGTGGGCAATTTACTCTGTTTATTTAAGCTATAGTACTTAAGTTGATTATTATAAAATTCAAGTAACTGAATTACCGACATAATTCAATTAACTTAATCAAATACTGCTCGTGTAAATCAGGTTTTCAACGATCTTTAAGTCGTTTCGCGAATCGATAATTGTACCGCTACCGACGAAAACTGACATAAGGTGACTTATGCCACAAAAATCAAACCGATACCTTACTCAACGAGTTGACATAATAGTAAAATCAAAATACATAAAGGAGAAATTACAATTGAGCAGCGGGCTTTATATCAACGGTACTTTTGCCATAATTAACGATCGATAAGAGGCTAGGTCGTTTCCGAAGCTAAATGTACATGTGTTTTCCGGTTGATTACTGAGTTCATTAGGCAGACCAAGAATGAACTATATATTTCCATGCTCAACCTACTTACGATATTTCCAATGAATAAAATCGCATTGGGGAATCTAGTCAGTTCCCGTCTGTCAGGTATTTGCCTGTCTTCTTTTCATCATTTTCTGCAAGAGAAAATCTTGAAGAAATTTTTTTATAAGACAATTTTATTTGTTACATTTAGACCATCGCCGAAAATAGCAAGCCCGTGGGTTTACAAAGGACGGTCTCCAGGATGGTTCTAATTAATTTATTTTGAACTGGAGGCCAGATGACCACAATCAGCTTTTCCTACCCGCCCAATATCTAAGAAACGCCTAGAAACGGAAATTAAGCAATGCCAAACCATTTTCCGACACGCCATAAAAGAACTATCAAACATGAATTCTGGCCCTTAGGAAATGGCCTTCCTCATTGAAAGTAGAAGTGATTAGAACTACTGTGTAAGCATTAATGGGCTCGAGAACACATCTTATTCTGATGTAGAACGATTGTATTCTGCAAAGTGTCATCGACTAACAAGTTGCTTGAAACAAAGAAAAGTTTTATCATGAATTTTCCTTAAGTGCAGTAATTCTCATTTAGCGAAAAATACGCCAATCAAGTTCAAACAATTTGTGGGAATCTCTGGTATGGTAACAAGAAGTCAAATGACAAAGACCAGTCTTATTTATGCGCCTCCCTGTTTAATACTTATGCTTTGCTGCCTAGAGAGTAACCGACTTTTTAAACATGCACATTCAATTGGCTTCAACAAACACTGACATATTTGAAGTCTACGAAGAGTTATGAACTATCCTACCCTTGACGAACCAGTAGGTGTCTAAATGGTAACATAAACTGCACTTAGTTTCGGAAACACTCTAGAAAATTGCCAAGCAATTAGCAAGAGTAAACATGAGCGTTCTGGTTATGAGTTTTAAGGGTTCATGGTCCATGGCCCGAAGATACTTCAAGGAAACTTGTTTAACATGGTGCCAAAGCCGCGTGTGATTCAGCACATTCGTACCGCATAATGATCTTGTGTACCTTAATATAAATACATTCACAAAATAAACGAGTCAGATTTTCCTTAAATTAGGTATATGAGAGCCACTTGGACGAAGTGTTGCGATAAGAAGTTCAAAAGTATAGATACACTCCTGCCGATTAAGTCCGGGCGAACTGCCATCGGGTAAACCTGACACCGCTTCAGGGGCACCCAACGAGAATATAGTTCAAAACCACTTATAATTAAACATAGCATTGTTGAACGTATTTTAGTATTTAAACGGTAGAAATAGGCATGTTTTTATCCCCTAAAAATTTTCCATCGGTTCGGATTTCCTAGCTGAAAGTCTAGTGATCCGAAAATTATAGGGATCAAAACTTACCTTTTCGAAAATTTCAGCCAGCAATTATACCATTTTTTAGATGTTCGAAAATCCTAGGAGAGGCAGGCAAGCAGGAAATTTTACAACAAATGTTCCGAAAATTCTAGTTCTCAAATCGTCTTCCGAACAGATATTTTCCAAAAATTGACGTTGAGTGCCCCTGACCGCTTCCTCTTAGATGGCGTCGATATTGCTGTAACTTGCTTGTAGAAAAAACAACCTTTCTGCATGCTCTGTCAAAAAAAAGGACCATACTACTTCCTTACCTTTTTTCCACTACATGTTCCCGTAGAATATTCATTTTGACGTAACAACTGTGATTAAAATATAGTCCAAACGTCTAGGACCATTTTCATAGCAGTTCTTGCATCAAACCATCGCTGATTTCCGCGCAGCAGTTAACAAAAATTCAAGATGTGAACGATTCATAGCTATCAGAAAAAATGGCGTCATAATGAAACTTAACATCCGCGAGCGTCTTCGCGAGCTTAAAAAATTGTCGGTTTCAATTGGCGGACAGAAAACGTAGACTTCGCTACAAGTCAGTACAAGTCGACCTATTTCTTATCCCGAGCGAAAAAAAATCAAACGAAGCGAGCTTCATCGAGGTCCCGCAACGACCGAGCGAGCGTTAGAAAGTCTACAGAAAACGTGACGTTGACATTCAAGACTCCTCTAGCCTGAGCAAACAACCGACATTTCGCAACGTCACCACTGCTTCCCCCGCGAACAAGCGCGGGGGCCACATGCGCGTCCACACATGGGTCTCGACAAATTTTTTAACGGACGAATTTCTTACTTGTACAACCCGTTTACCTGGAACCATGCAAATTCTGTTACAGATTGCTGTACGTTCTGCCGTTCAAAAGTGTGCATGGTTCCGCGGTTCCCGTGTAAACGAAAGACGGTTTGGTGCAAGTTTTTTCCCGTTGAACAATTTGTCCCGATCCGTGTAACTTAGACTCTTCCTTTCAAGGGTATTTTTTCTGATCCTGGAATACAGAATTCTCCTTTAATTAATGTAATAGTTAGAGTACTGTCTGAGAGTTTTTTTTTTTTTACTACGTTTACAAAAACAAATCCGCTGTAAATTCGTTACATTAGGGAGCGGTCATTGTACAATGCTGATGGTGAATTATGGGTAAGAGGAACTTTCGAACAAAAGAGACTGGCACTAGCGCAAGAAACGCCTAGAATATCACAGCAAACCTGTCGTTTTGCAAACGTTTACATCTTTTCCATCAGCCATGCCTTCTGAATGTCCTGTTTGCCATGAAATTGCTGTTGAAGCTGAGCAAGAGGGAGAACATGTATGCCACGAGTGCGGAGCTATTGTAGAAGGTAGAGTTTTCAGCACGGAAAAAGAAAAACGTGGTACCACTTTCGTTAGTACCAATGGAAGGACATTCAACGATCGTCACGAGCTGTCAAGAAACGCGAGGCAACGTTTGCCTACGGTTGAATCGTCAGTAACGATAAGAACCCTTCAATCTTGCTTGCTCCACCAAGTGAAGCGCCTCAACCTGTCGAATGAAATTCTCGAGAAGGCGCGAGATTTATTGTTCTCTAGAATTTTGCCGATGAGAAGTTCACGGGAAGTTAGGGGCTTGTCGTTTCGAAGAAACATTTTTGTCGGTGGATGCTTGTTTATCGTTTGCAGGCAAAATAATATTCAGGTAACCTACAGACGCATAGCTGAAGTGGCTGAATGTAACATGTTCTTGCTTGGGAGGTGCGTGAAAATTATAGTAAAAGCGCTTGATATAAAATTGGATCGGCTGAGTGTCGAGTCTCTTGTTGTCAACCTTTTGTCGGATTTTTCAGTGCACGACAGCTCCTCCGAGAAACTGTGCACCGATCTTTGTCAAATTTGTAAGTGCTTTGGCCTGTTGTCGTGTAAAAATCCTGCATTGAAAGCTATCAGTTTAGTGCTACTGGTGCTCGAGTGCCAAAACTTGTCTCCAACAAAAGAAAAGATTTCACAAGTCTTAGGAAAAAATTCCTTGAAAATAGAACAGGTTAAAAAGGAAATGGGTCGCACAAAGATCAGTTTACTGGATCTGGGAAAGCAAGTGCCGTGGATACCAGCATCTGTGACTCAAAGGGGAATTGCCAAGCACATCGTTGACATTGTGAATTTTCACAAGAAATGTGGGAGGCTTGATTTATCTGTTGTCAAGTCCTTGTGGATGAAAAAGAAGGAAATTTCAGACAGGAATCGCAAGGCAAAGATACAGTTGGCCAAATCTCGTCTCCTTAATCAGGAACATCAAAATCTAGAAATATCTAGTGCAACAAGTGAAACAGATAATGCAGCATTGTCAGTTTCATGGAACTGCTCTGACGCAAGAGGGCAACAAGTGCCTGGTTGCCATCGAAATGATTTGGAAATTGGTGCAAAAGTAAATGGTGAATCTGCCCCACCCTATGACACATCTTCAGTTGTACTGACAAATGATGCAAGTCATGTAAGTGGGGATAATGTAACGTCAACAGTCTGCATTGAAGGTTTGACTACTTCTGCAGATGGAGATGAATTGGATGACAATGATATTTTGATAGAAAAACTTCTTAAATGTGGTTACTCTGAGGAAGAGTTAATGGATGGTTATTTTGAGGCAAGAATATGTGATATCCAGAGTTCACAGCAACTGGATGGAGAAAGAGAGGATCTTGATGAACTTGACATTGCAGAAAAGGAAATGCATCACTACTTATGGTCGGTTGCAGAGATGGAGAGATTGAGAAGTCTGAAGACTTAGTAGTGAGGTGGAACAAATTATTAATGGCAAAAAATATTTTTGTGACAAGGTGTCTTTGAATAGTTTTTGTTTCCCTCAGGATCCTAAGAAATTGTTAGTCGAGCTTTCTTTAGCAGCAAGACTCTAAGCATTAATTTTCTTCCTTGTTTTTTCCGTGTGTGCACCCCAAAAGGGGTCATGGTCCCAAGTGTTCCTAGCATTTTCAATTTTGGACTCATTTTTTTTTTTTACTGGGACTCATGATTTTGCACAAATCACTGAATGACGCACCATGTTCATCATGTTTTGCTGAGTCTTTGGCAATCATGTATTCCTCTCCAATCGAGGCCCTACATTTTTGTGTATTTACTCCATTCTGAATCAACTCAGAAACAAAATTAATCGTTGCATATGATATTTAAAGTACAGCTGTAAATATCCTGAAGCATACTTGACCGCTGATAAACAAGCACAGGAAAACCTTTTAGTGACGAAATTCTGTTTCATTTAGGATTAATCGCCTCCTAATTTCTTAACTTATCTCTGAGCAACAAGTTAGACTTAATGCTTTTTTAAGAGCATTCTTGTTTGTCCAGAAAGTATCCATACTTTCCCCATAAAGGATTCTTTTTTTGAGAAGCAGTGCAAACAAGGAAATTTGGTGAATAATTGTAAGAACATGCCCTGAAGTACTTTATTCTCCATTGCATGACCAACCCATTTCAATATTGTTTTTTCTAACTAGTATGGGTTCCATGATGTATAAATAAGATGGTGAATTTTAAGGGACGGACCATTAGAAAACTTATGGTGGAGGCGGGTGAAGTACAAAAAAAATATTCGTGCAAGGGAAAATTAAGTGAAAAACAATTCATGCATGCTAATTAACCCTAAAAAATATTCATGCTACAGTCCAACAAAAAATTCATACAAGGAATTTGATGATGAAAAAATTCCTGCAGCTCAAAATTCACCCCCCCCCCCCCCCCGAAAGCAACTTTTTGTTTTCATTTTGTTTTCAAAGTTTTGCACAATTAATTAATTCAGCTATTTATTAGCCTTCTAATAATATTTTTGGTGTGTTCCTTGCTCCTTAGTCTGATTTTCTTGCTTATAAAGCATTGTAATAGGGTTTGCTTCTTGCTAACGGTTTTTGAATGCAACACAGGTTGCCAACTATATTGCCCTTCAATTTTTTTCTTTGGATACAATTTTTGTTTTTCTTTGTTTAATGTACATTGTTTAAATTAGATGTAGCAAATAAATGTGTGATAAAACATAAGATAAAGGAAGGTGTATATTGTATCAAGGACAGAATTAGCCTCAGAAAACAGCCAGCATTTTGTGATGCCACCAGTGGTTTCCCTGCAAAATTACCTCTGAGAAGCAAGCCCAGAAATTCCATACTGATGATGTGCGGTAGTGACATGCCATCAGCATGGAATTTCTGAGCTCGTTTCTCAGACCTCATTTTGCGGGGAAAGCACCAGTGGCATTGCGAAATCTTGGGTGTTTACTTACGCTAGGATAGAATGGTATTAATGTTGTTATATTCATTTCCATTCATTTCTTTCCTTTAAAAGAGCACTTAAGGCATTTATTTGTAATAATTATTAGTATACTCCAACAAAAATCTTGGGAAAAAGCCTTTTAATATTCAACATTTGTAAACTTCCATAATATTGATTATTTTTAATATTCCACCTGATATTATTTTGTATCCATCACCGTAATTTTTCTGCCATCTTCGCAAAATTGTAATTGAGGAGGCCTAATATTAACATAAGCTTTATAGTTTCCTTTAGGCCTCCTCGCCATTTCTTCCTACCTTTTTTTTTTGGCATCTTTTTGTAATTGTAATCATGTGGCAAAGAAATAAATACAAAATACCAATACAAATTATTGCTAAAAAAAACTTGAAAAGAATTCGTTAACTTAAAAAAGTGCAGTATAGGATTGACATCAGCAAACATGATCCAAATTTGGTCAACAGAAGCTACAAAGAACTAGCCTGTGTAGCTGGTGGGATTAGTGGGCGAGTGCGGTAGTTTTTGGCAGTGGAGCCAGTTGAAGATTGGGAGCTAGTCAAACTGAAATCCCAAATCAAGTTTGCGCTAGTCAAATTGATTTTCCCTCACAGGTTTGCTGCTCTTGAAAATCCCTCGCAGCATCACATGGCAGCTCTGCCATAAAAAAACAATCCCGCCAGCTGCATGTATGCAGGCTGCAAAGAACTGGCCAAAGGATTTAAGCCAATGAGAAATGGAGACATATTTTTGATGGCTTTTGATTCAGTCTTCAAGAAATGGATGTCAAGTAGGACAGTGTTCTGGTTATTGTTCAAAATTCAAGCAAGTTTATTGATCCAATATTGTTTTGCATCAGTGACTTAGTTACATTTTTTATTGAAGATAGAAAATTATACAGTACTATTGAGAAACTGGTCATCCCTAAATAATTATTGGAACAAGTTAAAACAAAGTTAGAAGGCTTTGAAAGTGATATATGTGTAGTGAGCTTGAAAAGAAAATTACACAGCATGAAATTGCTTGCATCTTAGTGTCTTTGGAACAAAGAGAACTTTCTGTAAGAGAGAGTGTCCATATTACAGAGAGAGAAATTGCATGAATTTTGGTGTCTTTGGGACAAAGAGAAGTGTCTGTATTATAGAGGTCACTGTAAGGAGTTGTTTGACTGTACATTTTTTATTCTGTTATGTTGTTCTAAAAAAAGAATGATTGCATTACTTAAGAAAAAAAGCAATAATGCAAAAATATTGTCCACATTTTGTTGTGCAATGGAAAATATTGTTGCTTGATTACGTAGTTATTCAAAAGGCCTGTAGACAGATTAAACTTCCTAAGATAAAATTGTACTCATTTGTTCATAACTAAAACCTCACTCAGAGTAAAATATATAAACACACAGGACAGCCTGATACCTTATTACTTGTAATATGTATAGGATATGACCATTGACACACTCTGTTTACTACACTACTAAAACCTTTAAACACAAAAATTCCAATATCAACTTATACTTGGTATGATGCAACAAAAAGAAATGTGAATGAAATAATGAGAACACTTCTCCTGTCATAAAAGAAATCAGTTAAGCAGTTAAGTACTAAGGAAACCAACTGGGTTATCCAGTGGATAGAGTTCTATCGAGTGGAATGCTATCCATCTTTTGAACACTGAGGCCAGATGTAAAATTAAGTGCCTAGGAGCCCACTGCTTAAATGCATGGCTGTTCAAACACACTGTACAAAGGAGGGATAGTGCCTCTCGATCTGCCTATAAATACATTGCTGGGTAAAGTACAAATTAAAACAGCAGCTACCATATTTTCCCAATCAAATGCTCCTTACATATTTCTTTATATGATAATAAAATTGAAGGAAAAGGGCGAGATGAAGGGGGGAAAAACTTTAGAAGGAAAAACATTAACTACAGGCATGAATAAACTATAGACCTGGTCCCCACGGCCAAGTTTAAAACAAATGGCTAAAGCCAGGAGGGTTGAATTGAGAAGATACGGTTAGCATTTTCTACGTCAAGCGACTACTATGATTAACTGCGTTTTTTCTTTGAACTAGTGGAAGGACTATATATGTCCTTCATTTCTGACAGAGTCTGTAGCATTATTGTCGTTGGAACAACAATCCACACACCATTAGCACACACATAGACGGTCCAGAAATAGAACACCTTTTCAAAACTGTCAAATGTGGGTGGCCAGTCCTGCAAAAATACAAATGATTTGTTATTATTATTCATTCAAAATATTTCCCAGCTTCTGATTGGCTAAAAGCACACCCATAACCAGCTACAGATGACCAAATTTGGAAGAATTTTGCGATTAATCAACTGATGATGCAGCTAGGAATTATTTTGAATGAATATAATAAAACAATTATTGAATTCGGCTTCCATATCATATGAAGAATTATGGAGATCTCGGAGGGTGTTATCCTCCTCGATCTGAATAATTCTTCATAAGATACTCAGCCTTATTCATTAATTATTGTTAAATAATTATTTATCAATAAACTGATTATCAAAATAATATTCATTCTGAATTATTGAGCTCACCAAAGGAACATGTTTGAAGCCATCATAAGCCTCTCCACCACAATACAAAATGCAGCCTGTAATCTGGAAAGTTGACACCAAAATTGACATAAAATGACGCCACCATAGATCCTTGACAATGGATCTGTACCTGAGGAAAAAGAAGATAGTAGCTAAGATATCAACTACAGAAAAAATAAGAAATTAAAAAGAAATAATGGGGCTTCAGGGTGGGGAAATGACTTATTGGGTATAAGTTTTAACAGGGTTTGCAAATTTTATTGATGAGTGGAGTCAGTGTGACTTCTGCTTCACAAATTTTGGAGTCATTTTGGGATATTTCAAGTCAAGTATCACAACAAAAAAAGCCATTTTCAGACTTTCCTGCACATGGTCCCGCTCTGTATACACTAGCGTGAGGGATGCACGAAGTAGCTGTGGTGGTCTGCTGACCTGGAAAGCTCAAATCCATGACGGCGGTCATCGAGTAAACTTTGATCGTAATTTACCCTCTTCCTGTTATGTCGCGCAGTATAATTCTTAAATTTCGATGATTTAATTAAGGTTTACAACGTTTACAATTAACGTGAATTGTATCTGTTGTGAAAAAGGTAGGGACAAAACTGTGTTTGTTACCGCAAATTTCTGGAGTCAAAGTGGCTCCCTGTTTGTTACTGAAAATTTCTGGAGTCGAAGTGACTCCCTCCGTAACCTCAGTGGAGTCATCTGAACAATTTTGGCATAAAATGCGCCAAATTTGGCATATTTGCGAACCCTGAATTTTAACTTCAATGCTGTATGGGTAAGCCTAACTATGGGTACCTACCACACATTTTCCAGCAAATCATTGGTTTTCAACTAAATTGTCATATCAAGAATTGTTTGGTGTGGTAATGCTACCAACGAGCTCAAGCAACCACGTCAGAGACAGAAATTATAACATAGAAAAAGGTAAAGGTAAAAACTCTGAATTGTGTAGCACATTTTTTGGCAGTGAGATTCCTTTGCCATCATCGCACCACTTACATGTATACTGTCAAACTTGATCGAAATGGCAATGAATGTCATTTTCACTTTCATATTGAATTAAGATCATCATTTCATCAATAGCGATGATCGTGACTTTTACCCAGGCCATAGAGAGTCTAATAAGCGAGTTGGTCATTGGTTCTCGCCCCTGCTCTGAGACATTTTTTATTCTCCAGGTGTTTCCTATCCTCAAAAAACAACTTCCAAAATCAAGTTATTTTTATTTGGAACAAACACTTTCAAGCAAGTTCTTGTATGTATTTCTGGGGTAAACAAATTACATTTTATTTTACATGATTGTAGATTTTTTTGAATCACAACAGATGTGGAGACTGGTAGGGTGACATCAAAATCTCTGGGAAAATTAGAAGACCTTATGGGCTACTACAAAGTTTTTTAGTTCCCACCTCTACAGGTACATGTAGATTTGCAAAGTGGTAAACCCCTCTCCTCCCCTCCCCTTCCACCAAGATTTTCAATATTATTTAAGTCAAACCCTGTTAATATGGACACTGTGGGGGCCACAAAAACTGAGTCGTATTAACAGGGTGTCCACATTACACAGGTTGAATTTAGAGAAAATGTACAGGCTTTCTTTCCCCAGGGACAAGGCAAACTGTCCGTAATAATGAGGTGTCCATATTCAGCTGGTGTCCATTTATAGCAGGGTTTGACCGTATAAGTGTTTTGAGGTCGCACGTTTATTAACTGCAAACTTCATCTTAAGTACATAACATTTCAGGTGGTTCAGTGTTAAAATTGGCACAGAATTTTTTCATCAGTTCTTGGCTATGGAGTTGTTAATAATCAAGATGCACTTTCCTTAACTAAGGATAAAATTGATCCCAACCAAAGATCATATGTAGATGGTACATGTAGATGCAGTAACTAATGATTTAGAGGGGTAGCACACCCACAAGAGTTGTTCTTTGCTTACCTGATTCCTGGTTGATTTGGAATTTTGGAAATGTTGGTTTTTATGGAGAGAGGAAAACCAGATTTCCCAGAGAAAAACCTCTCAGAGCAAAGGAAAGAACCAATAACAAACTCTACCCACATATTATGGCATTGATGCAGGGATTTAGACCCGGGCCTCAATGGCAGCAGGTGAGTGCTCTTACCAATGGCTTTGCTCTCCTCGTATGTATATTATAGGAAATGAGGTAATATGTTTTCAAGTAAATGAAGTTGAATGATAACAGTAAGACATACCAGAGGATGCAAAGAGGGCCCATTACACCCAGTTCCAAAAATGAAATTGACATGACAAGAGGATCCTTAGTTGGCCAGTAACGAGAATCTAGTTTGCCATATTCAATGACCATCCACTTTGGTCCTCGGGCACAGGTACCGATCACCCTGAATTAATAAACAAGAAAACTTTATCAATATTGGCTTCATCACAGACAAGCATCACTCAAAAGGCACTCCTTCACAAATGATTCCTCACAATAACAGCAAAATAAAAATGGAGAAAAAACCGGAGGAATAAGGTACATATCGTTAAATTGCCGATATAAAAACAACAAAAATCACACATGTCGAACCATGATCCTTTTCTCGCACTTTCAACGTCCTTAATTTTAATGGTCAAAGATGAGCTTGATGCACAACTTCAGGGAAGTCACATTGGTCAAAGGCAAATAACACAGTTTAATAAGCTACATCAACCGTCATTAATTTACACGTACTTCCTGGCTCCTTTCAGTGCTTGATCTACTGAATTATCTCTTGTTAGTGGACACTATGCCCGATCCAAATTCCCAAGAGTATTCGCTTACAGGAAGACAAACAGTCACCCAACATCAGCAGGGATAGTGGAACTGAAATTCCAGAAGCATGAAGAAACTGTCTCTTTTGCAGTACTCCCCCGCTTCACCACCACCACCCCTACATCAATATTATTCATCCCACCCAATACACAAAATTGATCTAGTCCCACCCAGTAATGTGGGTGTGGCTCAGGACATTATACATAGTCTTACATGAGGAACAGACCATCAAAAGACACTTCCATGTCTCTAATGACAAAATTATCTTTGTCCATGATAAAATACAAGCAAAAATGATACCAGAAATAAAAAAAGAAATAGGCTATGAGCTTTAGAATAAAAAGCACTTTTAAACTGGTGGAAATTTGGGCTCAATTCCAAACTATAGCACAGAAGAACTCAATCAAACAGTCTACTTTATCCGGGGGATTTGATGACCATACGGGAGACCAGAAGATTTATGGCCTACCCGGGAGACCCCTGGATAATCCCAGAGTTGGTAATTACCAGTATGCACTAGAACAAGAAGGAGCAATTTTCTGGTTCCTTGTTATTTTAGTGCCAAACTTGTTCTGCACCAGTATTCATAGCCTATTTTGGTGAAAAGCATTCCAACAGTAGTCTCTCTTATCTCACGTACAAATTATGTAAGACGTCTTTCAAAACAAACCAAACTAGGACCTCACACAATTTGTTTTTTCAAAGTTTTCAGCTGAACAGGGTATGATTTTAGGGGGTATGGGGGGAAGGGAGCTAGTGTCTCAAACAGGGTATACAATTTCACTGTTGAGGGTCCTGAACAGGGTGTCTTCTTTATGTAAAAAGGAGGGGGACATGGGGTTTTACGGTATTGTGGTATTGAGCTTTTTTTCAAGCGGTATTCCGGTAATTTTGATTTTAATGTGCGGTATTGTGGTATCATCTAGCCCTGCGGTATATGGTTTTTCACCCTTTTGGTTAACGGTATTCAGTAAAAGAAGATACTTCACGGTATTGCGGTACCATTTATTTTCGCTCTCCTGTATAATGCAGGTCAACACAGTGTGCAACACGAACAACAGTAAGATAAAGAGGTTAATATTAAAAAGTTAATATTTTAAAAGACTTTAGACTTAATGGTAAATGATTACACAATCTATGACAAAATTGGAAGCGCGTCCAATGAGCGAGCTTTTCGATCATTGTACTGATCAAAGGTCTTCTCACGTGTTCTCGGTTGGTTGATTTCTGGTGCATACATGCTTGAGGTAAACAAACACGCGAGATGGATACAGCTTTAAGTAAACGTGACCGATCATAAATGCGGCATTGGTATTTCATCGATTTTTGACACTGTATTTCGGTATTTGCCAATACAGTCGACTCTCTGTTAACGGACACCTCTATAAGACGGACACCTCTGTAAAACAGACACTTGGAGTTGGTCCCTGCCTTTCTTTGCTCCCTCTATTTGACTTTCTGTAAGACAGACAATCTCTCTAAGACGGACAGCTAGTGCAGGTTCCAAAGGTGTCCGTCTTAGAGAGAGTTGACTTTATTTCTTACGGTATTTCGGTATTGGGTACCCCCCGATGTCCCTCTCAAAAAGGTCTATTGTCTGAAAAATGGGAGCGAAATAAACGAGTTTTGTCACAACCGGGTTCGGGGTTCTGTAAGGCCTCGGCGGCACACCCCCACCGCTGCCTCCTTGAGCCTCGGGGTTCTGAATCTGAGATTTTCTAAAGAAGAGATTTCATTTCTTTTTCTTGGCAGTCCTCTATCCTGCACTTATACCTCAAGTATTGCAATAAACGCGGCGTTTATCCGTGGCCTGGAATTTTTTCGGGAAAATGAGTTTGAATACGCTTTTAGCTTTAGACAATGGCGCCCACCTCTGAGATGAACCTGTTAACATTTCAAATCTCGGAGGCAATTTTGACCCATAAACTAAAAAACTTTCAATACACTACTCAGAACATCAAAGTAGCGTTAAGATCACAAGGACAGATCTGATCTTACCCGTCCATCCAGCAATGGATTATGCAGCCATTAAATAGCGCCCACCATGCTAAAGCTGAATGTTTACCGCGCGGAAAACCACTCCAAATGAAACAGAATAACACCAATAACACCGGAATCAGGTTGACAGGGTCTTCAATGTCTTTTGTAAAATACTGGGCAATTTCTAAGGCTTTAGTTGAGTTAAAAGACATTTTGAGGGACACCGCTCACCGATAAACTGTTTCAGGAGGTAACGCGCGCTTTTTGACGGGTCACGCTGTGAGCATGCGTGTCAGCGTTCAAGCGTGACAATTGCGTGATGCGAACCAGATTGTTTACTATACAAGCCTCAGCGACGACAACAACAACAACGAGCTTTATTTGCATGACCATACAAGCACATACAGTATTGCAAAGGCTGTGTTACCAAGGCAATTACGTTACTTTGATAATTATTTGTCACGAACATCAAAACAAGCTGAAATATATTTTATGAATTGTATATTGATAAAGTAATTAGCAGGGGCACCAAACGAGAACATAGTTCAAAACCACTTAAACATAGCATTGTTGAACGTATTTAAGTATTTAAACGGTAGATATTATTATAGGCATATTTTTATCCCCTAAAAATTTTTCATCTGTTCGGATTTCCTAGCAAAAAGTCTAGTGGTGCGAAAATTATAGGGATCAAAACTTACCTTATCGAAAATTTCAGCCAGAACAAAGGCTCCCGAAAACTTTAGGTGTCCATTAATTGAGATAGTATCTGACACGAACTCAGGTGAAGAAAACAGATGGTAATCGAGCCGTAAAACGTATTGCATATGCGTTATTGCCCAAGCTTTTTCGTTCAATGGCTAAATATTGGTCAAGTTATTTCCTGCGTATTTATGGACCGAGTCGAGGCCAATAAAAACGCAAAAAGTAACGAGGCCAATATCCAGCCATCTTGACCTCACGCTTGGTAAATAAAGGATTTTTTACATGCCCCCCAAAAAAACTTTTTCTTGCGGGACCAACGCGAGAAATCCCGAACTATCTTGCCCTCTCGAGGACTCAGCCACATAATAACTGTGTTCCAACGGTCGGGAATTTTTTCACCAAAGGTCTGCCCGGGGGTGGGGAATTTGTCATTTAAAAATTTTTCAGTTTCTACCACTTTGAAAGGGAAACTCTGTGTGGTCAGAAGCATATAACCCTGTAGTGCCCCAGTGCATGAGGAAGACTCCATAGGCCAGGTTGCTAAGTCTTTGAAACTGGGAACCCATGTCATAAGCTCCAGAGAAAACACATCTTTATTCCTCTTACCAATCAAGAGACTTTTATCCTCTCTATCGACTCTCTTGTCCATTAATATACAGAAACCAAACTTGTTGCAAGTTTATTCATTTTCCCTATTTATCGATTTCTATATGTTTACCTACACGTATTTTTTGTTATGTCTGAAAATGTTTGAAAAAACAAGATCTTCTCGTACTAACAGTAAATAGCCTTAGTTTTTAAGACTCGTCCTTCAGCTGAGTTTTGAATGGTTCAAGCAAGGAGTCTGTCAAGGCCAGGAGACCTGGCTAAAACCGTAGACTACGAGCAGTTTCTCTTTTTCCTTAATTAGCTTATTCGAGCAAAACGCGAAAGACACGCAAATGACCGCGCACCTGAATGAAGGGGCCTGAAGCAAACCGATGAATAGCGGACCTGATCTTAGACCTGATCGTGTTAGACTCGTTTTCCACTCATTTCAAAACAACAACAAAAAAACACATTCATTCGAACACGTAGTACCATTGTACTGAGTGATTTTCTTTCATTGAGTTTCTTCTCATTGAAGTTCTTTTTCTTTCAAGATCTCCTTTAGTGGTCCAGGAAAATCATATCCAAATATCTTGAAGTCGAGCTCGTAAAACTTCCCAAGTTTGTAAATTTCCTCTTTGGTCAGCTTAGAATAGTACTCCAGCAGGTACGGTTTGGAGTGCGATGGATGATACTCTGGAAATGACATTAGGTGATCTACTCCGATTGCCTTCAACAGCATTTGACCTTCCAGCCCCAGATCTTCAAAGTGCCCAATGAAATCATAGTCCACTTCGCATGGACAAATCTGGTCGTACAATCGCCAATGTTTGTTGATAGCTAAGCTTGAACGGTTATAAGAAAGAACATTTCGGATGTAAATAGGGAATTTGTTCTTTTCTACGTCTTCATCTGGCATGCTTGGTTCCCAACTTTTAAACATATCGTTTGAATGTCCCTCGACTTTGTTTTTGAAGGCTGAGAGTACACGAGCAAATGGCTCGCGCACAAACATGGCTTTATAATATGTGTCAAGGATTCGCTTTCTTTCAGCCGGTGGGTGATTTCTAAGCCGTCCCAAATGTCCCCAGTTGTTTCCATCATCATGTACTTTCATGGGGACAATTGTACCGTTGTTTTTAGCTTGAAATAGAACTCGTTTCCAAGTTGTGCAGGAAATTTTGGGAATCCAGCAGAACACAAGCTTTAATTCGTCAATAACAATGAAGTAAGTAAAATCTGCCTCTTCAATAAACTTAGGATTTGCTGGCTTCTTTTCACATTGGTCTCGATGAAGCTGCCTTCTTTGTTGCACTTTGCTATCAAACCATTCTGGTACTGTGGAGGTAAAACAGTACATGAATATACAGTCGACTCCCGATAACTCGAACTTTCAAGGGAAATCGAAAGAAGGTTCGAGTTAGCGGAAGTTCGAGTTATCGAGGGTTCGAGTTACCGAGGGTAAAATTACAGTGAATGTATGACGGAAATCCAGGGGAAATCGATTTTGGTTCGAGTTAGCGAGGGTTCGAGTTATCGGGAGTCGACTGTAACAGGAAGATATAGCTAAACAGTTTGCTCAGAACCCATAAAATAAGGTAAAATATAGGGGTGCTTTCGTTCTTCACTGACTGTCAAGAAACCGATCGGAAATTACATTGCTATTGCGTTTCAGTTTTTCAGTTTTCTGTGACTTTTAATTGTTTTGTCTTCTACGAAAGTTGGAACCTACATGTTTAAAGCTTTGCCTCGCACAGTATATCCAACATACTAACAAAGCAGACGAGTATACTGCTTTAGTAATTACGCCCAAGCCTGCTATTAGGGTTTAGTAAAATCCAACTAGTGGTCTATTATCAATGCTGCGTTCTGATTGGTTGAGCAACTACAAGGCTATATGTTATAGCCCATTACTAGCGAAAAGCGCCGGCTTTGAAAACCAAAACAGTGGCCGCAGAATCGAGTTTTGCTTAAGTTGGCCTCTGAGTCAGTAGCCCATTCGGCCTTCGGTTTCATGGGCTATTGACTCAGCGCCCATTCGGGCTCGAGGAATAATTGTTAATTACTCTTCTGTCGTTACAAGGCGCATATAAATTTGGGACCCAAAAGGGGACGCTTTCCGCTATATTCCTATATGCGTCTCCAAACGGTGGATTTCGCCAGTGGCAATAATGTCGCGTAATTTTTAAGTGCGTGCACGGGAAAATGAACTAGAGGCAATGTCCGAACGGTCGCGCGCAAACGTAAAGACGATCAACGTTTACCTTTGCGCGCAACCTTTCATACATTCGTACGCCAAGAGAGAAAGTCATTTTCTCTTGCGTACGCTGGTAAAAATTAATAACGCGACAGAGGAAATCTATCCACATGGATGGGGATGAGAAGATTGTCTTATAGCAGGGAGATTATGGGACACATTTAGACCAATTAAACCACTATGAATTTGAAGAAAAGTTTTCGATTATATAAAGGATTAAACTGGGAAAATCGACATCTAAATAAGGTAAACTTCGTGTAGGATTAGACTCAAAATAATCTCAGTAGCCCAGGTAACATTGGCAAAAAGGGTTAAGGTTTAAGATTCAAAATCGTTTATGGCAACCCACAAGTTACTAGGAAACACCTAGGGCAGATAATTCGCCTAGTTGAAAATCCGGCCTCACTAATTTATTCGTGTAAAATCCTTGAACGTTTCTGAAATGAACCCGTCTTTCTGTGGTTTTCGAATGAGAAGGCTCTTTTGCGGGTTCTACTCCGTTTGAAATCAGATTCCAAGGCTATGTAGACTGTCGGGACTAAAAAACATCAGTTCCTGTATCATTAGCTCAGCCGCTAACACCTTTTAAGTAAAACATCATAAAATCATGAATATGAGAACAGCAAACCTGCGAACTGACATGGTTTTAGTTTACCCATAAAATGGAAATGTTTAACCAAAAATGTTTTAATTAATTATTAATAATATCAATAGTAGTAAATGCTACTAAAGTTTTGTTTCATATATGCAATAACGAATAAGCAAGAAAAACCTTCTTAGAGACCGTTCAAGTATTATCACGTAGGGGGGGGGGGGGGGGGGGGTTGCTGGTGGGATTTGATGGGGGACCATGAAAAAATACGTGTTTAAGAGGGAGATCAAAAGAAAAAATGTTGGGTTTAAAAGGGGAGGGCACCCAAAAATTTCTTCAAATTTTGTAGTGACGGCATCTGTAGTAATGCAAACAGCCTAGCAGAATGCCAAAAAGCAGCGTTTCTGACTTTCTAAGAAGAAGAAGGACTATAGCGTAGGCGGCGAAGCTGGGGGGGGGACGGGGGGGGTCCGTAGACTCCCAAACAAAAATTTGGAGTGGTGCTGAAAAACACTTTTAAAGATGTATTTGACAATACTTGTAACATAGGCGACTTCAAATCAGAGCACATTTTCTGCCCTCAGACGACTCAAGACCAAGGACCACGAACAGGGAAATTTTTCATCTGTTCGGATTTCCTAGCTGAAAGTCTAGTGATCCGAAATATATAGGGATGAAAACTTACCTTTTCGAAAATTTCAGCCTGAAAAAAGGCTCCCCAAAAATTCTAGGTGACCTTTTTAGGGTAAAAAACCATTAAAAATGAGCAATTATACCATTTTTGAGGGGTTCGAAAATCCTAGGAGAGTCAGGCAAGCAAGAAATCTAACAACAAATGTTCCGAAAATTCTAGATCTCAAATCATCTTCAGAACAGATATTTTCCAAAAATCGTCGTTGGGTGCTCCTGCATGAAGCAGGACCGCCTGAACAACTGCACAAATCGATTACGAAAACCCTGGATCACACAATTAAGTAAATCTTATTAACAACTCTCGCCGGATAACTTAATATTCAACCCTCCGCAGAAGGTGTAAAATCTAATTTAAAAACTACCTTAGAGCAAATGGCTTATGGCTACAAACAAGTAGCTGGGAAACATCTAGGGTAAATAACGATTAGTTTTGGCGAAACATTTTATTTTAACCCGGATGAATTCAAGCTATAAGTTTTATAAAGTTTTACGTATTTTGATCTGACTGTGCGGGTTATTGTTTATAGTAGCAAAATCTAAATTAGTTAAAATCTAAATTAGCCACATGGGCGATATATGGTTGTATTTTAACGAGACTAAAGAGACACTCTCTTGTGGATTCTATATACTTCATATTTCTACAGTTGATCTGTTCAAAACT
>OZ037780.1:20400921-20593421 GCA_964035525.1 Porites cylindrica
ATGTGAGCTCTTGGTCTTTTCCAATTGCGTCTTTTGCTCTCTCTTTTGTACCACGTGAATGACTCGCTGCAAAGGGCCTATTGGCTATTGTTACGAAAGGGGCGATAATTTTTAAATAAAGGTTGCGACTGTTTACTGATCCACACGGCCACAATGTTCTCAACATATTAGGACGGGGCTGACTGTCACCAGACATTACCCTACAACACTGTCACTACACGTTATGGAATTAACTTAAAGCTTCGTAAGATGAAAAACGATGCTTAGGGAAATTAATGAATTACGGTAATTCTGCAGGAGGCCCATAGACCGTAAACCACGGCTTGTAAGCCCCCCCCCCCCCCCTCCCCGCCCCGCGCCAAGGCCCACCTACCAGTAAACGAAAAATACATCCAATTATAAGACACCCCCTACCCCTGGTATACGCCCCCCCCCCCCCCCTCCGAGTGTATTGAAGGGAATTCGAGTTTTTAGGACATTTTGAAGCGTAAATGAAAACCGGTAAATGCAATACGTCTTTTTTTTTTATCAGTATTGCTATAAGTAAGCCCCTCCGTTTATAACCCCTTTATGAAGATGTAGGATCCCAGGGCATGCAAGCAGCAGTTTACGGTATCACCATAAAAACGGTGGGCCAAATAACGATACCAAATACTGGATATCAGCGATTCTGGGGTTTTCCTGAAACTCCAAAAGTATCAGCTGCTTGGATATCGATTCAACACCTGCAGCGGCTCCTACTTGCGGAGCAGGGCTTTCATATTCAGGCCAATGGTTGCGACCAGAACGTGAGTTGATACCATGAACAGGAGGCACAACGTCTACCTTTCAGAAATTGTTTGCATACTTACACACTAAAAAGCTATAATGGAGAGAACGATACGGATTGTTGTATAATTTGGTAAAAAATGCCGGGATGATCAACTCCAATAAATATCATACTCATTTCGGAAGCAGTTTAAGATGACAATTCCCCGCCCGCGGCAAACGATTATTTATACTGTCAGCGAGGAGACTGTGCTTATTCCCTGGCAGGGAGGGCCAGCATAGTTACTGAATGAGCTGCTATGGAACACATCAAGGGTCATACTGCCTTTAGCTTCTTGTCAAGTTGCTATTTGCTATGCATACTTCACAGCGACGTATATCGATTTCACACTGTCGTATGGCCTCTTGTATAGTATTCACGCACGTTTCAAAACGATATATATCGATCTAATGCTGTTTTACAGCTTCTTCTCAAGTTGCTATGCATACTTTACAGTGACGAATGTCGATTTCACACTGTCGTGTGGCTTCTTGTCAAGTATTCACGCATGTTTCAAAACGATATATATCGATGCAATGCTGTTTTACAGCTTCTCGTCAAGATGCTATGCACGCTTCAGAATGATATATTTATTGACGTCATACTGTTTTATGGCTTCTGGTCAAGTTAGTATCATACTGATGGTACCAGTCCACGTGGAAAGGCCTTGCCAGGCCGCAAAGGCTCACGTTCAAAAAGTCAGCAATGTTTCCAAGAAGACCCCGACTGCAAAATAAGGTAATAAAAATAAAAGCTGAGATATTCTTAGTAGATTAGCACTTTCCAACTGCTTTTAGAATTAAAAGAAGTATCGAGAATCCGATAACAGTTTTTAGTAAAATCCAACCAGTGGTCTATTATCAATGCTGCGTTTTGATTGGTTGAGATACTACTAGGCTATATGTTATAGCCTACAAGTAGCGAAAAGCGCCGGCTTTGAAAGCCAAACAATGGCGGATTAATCGCGTTTTGCTAGCTAAAGTTGTTTTGTCTCGATATTTTTGACCAACTAGTTGGATTTTACTAAAACAATTATTCTTCTCGCCTTCATGGCCTCTGAGTCAATAGCCCATTTGGCCTTTGGCCCCATGGGCTATTGACTCAGAGCCCATACGGGCTCGAGGAATAATTGTTAAATAACTGTAAAAGAACACAGCAGAAATACAGGAAAGTCAAGGACAAAGCTTGGTTGGACCAATGAGACCTGTTGAAAACTTCGAACACGACTTCTTAAAGATTATTCCAGTTTCTCTCTAAAAGATGGAGTTATAATGCTCGAAACATCTATCTTTGTTTCGTGGCCGTGATTTCGTCTATAAACGACTTGATTGGCCAGTTCGAAGGATAAGTTTTCAAGGTGTCTGCTTATTATATGGCTGAATCCACGAGCGGGCAAGATGAAGCGAATACTGTGTTCTGATTGGCTACCTGAGCGGGCAAGGTGGGCCTATCTTGCCCGCTCGGGATTTCCCGCATCGATCCCGCAAGAAGAAAGTTCTCTTTTTGGCCACTTAATAAATCCTTTATTGACCAAGCGTGTTCGATCAAGGTGGCTGGATATTGGACACGTTCCTTTTTGAGTTTTTATCGACCACGACTTCGTCTCGGTCTATAAAAACGCAAAAAAGAACTTGGCCAATATTCAGCCATTTTGATCTCGCGCTTGGTCAACAACGCATGTACCGTATTAACTCATATGAGGGCTTATTAAATTTTTCACACCTCAAATGCGGAGCTTATTCGACGGTGGCGTTTATTTGAAAGTTGGACGCCACAAAGAATTGTTTTAACTACAGTATAATTATTTTTCGCCTTTTGACTTTGATTGTATCGGGGCCGCGGCGCTTACTTTTGTTCCAAACGCAGCGCTTAATACGGGCGGCGCTTATTCGAGTAAATACGGCATACTATACCACATCTGTATTTCTGTTCTGGCACATAGAGCGACCCGGAATAGTATGAACATGACCAAAAACACCTTCCTTCCTTGTCTGCGCTGGAACAAGGTTAAACTTACCTGAAGGGGGTTTGTGCGACTCCGTGATTATCCATGAAATGCTGGTATCTTGTCATATTCAGGCGCTCATTAGTGGTCATTCCCAGCCAAAATATCTGGCAAAAAAAGTTGAATATTTCAACAACGGCAAAAAATTGACTTTATAAGGGTAACACAATTACTGATAAGGTCCAGTTCAAACGTCGATCTTTTCATGTACCGAACCCTAATCCCTTTAATTAAGTACATAAAAAGATCGACGTTTGAATCAATCAAGTCAAAAATATCTAATTTGGGTCAACCCATAAATTAAGATCGAGTGGCCCACATGGGAATTTTGACTGAGGAGCGACTTAGTTTCAAGTGCCGAACCCAATGCATGAATTACTGTTATTTGTTTTCACTGATACAGTAAAACACTGTAGACCATTGTACATAGTAAAAATAAATTAAGATAGATGAATCAAGTTCGGGGTCTGAATCAACCGTCAAGCATATATCAGTTGGGTCGACCCAAATAGGTATTTTAAGTTCGACGTTTGAACTGGGCCTAAACCAACAGTTTACATTGTGGCCCAAAAATAAGGACAAAAACAAATAACTGAAATCAACATAAGTAGGGCAAAAAAAACCAACTGGCCGGAGGCAAACCAGTTGGTTATTTACAAGCGTAGCCGAGGAGTTGAACTCGAGACAACCGTGAACAAATCCAGTTAGCGGTCAGGGCGGGACTTGAACTCGGGGACTCCGGATTGCAATTCCCACGCTCTAACCACTCGGCCACGGTGCCTCCTCCTAACTAGCCTGTGCCAGGCTCTCAAAAAGTGGGACGTCGTGAAAATAAAACAGCCAAGTGAAAATAATACGCGCGCGATCTGGGGGAGGGGGCGGTGGCGGGAAAAAATAGCACCGCCTACTGTCTCCCCAGCTCCAGCGCATTTTTCGCACCACTTTTTACTGTGCGAATGAACTGCTCTCTTGGAGTCTGGAACAAGCTAACTCCTAACAACAACATGGATAGCATATGAGCTCCTCTGAATAGCACAAAAGAGTGCACAGGTGACAGCACAGAGAATTTCCTACCTGATAACATTGACTGAAAAGGAGGGCACCGACCCACATCACATGAAACAAGGCGTTGAGATAGCCCCAGGATACCCAAGGTGCACAATAGACACTTTGAGTAACAGCATTCCACACTCCTTCATGGTAGGGACCGCACGCTTTAACATAATCTGACACAAATATTAACATAAGTTAGTAGTTTAGAAGGTTACAAGGGAGGAGAGTCGGGGCCCGGGCCTAAGACATCACTTTAATTCCCCTCACGGAAGGCTGGACATTAACACGAGCCAAAAACCTAAAGCGAGCGACTCCCACGATAGGTCGTTTTCACTCGAGTGGTCAGTAGCTTTGCAAATTGCTTGGAATAAAAGAAAGTTTTAACATGTGAAAAGAGTTCAATTCTCACAGGATTTTTTTTTGTACACAAACATGGCCGCCGATCCATTGTTTTGTACACAAATATGGCCGCCGTGACGTCATGTGAAAACGATCTATAAGGTTATGCACCGTGTTTTTGCGAACTGGTTAACTGGTAGTCCGGGGGAATGTGGTACTCAACAACGTTTTATCTGCATGGGGTGGCTCCGCCACAAGGTCCAACCCCGTAGCCTTTACAAACCATTTATGACCAGAAAAGAACCCCTTTCCTACACCTTCCAATGACAAATGATGCCTCTTTCACATACCTACCAGAAAGCAACGCATCCCCTTTATCTGCTGTAACTGGTCGGTCTTTTTAAAATGAATAAATAGCTAAGACAGGCAGTTTTCTTTTTATTTTTAAAGCCATGAGATGTGTATATTCAAAATACTGGAAGTAATAAATGGAATCCCTGCTCCGTCTATATAGGCATTCGAAGTATCAGATATGAAAAATGAAAACTAAATGTCATTAGAAATTCACAAATACCATTTTCAGGTCTGTGCGTTTTGCTGACTGGTTTGTGAGACTTACATGATATTTACAATTCGTGCCATATAAAGGGGTCTATGAAAATGCTGTGACACAAGTACATGAAGGTTTTTTTGCTTCTTGTTGTAAAGAAAGAAGAGAGGGATCAAACCTAAGAGGCTAGTGAAACGAACTGCGGTCATTTCGCCAGAAAGCCGATTTCAACGAAGGCGTTTGCTAGGACTTAAGTCGATTCGCCCGATGACATACAACACTCTACAACACGGTGAACCTACTACTCCGAGATGTTCTTTTGGTTAACTTTGGATTCCACGTGAGCAGTCACTGTCTCGCCATGCTTATTCCTTTTTCTCAAGCTTAAAAAACGACAAATACACATAGGGCGAATTGACTTAGTCTGGGCGAACTAGCATGGGGCGAATCGACCTTCGGGCGAAACGACCCGATACCGGTGAAACGAGGCGTGAGAGATGAGTGTCTCAATAGAAAGCTTGCTCACAGCCCATTCGCCACTTTAAAATGAAAGAAGGAGACTGGGTCCAGTTAACCTTTGCAAAGACTTCTGGGATTGTTACTAAGGACAGGGAAAAAAAATACCGTAAAATTCCGAAAATAAGTCCCGGGGCTTATATTTTTCAAAGGACCTTTTTGAGGGGCTTATCTATGGAGGGAAATTTGCCTTTCAAAATCAATTGGGCTAGCCTTATAGTTGGAAGGAAATTTACCGTTTTTGCTTTGTTTTCCTTAGAATTTGAGGGCAATTTCCAAGTACAAGCCCCCGGGAGCTTATATTTGGAGGGGCGATTTAATGGAAGGTTTTTTGCGTTACGAGTTTGGGGGGCTTATATTTGGAGGGGCCTATACATGGAGGGCCTTATTTTCGGAATTTTACGGTAGGTCAATAGCTCACCGGCGCGTCCCCAGTAACGATCGTAGGAAAAATTGCGGGACACATCTGGGCTCCATTTCCCTTTTCATTTCTAAAAAGGCAAATGATCAGGGATTCCAAGGGCAAGCAGATATAAGGTCAAAACAAGTTAACGTTTGAAAAATAAAGAAGCCTTGACTTACAGACTGTTCCGCCATAGATGTACCAGAGAATCATAAGAAACAGGAAAAACAAGTACCAAAAGAAGTACACGTGATTTCCGACACCTGCGACAACAACAAAATAGAAAAATAAATTAACTCCCCCCACTACCCGGACGTTCGAGTGAGTGACTTCTCTTCAGATCATCTGATGATCAGGTTAAAGATGTTAGAGCAACTTAGTCAGAACAATCATTCACATTTTGCCCAATAAGACAAACTCAAAGAAGACCTACTTGAAAAAAACAAACAAACAAACAAATTTATGCCCTTTGGCCAAGAGTCTTCTTGTAAAAAATATTGTTGATTAGCCTGCATGGGATGTCGTCGAAGGGCAATGCAAGGGAAGGGGCAGCACGCGAGTTCATGAAGGGCACCTGCGTGAGAGAAAAGGAAGAGAACTCCTCCAAAGATGTCATTGTTTTACATGATGTACCGTAAATCCTCTATTAAGCCCCCCTTTTCAGGGGAAGAAAGTTAATAAGTTCCCCCTCTCTTTTATGCCCCCCCTCTCCTCCCCTCCCCTTATTATTCTTCACTAATAAATGACAGACTGTATTAATCAATCACGACTATAAAACTTTGTGTGGACTGATCCGGGATGGTTTACTTCACCAACTGGAAGTTAAGATTTGCTTTTGATCCTCGGCTGCATGACCTCCAAATTCTTGTACTTGAGCTTTTCCAATAAATGTATTCTAGTTCTTTATGGAGGATTGATACCATTGTCTTTGCTAAATTAAATAAGCCCCCCCCCCCCCCCCCCAGGGGCTTAATAGAGGATTGAAGGTATATGATCCGATCTTAACTGCAAAAAAGGGAATTGTCAATCATAGGCATACTACCAAACTTCCCTTCCCTTCTTTCTCGTGCTCCTTAATCCCCCCCCCCCCCCCCTTCAAAACCTGTCACGCAGGCAGCATTTATTGTTGGTTAGCTACTATGGTAAGACACCAGTATTCTTCAGTGTGTCATCAACCTATGATGTTACGTCACCTGGTGATCACTTCATTCACATCATCCCGGCAAAAGATACAATAGAAATAATTTTGAGGGTGCAAAAACAAACTGTTACCCACCTACACAATTCTCTACCCATGGACAATGGTGATCAAACTTGGCTACACATCGATCACAAACAGAACAATGCTTTGACCTGATGGGTTTCAGTAGCTGTGGGAGAAATTTATTATCATACTGAAGAAACCATAAAACAACAAGCAACCTTTGAACAACAACAACAAAAAACAAAGGAGTATGGTTTTCTTAAAAAGATCATGTACTTACAAGACAAGTTGAACAAAACTTATTGAAGTTAAATGAATTCTTTTCAACAAGTTCTATAATGGTCTGCAGGGAGAAAATACAGCAGAACAGTTACATTGTCAACGATTGAAGTGGTTACAGATTGAAGCAAATAACAACTTTTAATGAACAGGCACAAAATAATTTTAATAATTAGAGAATCCTCATTACATTTTAAAGATAATAAAAACAACATTAATTGTATGGAAATAACCAGCGCCCAGTTGTTCAAAGGCAGATTAGTGCAAACCCGGAGTTACATTTTAATCAGACTTTCTTTTTCTTTTGTTCAAAAGCACATTCTTGGATAATTTCCTCTGCTCTTCTCTTGAGAGCACCCAATCATCAAATTGTATACAAGAAGGATTGAACTGAATTTGCTTTTTAAGCTTTCACAATAATATTATCTGACATCAAATTTTGCACTAACCCTGAGTTATCTTAACCCTAGCTTTGAACAACCTGGGGCCCCAACCCATAAAGTAGCAGGGAAGCAATCATTTCTTGGCTTGCCTTGTAAATCAGTACTTGACTATAGGATACAAGAAATAGTTTTACCAATAATACTACAATAATCAATAATTGATTATTAATTATTATATATTATAGTAATTATTACTATACTATGCATTTAGACTAGGAGTAAAAATAAATTATTGTACCTCATTAAAATAAATAAAATCCAACTATACTTACGAGAATGACCAGAATATGACACTATTTTGAACTACGGCTAGCGCCCTTTTTTTTTTACTCAGAATACCAGTGTATTGTGTTGAATACCAAAAGATGTCTTACCTTGTGTTTTTCAGCTGATGTTGTGTGAAGGTACCCAGGATCTACTTTCCATGACTTGTAAAAACAGTAGTACAGGCCAACAGTGGTTATAAAGAAAGATGCTAAGATGATTGGAGTATTTACATGTGGGAAGTGGTTAAGGAAATTACCAGTAACTTGTTAAACAACAGTTATCATGAAAAAAAACACAATAAACAAAGCAGCATAATACAGCAGCAAATAAAGATAGAGAGTTAAGTAAAAAGAAAAGACAGAGAAAAACTGTTGAATGACCCTACAGACGTACATCATGTGCAGCAGTAAAATGAGAAAGTCAAACTGATGGTGAGATTAGTTTTTGTGCCAAATCTTGTGCATTGGGGCCCACGCAGATATTTAAATCATGATTATTATCAAACATAGCAACCCACAAAAACTGGTAAACTGTGTAAGCTGGTGTAAAAATTTTCAGAGTTTCACAGTTAAAAGAAAGCTTGTACATAACATTATATTACATTAAATGTGGAAAACGGATTAATTTCCATTCAGTGTTTATGGTCCAGAGACATGTTACCGGTATATTAAATTTGTTAGGATGATTATCTAATTGATTATTTAATTAATAAATGAGTTAGAACTGAGACATTCCCTTACTCACACTTGCTTAAAATATCGCCTCAAATGAAAACATATCGAAACAATACGATGTTAGTAGGGATTTTTAAAGTTTAAGATCAATTTTTTCGCTTTCTCTTTTTTCTCGTCGAAGGTGTTTGTTAGTGTTGGTTAAAAAAACAGTTATAATAATAAAAGTAGTTATTGGTGTTTAATTAACCGGTCAGGTACTGGTGTGCAGATATCTGATATTTAATCTTGCATAAAGAGATTTTAAAAATTATCTACATCATGAATTATGATTATCCATTCAATAAATTCTTAAAGGATATAGGGCCAGAAAAAGAGAAACCAAGTTGAATATTTGTAGACTTTAGTAGCTAAATATACACCTAAGGGAATAAGGCTTGAGGGCTGGCCCCCTTGAAATAATCTGCAAACATGCATAAATAATTATAAGTTTAAGAAGTTACCAGTCAGATAAAAAAATTCAAGAAAACAGTAACATTGGAAAGGATATAATGTAAATGAACAGTGAAAATGTTGTAGTAAAGGTAAGCTTTGGTGGCAAGGGTCCAGCCAAAGACCGCAGTATTGTTATCATAAAAGTTTAACATGAACAATCTGTGAGTAAACAGCAACAATGGAAGAGTTAAAACATCAAGAGTTCTACCTAGGACAACAAAAGAAAATTTGTCCAAAAGTTTTAGTTGGTAACCAGCAACGTCGGTTTAAGAATAAAATTTATTCTTAAACCTACGTTGCTGGTTACCAAGAAAAACTTTTGGGCAAATTTTCTTAAATGCATACAAATGAATAGACCAGTTAAGACCTATTTGTACAATTTTTTTTAGTTACACAAACCTGCAATACAAATTGTAAGTGTATTTAAAACTAGCTGCAGTTTTAGTGTGATTTGTCATCATAGTATTGCAGAGCTTTCAAAACTTGATGCATTTTGGCAGAAATGTTTTGGAGATCACAGTAAACATTGCCTACACCAAAACTGATGTTAGTTTACACTGAGGCGATGATGTGCATTACATGATTGGCCTGAAATTAACTGTTTCATTTTCCAACATTATTCTTTTAACATACTTTTCCCCTTTGAATTCAAAACTCTTTCTTATTCTAAATAGAATAAATACTATGTTGTTACATTATTTTACTAACTTACTTTAGTCCATAATGAGTTATTATTCCTAGGGCACATAGAAGAGGTAGTGACATAACCCAAGAAGATGAAAATTCCAAGATTACTCCAACACCAAATAGTACAAAGAAAGGCAGCCCTATCTGAACATAACGCTGAGCAACCTAAAAGGAAAGCCAAAAATTAGCACTGTATGACCCCAGTGGGCTGCCGCAGCCAAAGCTACCAGGTTTCTGTAGCATGAAAATAATATAAACAGCTAAGTAAGGACAGAGTAAAAATTGGGGAGTTTCCTGTCTTATATACCTGGGGCAAAGATTGAGAGAAAATGTTGGACCTCCAATTGTGAAGTTCAATATGAAACCATGGCAACAGTGCACCTGGGCCCAGTTGTTTAAATGCCAGTTAGCACTAATTCAACGTTAAATTTTAACCTGGGCTTCTTTTTCTTTTCGTCAAAAGCACTCTTCCGGATAATTTTCTATACATTTTTTAGAGTATCCAATAATCAAATTGTAGGCAAAGAGAATTAAGCTGAATTTGTTTTTTAAGCTCTTAAATCCGAGTTCAAATTTCACACTAACCCTGGGTTAACTTAACCCACCTTCGAACAACCCGGCCCTGGATTGGGGAATGACCATTAAAAAAATGGTGGGAGTAAATGTAATCCCTTTTAGGGCTTAAAATCTAGAGTTGCTTGGGACCTTGTGGGATATTGAGCTGAAAAATGAGGGGTTTTGTTTTATAATATATAAAACAAAACCCTTCATTTTTCAGCTCCACCAACATTATGTCCTTAAATTCAATTACTTGACTTTAAGACCTACTGTCAGGGCCAGTTCATTGGTTGATCTAGAACTGGTACCTCTTAGCAGTTAAAACAAATTTTAAGCCATGCCCACCAATCAAAAAGAACTCCTGGTTGCATTTAGGGGTATTTTTGAAATCTCCTAACACAGATCCTTGTTATATATAAAGGGGAGTATCAGCCCCGCCGCTCCCCAGGCAGTGCACCTCCTAGAGTTGTTTCCATATTATTTTGATGTAACCACTTCCAATATTATGACAGCACTCAATCATCTTGGCATATTATTCCCACGAAAAATGGCAAAACTCCTCATACCCCCAAAATCTTCCTTACAGCTTACCAAAGCCCACCCCCATTATCAAGTCCTACCTTATCTCTTGTCAATGCTTGTAAAAATACTGGTTTTCCTTTCCCTTTATCCATTGCCATTAAGTCCATTTGCATCAAAATCCACTTGCTTTTCTTTTGTTTTGCCAGATCATAAGGTGACTGACCCTATTAACAGATGAAAAGTTGATATCAAAGGATTGAAATAAACACATTTTGAACAAGATCACTAATTTGTAGGCGGGGCCTATTTAGGGGGGGGGGACCTTATTAATTGAAACTTCCCATATCACTCTGATACTAAGGAAAAGATATTTATTTCGTCTTCCATGTTTTGAATGTAATACAAGTTAGTTCTAAAGGTGGTGTCCATTTCCAGATCCAAATAAATGACCTTATTATTCATTCAAAATACTTTCCCGATTCTGATTGGCTAAAAGCACATGCATAATTCACCATAACCAGCTACTGATGACCAAATTTGGAAGAATTTTGCGATTAATGAACCAATGACGTCAAAAGTGCAGCTTTCTCGCAGGTTAATGCACCGTTAACTGAGAAGACCTGGGGACGAGGTTGACTTATTTTGGTTGTGAGAACAAAAATGGCAGACATTTCACTCATTTCCAGAGTAAGAACTGGGCGAAATAACAGCTAAAAACATGGCAAGAACAGCAAGAAGACAACTTGAATGGCGACATCTGCTATTTGGAGAATATTAAATTTTGCAGAGCTGAACAACCCTAAACATGCACTATCCAAGATGAACTTAACATCGATGGAGGTAAGCATGGTTTAGCTATGTTTTTAAACTACGAATTATTTTGAATGAATAATAAAACAATTATTAAATTCGCCTTTCGTATCATATGAAGAATTATGGAGATCTCGGAGGGTGTTATCCGCCTCAGCCTACAGCCTCGATGGATAACACCCTCCTCGATCTCCATAATTGTTCATAAGATGCTCAGCCTCATTCATCAATTGTTAGGTTCCAGAAAATATCCATACCCCCCCAAGCCATGGAAAATCATTCGAAATTTTGAGGGGGAGGGGGGGTTCAAAGGCAGTAATTTCCGAGGGGTAGGGGGTTCACGGGAAACTATTTTCCAAAGGGTGACAGACCATGTACAAAACATTGAAAGCAACGTACGATCGATCTGAGGCACAAAAACATACCTAAGTACGTTGTTTTGAAACAAAACTCGGTATTCCTGGCCATTCACATGAGGTTAACATCATTAGCTTTAATGTTTCGCCTTTCGTATCATATGAAGAATTATGGAGATCTCGGAGGGTGTTATCCGCCTCAGCCTACAGCCTCGATGGATAACACCCTCCTCGATCTCCATAATTGTTCATAAGATGCTCAGCCTCATTCATCAATTGTTTGGTTCCAGAAAATATCCATACCCCCCCAAGCCATGGAAAATCATTCGAAATTTTGAGGGGGAGGGGGGGTTCAAAGGCAGTAATTTCCGAGGGGTAGGGGGTTCACGGGAAACTATTTTCCAAAGGGTGACAGACCATGTACAAAACATTGAAAGCAACGTACGATCGATCTGAGGCACAAAAACATACCTAAGTACGTTGTTTTGAAACAAAACTCGGTATTCCTGGCCATTCACATGAGGTTAACATCATTAGCTTTAATGTTTCGCCTTTCGTATCATATGAAGAATTATGGAGATCTCGGAGGGTGTTATCCGCCTCAGCCTACAGCCTCGATGGATAACACCCTCCTCGATCTCCATAATTCTTCATAAGATGCTCAGCCTCATTCATCAATTGTTTGGTTCCAGAAAATATCCATACCCCCCCCCCCCCCCCACACGCCATGGAAAATCATTGGAAATTTTGAGGGGGAGGGGGGGTTCAAAGGCAGTAATTTCCGAGGAGTAGGGGGTTCACGGGAAACTATTTTCCAAAGGGTGACAGACTATGTACAAAACATTGAAAGCAATGTACGATCGATCTGAGGCACAAAAACATACCTAAGTACGTTGTTTTGAAACAAAACTCGGTATTCCTGGCCATTGACATGAGGTTAACATCATTAGCTTTAATGTTTCTGTTTTTCTTTGAGTTAGCTAGCGCTACAATCTTCAGAAGAACGATGTGTCTTTGGAACCAAGTCAAAAACGATTGAAAATGGCGGACATAACTGGAGTCTTGTCTTCGTCTCATTTTCGTCCGACCAACATTAAAGTGCTTTCACTTCTGTTCACTGAGTATCCCTTTTCGCTACCTTGACATGCAGGACACACATTTTTGATAGGTTTCATGTTTTATCAGTGTTTATTGAGGGCAGTAACTCATGAAAAATGTAATGAGACGAGAGTACTTTCATTCCCATTTCTTGCTCGACCTTCACAAGGCCCGGCTACCTGGCTAGTAAAATTCTGCAATCGTGATGATGTTCACAAAACCCAGCGCATTGGCATGTACGTGTTGGTGAAGTTTTTGGCCCTTAAATAATAGTCAACCTGAAAAAACTGACAAAATGTGTAGAAATATAAACACCCAGACAGGAACCTTGTAAGTTTCTGGGTTTTTCTTGCTACTGTTTGCAAAGTTGTTTAAGCGGTTGAAACTTTCTTTTCATAACGGTCGTGTCGGAGTAAGCACAAAAATGTAGAACAATCGACGTTTAAACTTTGCAACCCAAATGTTTAAGCTTACATAAATAAAACAATATAGACATAATTTGCAAACGTGATGGCGAAAAAGCTAAAAGTTTGGCTGAATAATAAACTTAACAAACGTTTACGCTGCACTGTTGTAACAAAATTCTACCATGTTTTTATAACTGTGTTAGTATTAACTTTCTTTGTTTTTAAGTACCCAAACTACTTTGAATTTCCAAAATGTGGTAAGCGAAGACCCCATTTAAAAATTCTGGAAATTCCTGGGGGGGAAGGGGGGTCATCAAAGACCCCCCTGAATGGAAAATCCTGGGGGGTGGGGGGGGGTGCAAATCAAAGAGTCTTCCGTGGGGGGGGGTATGGATATTTTCTGGAACCATACATTGTTAAATAACAGTATCGTAATTACAATTGGTAACGGCATCTTCCACTGATGAAGGGACAGTAGTCCCGAAACGTCTGGATTTTCAAACATTTTAGCGCTAAGAACACAAAGACAAATTTTAATTGTAATCAACTTATGAGCGCTACACAGTTCCTAACCATGTTTTGTTCGTAATTACAATATCAGCCATATTGACAGTTCAGCATTAACCAAGTCAAAAATCAACAATTGTCGCATTGCTGCATGGAGAATGTGGTATTTATACAGGGAATTTTGGTTCCTAAGAGTGTCACTTATTCAAGGGCGGTGACCTTTTCGAACAAATACAATAAATCTCTTTTACGCTTCTTACACTTAGACTAGTAAACTGACAACAATGATAATAGATTGAAAAGATTCCATACCTCGGCATTTAACGCATCCATGCTGGCACCAGCCCTTAAAAGTGCTCTAATGACATTATGATTATTTGACATCACTGCCCAGTGCAAAGCTGTCAATGGACAAAAAACCCACAAACAGCCTTAAAAATGCCATAATTTATGGGCAAATTGGTGCAGAGGCACCAATCCCGTAATAGTGAACTTACACAAAAGTATAGTATAGGAAAGAATACAGCAAAACCTTGTGTGACAGTAATTATGTTTGAAAAAATTTCCACCAAACTTCACCTTCCTTTACACAAAACTTTTGTATAAAACAAGAACACAGTAATGTTAAGTGTACCCTGCGAGCAGAGGCTACATTTTCGCTGTGTGAGGTAGCGTGCGAAAAGTAGCCTCTGCCAACAACCGTTCAAATCCGTCTAGAAATCTGGACAAATAAATAAAAAAAATGGGTTTTTTCCTGTTCTTGACCGGTTTAGAGCATTGTGCGAGTCTTGCGTGAATCTTGTGTAGCAGATCAGAGTAAACACAATTTTTTTATTCCCTCGAAACTTTGATGACAGACCTGACGATTAATTTTGCTTGTGAATAGCGCGACGAATTTCGTGCATCCAAGATAGAAAATTGAATGGTTGTCGGCAGAGGCTACTTTTCGCACGACAGCTCACACAGCAAAAATGTAGCCTCTGCTCGCAGGGTATGTTAAGTGAAGATCAGGACAAAACATGCATGTGATAGCCCTGTCACATTTGTTACACAAACATTTTGCTGTCCTCTTCCCTCTAACATCCTGTTGCATAAACTCCCTATTGTTACAGGTAAAACTTGATTTCAGGTTAATTTTGATTTAACCTACAATCAGGGACAAAAGTAGTTGACACACTTGTTTAAAACGGGTGCTTTTAACAAACATTTAATTCATTTATTATTTCATTCCTTTTAAACGCCGTAAATCCCCCGAACCCCCGAATCAATGTTGTCTGAAGTAAAAAAAAGACTTGAGGATCCAAAATTCAACATTGATTTTGGGGGGGAAGGGGTTGGGGTAGACAGGGGAAGGGGATAAGTATATCCACTATGCAAAAAGGGGCCATTTTACGGAAGTGTGTCAACACTTTTGTCCCTCATTGTCTGAATGCAAAATTGTGCTACTGCACACAAGTTGAGCCGTGTATAACACTGATTTTAACTGAAATTAAAGGAATCAATGACATGATTATGTTATTGGTGGTGGGGGTGACATAGACTCATTCACGGCCGAATTATAGGGCCAATTTGAATTACGCGATGACGTAATAAAAGGGCTGCGATATCCAGAATTAACGTCGATATGGTTTACAAGCTAAAAACGGACGCTGAAACTCACGCCTATGTACAACTTTTGATGAATTTCAAGGGGGTACGTACTGAAAATATTTTTAATAAAGTGGATATTTCTCGTTCTTCACTTTATCCTATTGTTAAGGCCCAAACGATCACGGATAGGGTAAGGATTGACACGTAGTGGAGATAGTCACTGGCCGGCCACGGAAATATGGAGCGTTAGTGAGGAGCGGCCGTCACTGCGTTCAATATCGAAACTACGGAAAAGTGAAGGTAAATTCATGGCCAATTCAATAAAAAACTAAGGACAGCGTTGCAAACATTGCAAGTGTACACGAAAACAATTACTTTCAATCCTACCTCGTGACACCCTGTGTGACATGATAACGCAAAGCAAATAGCGTGACATAAGCGCATATGTCTGTGTATTTTGACTGCATTTCTCAAGCGAAACCCTGTGTTTTTGTGTATTGTCGGCAGACAAAATGAAAAGAGAGCTTTGAAACGTGAACTGGTATTTGACTCTCAAAGAAAACGACAGCTCAAACTGAGGAAAACACTGCTTCCTTCGTGTTACAACGGTTAACCACATTTCGGCAAACAGAAAGTAACATTAGTCTGTTATGACCTCTTAATGTCGATATGTATTCTCGTGGTTAACCGTTGAAACTCCTTATTTGCACCACATCGCTGGAATTTTTCTCGCCAAGAATACGTATTGCGAAGCACTTTCTACATAGCGGAATCTTCTTTTGCCTTTTGTCAGGAATTAGCGCATTAAAAAGGAAAATTTTCCAGCACACGGCCGTCATCGATCACGTGTTATCCCGCTTCGCTTGTCATCAGGTGAACTTCTGGGCCAAAGTCAATGCTGTTTTGGCGATGATACAAACTGGTGTGTCTATTTTGAAAACAATTTCTTTGGCATTATGTGATTTACGAGCTGGGAAATGAAATAGTTGTCCGTCCAACATCAATAAACAATCATGCCACTGAATAAATGGCAGGCGGTCATGTAAAATCATTACAAAAGTACATTCCTAACCTCGACGCCTACCTACGCTAAAGGTTTGGATCAGTTAGGTTACAAAAGGTCTAAAAAAACACATCTATACAGGGTTCTCAATAGATTTTTAAGTAGGAGGTGATCACTGATAAAGTAGGAGGCTCTTCAGCAAAGCCAGAGGTGTCAAAACAAAGCAAAGAAAAGCGACTTAAACACAAAGTAAGCGGCTATAAATCCCAAAGTAAGCGGCGATCAATCGCCGGGTGCCGCCTTCTATTGAGAACCCTGTCTATATATAGGGCACAGCACAAACGGCTGGCCCATCATTTATGAGGTTCATAACCTGTATATTGTTCACGTCCTTTCACTAATGGCAAAGGTCAATGTCAAAAATATTGCATGTCCCCTCTGTTACTTTGCTGTACTTCATTCGCTTAAGTTAACCATTTATCTGAACAATTTTCATTGTACCTTAATGTTTCCATCCTTTTTCCACTATTGATAATACTTGTGAAAACATTACATCCGCGGCAACGGCATTGATCACAACACAAATCATTTCGTCTCGACCCGACAGGGTATCAGGAACGCGCGCGGGGGTACAAGATTAAGTAATGACATACGCTTCGTACATTTTACTCTACGTATACTACAAATCAGGATGAAACTCTAAAAATTGATGTTTAAAAACAAACAATTTGGCCCATAGAGTAACGTCATCGCACAAAAATTCAGCAGTGTCAAAAATCTAGCCGGAAAACACAGATACGTATTTCAGACAATCAGGGACAAAAGTAGTTGACACACTTGTTTAAAACGGGTGCTTTTAACAAACATTTAATTCATTTATTATTTCATTCCTTTTAAACGCCGTAAATCCCCCGAACCCCCGAATCAATGTTGTCTGAAGTAAAAAAAAGACTTGAGGGTCCAAAATTCAACATTGATTTTGGGGGGAAGGGGTTGGGGTAGACAGGGGAAGGGGATAAGTATATCCACTATGCAAAAAGGGGCCATTTTACGGAAGTGTGTCAACACTTTTGTCCCTCATTGTAGGTTGATTTCAATTTCGTCAGTTTTCTAGCCCCAGGAGACAAAGGAAACTGAGAAACAACCTAGACTAAAAAATTTTACTGAGAGTCTTACCAGTATTTTTGTGAAATTTGTCTGCCAGGGGAACTGAAGCATTCATAGTTAGGAGCATTCTTGTCAACTCCAACCTAAAATAATTGGAAAAAAAGCAACAAAAGGATTACTCTAAAACTGTAAATGATATGTTTGTGTACATTGAGATCAATTTTCTCTCCTTATCTTCTTTAAAAGCAATGATATTGATTAATTAGCTTTTTATTATTCGTTTTAGTGGCCTATCATCCTTGACTCTGCTGTACATGTATGTCTACATGGTTAAGTACTTGCATGTTGGTTATGACAAACTTATAGTCTAGAGATTTCACTGTTGATAACATTGTACTGTTTGCTGAGCACTACTTAAGAAGAATGGTTTATCTACAGGATTCAAATACATGTCACAGTCATTAGATTCTCACTGCAATTTTTTTTTTAGGGTGTGGTAGGATTTGATACATTGGTCTAATCTGCCAAGGTTTCCACCAAATTTATTGGAACTTACACGACTATTTGTTGATTTTACATTAAACTGAGTTATAATTGAATTCTGATTGATCGATTTCACTCAGTCACTTTTAGTGAACTTTCTATGTTTTGATTTGGAACCAATTAGAACGTTGTGTAATCTTTTCTTGCAGAATAGTTGTTTATTGAAAGAAATTTCAAAGGCTTCATCAATTGCTTTCCTTCTGTGACATACCACACATTATGCATCATCACCATCACCATAATCATCATCATAATCATGATAAAGATAATAATAATATTTAATGATGGAACCCAATTAACCATGGCAGTTTTTAATGGTGCCCTCATTAATTAACCAAATTAGTATAAGTAATAGCATGATTTGTAGTGATATTTGGCATAAATACCATGAGTGATATTTCAAAATTGTTATACGCAATTTCATGAGCCATTAGGTGGGTAAAATTTGAGACAATTTTGAAATATCACTAGTGGTATTAATGGAAAATTATAAAACCATCAGCCCTATATGGTTGCAGTCACTTAAGAGAGCTTCTAACTATAGGGTTTTGACTGGAAAAAATTTTTGCTGTTTGGATAGAGAGGTTCGGCGGTACTTTACTCACCCAAAACATCTGTAAGCTGCCCACATTAGTGGTGACATGCCATTTCTGTCAAGCTGATCAACATCCTGCAACAAACCAAAACTGTTGTCTCATATTGTTCCACCAACACACAAATATATGGTTAAGACGTCTTCACAGTTCGTATTGTGTTCAATACCCCACAACTACAACCCTGGTCAAAACTCTTGGGACACTAATGCAATAGCTTGTCAAATTGAGGCATCTTCCCTCCCCCCTTCCCCCTCAGTGCAATGTTGAAGGTATGCATTCAAGTTTTAATTCAACACAATCAACACTGCTTGGGGGAGAGGGGGACAGCAGAAATAGCCTCTTATAACAACATCCCAAAGCTTTTTTAAGAGGCAGAATATGAGTTAATTTAGCAAAGTGCGTCTTGGTACCTAATTTCCTCAAGTGTTCCAAGATGTTTTGACCAGGGTTGTACATATACACTGTGCCTTTAATACTTTGACCCATTTGCTCAAGAAAAACACTGTTAAACCTACAGTATTTCACTAAGGGAATACATACCATTCCTTTTGAAATTAAATATGCAACTACTCCCATCTGACTATGTTGAACAGCAACATGCAAACAACTGCAACCTATTAAGGCAATTGAATAATTGAATGAGATATTACAAAGTAATTTGTGAATTATTACTTTAACAAATTTGCCTGTATAATGGGACAGTTGTTCCTTTTAAGTCATCATCTTTGTCAATCCGTTCTCCCCAAATGAGGAACAGGGTGAAAAGTAGGTACGTAAAGGAAGTTAATAGAAAACAAAGCCAGAGTTTTAAACTTTCCTGGTGTAGATGACACACTGTTGAAGCACATGAAACAGTGCCTGATAAATTTGGCAACAAGCTAAAATTTCTTCTTTGGGGAACAATTTCTAGAAATTACTCTCCAAATTGGTGACTAGAAAAAAAAATCTCCTGCCCCATCCATTATTGACAACAATAATAAGTACTGATTATGATTTATTTTTAAAATTGTTATTACTATTTAAATAACATTCAGGATTATTTAGGAGAGGTTTACCAAAATGTATTCAGCAACAAAATATTAACTAAAGATATCTTAGTACTTTTACGGTGCTGACACTTAAAAAAAAGATTGTCCAATCACAACATTTTCTGATAACAAAACATTCACAAGTTTTTTGTGCAAAAGGACCAACAACATTCATTATTTGAGTGCTGTTTCCTGAGAGATCAGGTAAGTTCAAACCGTCCTCAATGGTTGCTTAGTTGAACCTTGAATTTTATTGGTCTGTTTGAAAAAAAACTTGAGAATCTTTTGTTTTCAGAAAACATTGTGATTAGACAATCTTCTTCCATGTGTCCTAGTTTTAGTGTTCACACTGCAATACACTTCTTTAAGGAGAGTTCCAAAGTGACACTACCTTCAATATCAAGTGAAGCAGGATCTGCACCCTGCTTCATCAGGTACACGACCATTTCAAGATGACCTTGCCTGAAAATTAATAGAAAAAATAGTTGGTAAAGAACATTAACCAAGCCCACATAAATGTCAGAAAATACTATGACCAAATTGGTTTTTAGCCTTTTTTTGTCCCAAGAATGACCAAAATCAATTTCTCATGACAATATCAATACAAATCAAGGGAAAAGATTATGAGAATCAATGAAGTGATCACCAAAGGGGAAATTATTTGGTCATCTCAACTAATTCTGTTGGGAAAAATATGGAGATCAGACTGGAAAATTTGTATGTGTTGTATGTGGATGCAGGAGCTTAATGGGTTAACTGAATCATGGCACTACAAAGTGTAACAACATTATTAACAAAAAAATGTTGTCAGGTAACTAGATTCTTACCTAACAGCCCAGTGTAATGGTGTGGCATTTAATATGCCTCCCTTCTGATTTATAGTAGCACCTTTTGACACAAAGTATCTGAAGGGAAGAAGAAGTAGTCTGTCAATAAATTCAGAGTTTTAAGTACAGGATGAAGGGCCCAGAGAGAGCATCCTGGGTTTGAGTTCCCTCTGACCGAAGCTGGATTTATTCTTTAGTTGGTACTTTAAAAGGTCAACTTATTCTTACAAAACCCCTTCAAAGGGGAGAGAATAAGTGTTTATTATTAATCATTACTATCATCATCATTGTTGTTGGTTTCTAAGAAGTCAAAAAATACAGTTAGATGGATTTCAATCTAGATTTGTTGATTTCAATCTAGGACTACCAAATTATTAACCAGTATAGTGAAATTTTGTTGATCAAAACACAGGTTATTGTTGGACAGTTCAACTAGTTCTTATTGCGAACAACATCTCCAGGAGAGGTGCTATCTAAGAACATAAGAAGTGAAAAAGTTGTTCACCTATAAGCTCAACAGTGAGTGCATGATTATTGTTTGGAAACCAGTATATATCATGTATAAACAAAAAAAAAAAAAAGAAAACAATGCCTGTCCCTGTCTGATTGAAATTTCTTTCAATAGTGACAAATTTTTTTTATGAAATTAGAAAAACTAACAGACAAGGAACAAGTTGAGAGGATGTTTACATAAACACCAGTTTAAGATAAGTGCTTACTCAGCTATCCTTATTCTGTTGTTGATTGCTGCCCAATGTAGAGCTGAAACATTTTCCTTGTCCAGCGTATTGACATCAACACCCTCTTTCTCAATCAATTCACGGCACCTGTCAAAGATGCCATACTGCGTGGCTCTCACCAGATCAAACTGGCTGTAATCAGGCTGTTGATAAGCTGTTGGATTGTACTGACTATGAGGAAGGTCTGGTTGTGTTGGGTATGGTTTGCTCATCATATCAGAGTCCTGCAAGTTTGACCATGAAACAGCAAAGCTGAGTGAACAGAGGTTATGCTAGGCTCAATTATCAGCCACTATTTGGGAAATGAGCTCACGTCCTTTCCCTGAAAAAGATGCCTAGACGCATGGTTTGCTATTGTCAATTTCCACCATTCAGATCATTGTCTGCCCTTACCGAGGGGCAGCATAAATTATGTTTCATAGAGCAGATTTCAAATGGTGGAAGTGAATGTGCAGTTTGATGTAGCTGCCCAGGGAGGGTTCTCTGGATTTCAAGAGACAGGGATGGTCGAAGGATTTTTTGGGTTTGTAATTTTTGATTCCGGGATTTTTTGGGGTAGGAACATTTGGCAAGTATTTTTTTGGGGTGGCTTGATTCAAGAAGGGATTTTTTGGGGTATTCAAAACAATCTGATATCCATCTCCCAACTGCATAGTTTTGCAAATAAAGTACAATCAAATTTTTCATGTAACATCATTTACTTCTTTCTGTAAATTTTTAAGGCTTGGAAATTTTTTGACGGTTTAGTTTTTGGTCCAGCGGTTTGGGGTTTGTGGGAAGCTCTAGGGATTTTTTGGGGTTATCATTTTTGCCCCATTCGATCATCCTTATCACTTGAAATCCAGAGTTCCCAGGCTTTGGTGTATCTGTGGATGTGTTTTGAAGCATTTTAACCTCCAAAATTAATAGTAAAAATACTCAAAATGAAAAGTGTTAGAGAAGGTGAGAATTATTTCCAGTCTGCACTGATGGCTGTTAACAGAACAACCATCAAGAAATGCAACAAAACACCGATACTTTGACTCATCAGCTAAAACACATTTTGATTTTCTGAATGACTGAAGTCTCTACAAGCAATTTTTCTCAGCATGCTTGTTATTTCATCATACAAGATCAGTAGATCTCTTCTATCAAAAACATTTTCAGGGTTCTCAATAGATTTTTAAGTAGGAGGTGATCACTGATAAAGTAGGAGGCTCTTCAGCAAAGCCAGAGGTGTCAAAACAAAGCAAAGAAAAGCGACTTAAACACAAAGTAAGCGGCTATAAATCCCAAAGTAAGCGGCGATCAATCGCCGGGTGCCGCCTTCTATTGAGAACACTGCATTTTCCAGTTCTTATGCCAGCACTTGCACTCACTTGTACTACTTGTAATAGTTCTCACCTGTAATTATTCAAATTTAATAAACGTACAGGAGGATTTTTAACAGGGTTCTTCAATCACCTCATCCTCACCAAACTTTTCCATCAATCCAGTATAAATTCTGACACTTTTTATCAGCTAATTCTGAACTTAACAGGGCTACCAGATTCCCTGATCCATGGAGTATCGCAGTTGTTATCCTTACAAAGCTCTACATTGTAAGTTTTAAAGCTTAAATAGCATGACACTGCATCCAAGTATTCATCATAATAACCTTAATTCCATGTAATTACAGTCACGTAAAGGGCGCACTTTGGTAACTCTTTCAGCCAATTATTTCTTTACGTTATCTTTACTTTCCATCAGTCCACAATCATCACACTTCGCTTTTCTCCCGAGAACTGTAATTACCACCTATGCGAGGTAAACTTAGTTGAATTATAAAACCAAGGTTCAAGTTGAATTATTATGACACGCTATCATGGCAGCGACCGGGGCACGCAAGTGTTTTGACATTGATTGACGACAAATCTTACACCTGATGGATTATAAAGATACTTTTAGTAATTATTTGTCGCATACAAGCTACTAAACCTTGTGAAAGTACCTTTTTTCCCGAGTTATTTAGATTGTCTCCTCCAAACTGATGATGCACGTCCTCCATATTCCTCTTCCCCAACTCCCTCAAGCCAAACTCCAAATATGGCATTATTCTCCAAATATGGAAAAAAAGCGCTGATTTTCAAGTTTTTCGCTGGAACTGGTGATCACTACATGACATTCGTTTGTTTAAAAAAAGGAAAATGGAAAACTGTCAAGTCCTGAGAAACAATAATGCTCAACCAAAGGAGAACAAAGATTCAATAGTAGATCAAAAATCTTTGCCGAAGGGAACAGAAAATGCACCATTTTGTACGTCAAGGTTCGTACTTCAAAAAGTAGTGTAAGCTTATAATAACAACCAACGGTCATAATTTTTGAAGTTAAGTTTATGTAAACCCAGCTGCAGTGGACTTCTCCCGGAAGTTTCGCCATCTTAATCAAGCTTATTGTAAAGTTGAGTCTTATACTACTATTCTCTTTTACTTTGTAGATCAAATGCTGTGTTAATGAGCCCAACAGACACCTTTTTTTCTCCCTGTACTCGGAAGTTGGCCTCAAGAAAGGGACGCCATTATCCTAGTCTAATGTCAATGTACGTACGTTTATAAAGACATTATTAAGATTATAAATTGCATGAAGTTTTTAAACAAAGTGAAGTCAAAATTCGAAGCAGACGACTTTAATTTGTGATGTTTCCATGAGACAGAAGAACGTGCTGGCATGGGTAAGGTAGCAAGGGTGCTTTGGGTTTGTCTGGAAACTCACACCTCTAGCTAGGCCCAGGTATCCGGTGGATAGCGTTATCTAACGTTTGAACTACCGGGACCAGGAGAAAAGGGTACCCCGTCAAATGTAGAATTAATAGCACCCACCCTCTAGGAAGCTTGCAAACACCCACTGACCATGGGGAGGGGGGAGTTTCTCTTCCCTTTCCTACTAAGGGTCTGTTTACATGGAGGTGGGGGACCCCAGGTAGGTGAGGTAACCCGCCTGTCCACATAATCTCTCATTTTTAATAATTTGATCACGTTTACATGATAGGTGGGGTGACCCGCAAAATGTAACCTCATCTATCTGGGGTCCCCCACCTCCATATAAACAGGCCCTTTTGGGCCTCTTAGAAGAGCTTGTTTGCAGGTTATAGAAAGGGGCCAAATGACATGATGGTTTTGATTGGATGCTTCTCATGTGGCTGAATGTTCTTACAAAAAGTCTTAAAATGGGTATCTTGTATAAGATACCCTGGGTTCCAGAGGGTCTTTTTTGTGTCCAATTCCTGATAGTTCGCAGCGAAGCTGGGACATGAGCACGGTTTATTTCATCTTAGATATTTCGAGAATGGAACTCTGGAGCCAGGGTATGTAGAAGTGGACATGGCTATTCATATTGAGATTAATAAGTGAAGAATTAGAAGTTGTCATGGTTTTCTCATGATTCTTTCCTCCTGTAAATTTGTCTTCTTGATGGAGTACGCCAAAATTGAGCAAGCGAAAGAAAAGCTCTGCTTACAAAAATAGCTTAAGCAGGGTAGTTTGTATTAATCGCTAGGCGCTAGTTTCCCCAGTTCAAAAGGAGGTGGCGGTGCTCAATCTTGCAGAGTCAAGAAACCTCCTTTTGAGCTATGGAATCTAGCATTTCCATTGATTTGCTTCATTTTCAGGACTCAGCGTCAACTGGGGAAAGTCCTTCAGAATGAAGGAAGCCAACAAGAAACCAAGGAAAATAATTAACTCACGTCTGTTTATTTAATGTATGTTAAATTGCAAAAATGTTGAATGATGTGAAGGATTGGGGTTCTGATTAGAACATACAAAATATGTATTAGCAACTTTCTCGCAAATTCAACGATTTTTACGGATCACCAAGTAAGACCAAAATATGCGTATCTTTAAAATATCACCCAAAGTTATGTCAGCTAAACCAGACAATAAAGTCATCCAAAGTTGTCTTCTCTGAAGCTCAGATGGAGTTTATTTACCCTAGTTAGACATATCGCAATAATATTGTAAAAATTGTTATTTTTTATATTGTAATTTGTTTATCCACAAAGCATTTAGGAGCTCTTAAGAACTCATTCAAAGGTGTCCATGCATTCCAGTTCGAAAATTGGATTTTGAGAAGTGTAGCATTTTTATTAAGCCGCGACATCTCATATTACAAAAAGGTGTGTTGATAATGTTGTCCTAAGCCTGTAAAAAGAATAAGCATGAATCAAAGGTAGTGACTGTGTAGTGGCATGTACAGCTACAAATTTTAAAAACTTTCAGCATATTACATAGTACCCCTTCCATGAAATAAACTGTGCATTTTGTATCCTGTGCAGATGTCAACTCCATATTCACTTCATTGGAAACAGGGGATGCCTGCATGCAAACTAGGGTAATTGGTAGCTGGTGTGGCAGGCATTAAGTTAATTATTTGGTTAGGTCCTATATAGCAAAAGAGGGGAAAACCGGAAGAAGGGGGATACTCCCCTATAAAAGTGATGGGAGTGCTCATCGTATCTTTCTTTTAGGGGTTTAAATTTGTGGATTGGCACGGCTTAGGGAGCTAAAACCTAAACTGACTGCTGCCAGAGTTGTCTCGGTATTCTGTTAAAACTGATACACTTTATTAGGATAAAGATTTACAACAATACTTGCAAAAAGTCCTTGAGAAAATTTGCAGTGCCAGTTATACAATTTGTTGTTGTTGAATTCATTTTGGTACCTCTTAGGGGTAGAAATGAATTTGGGATACGCCCATAAAACAAGATTCTGGTGCCTTTTAGGGGTGTTCTCAAAATTTTCCAACAAGCACCCCCGTCACATTTATAGGGGAGTACCCACAGCGGGAACACTCCTCCTCTCCTCTTCTTCCCCCTTGTGCGTTTGTGTCCTCAAAATTTCTCCCTTTGGCCTAAAAAAACTGGTGCCTGCTACAAGGGCTACGTAACTGGCAAAAATACTTGAACTGCATACTGCTTGTTATTACCCAGCACCAAATATCTCTGAATGAAATAACTTGTTCACAGTCAAGTCCTAACTGATTGAACTCTGTCATCCTGGTCTCACTTCAAGGAATGATAGACTGGTAGTTTTAAAATTGAGTTTTGGTTGGAAATAGGGTGCTGGGAGTGTTGGCCACTCATTGAAAGGGGTTCAAGGGTCTAGGGAACTAAAAAATGGCCTATCCTGACAAATACTTGGTACTTAATACTATGGGGCATGAAAAAAACTTGAATTCCAGCTTGTCCTGTGGGGAAGCGGCTCTCACATTTTGCTTGCCCGGGGCCACTTGTTGCTCGTCTTAGTTAATAATTTTATTAGAGGATGACTTGCCTGCATGGACCCTTGCCCATTGGGTAGGCAAGCTTTAAAAGTTACTTGCCCAGCAAGAAAATCTAATGATGTTCCAACAACCAGATGGCGGCTTTTTTCAAGCCCTATATTAACTAAAAATGCATTGGAAAATCTAAGGTTTGCTTAAGCTTATTATAATAATTATTAATAATTATTATGTGACTACATCATAACTGCACGGAATCACTTCTTAACTCTTTTTATTCCCTCAGAAAGTCTTCAGATTGCTTGACCAGGTTGTTTGAAGATTGTCTCAGTTAACCCACTGAATTTCAATTGACTTGCAATGTTTCAGTTCACTTCCAATCAATACCAATTCCTAGAGATTTTCTACAAAGTGTTTCTGTCCGTTAGTTTCTGTTTGTATATAGATAATGTCCTGTTTTCACATGGAACTTAAATAACATGCAGAACTAGCTTTTGAATACCGGTCTGGCAAAATAAATGACAAAAAGTTTTTGGTTCAGGGTTAATGGTCAGCTCTGAAACAACCACCCCAGCCAGGCCAATAAAAAAAAAACTTACACATTAATTAAATACTTGACTATTTCTAGCCTAATCAATAAATTCTTTAACAGGCCATGCCAATAATAATAATAAAATATTATTTTATATAGTGCTTACACTTTTCAGTACTAAGCGCTTAATACCAAGGCCAATACAAGTTAAGGACTAAGATTTTATTGTTAACCCGGAGGCCCAGTTGTTCGAAGGTTGATTAGTGCTTAAACTTGCGGTTAAATTTTAATCCAAGTTCCTTTTTCTTTGGTTTAATAAGGACATTTTCTCTGATAATTTTCTCTATTCTCTTTAGACCATTAATTCATTAAACCGTAGACAAAAAGAATTAGACTGAACTTATTTTTTAAGCTTTCATGTCTGAATTCCAATTTCACACTAATCCAGCTTTGAGCAACACAGCCCAGGAATATTTGATTTTATGGAATGAAATCGTAATTGTATATTTACGCAAGGGAAAAACCAATCAGATGTGAGAAAACTGGACTGCAAACTCCACAGCAGTAATGAGTTGATGATTTTGAGGTTTACTCAAGTTTACTGAAGATGATTTTTTGAACACATTCTGAAAATTTCCAAAGCACACAGTTCCATTGCTTTAACGTCCAAAATAAGAGATTTAAGGAAAACTATGATCATTCACATGTGACTCTTCCTTTCCAAATTGGTTTAAGTTTTAATTGATCTGTACTCCAGGTGGGATCACACCTAAGGAACAAGAATTGATAGGTATACTTTCCAGAACAGTTATTTTTTAAAAAAAAAAAAAGAAGAAGAACATTCCTGGCAATATAAAAGGGTACAATATTCAAGATAAAGCTGACAACCAGTGCCACAGCACCCCAATAATAACAATTCCACCTATTTTGAAATGAAAGGAACCCTCCTCAAATTCCCTTGCCACAGAGAAAAACGGGTGTTTTAGTTAAACCAACTGCATATCTGAAAATCCTGATTGTAATCTTTCTTTGAAAGTCAGAATTGATACAGAACTACAGACGTAATATTTCTTTAGGCAATTTAGAACCCACACGCTAACAAAAGATAAGACACTGACGTAACGTTGAACAATACTCATCTGGCACATATAAGTTAACTTGCTTAATGTAAAATAGAGAAGACATCAATGAGAAACGAGTCACATTTTTGTAAGTCATTGTTTTCCGGCTAATAATAATAATAATTATTATTATTATTTTATAGATGAATATATTACTTTAATGTGGATACAACACTAATATTTTTTAGTTTTTTTTTTCTTAATTTTCCCCACAAAGAAATTATGTGTAGACCCAGAAAATGTCAAAGCTGAAAGGGACTTTATGCAACAACAATCAGTAAAGTACAAAAAATGGCAGGTTTAAGGAGCAAAATAAAAATCTGCTCTTGCAGGCTAAGGCAATTTAGGAGGACCAATCATTATTTTCATTTTTTTAATGTGGATGCAGTCTCTAACAAATTTTTAATGGTGGGAAAATTTTCTGACATTTTCTTGATAAATCAAGGGAGCTGGTCATTGCAGCTGTAAAATGTGAAAGATTGTGAATACACTGCCATCTTGATTAGTCACACATCTTAACTTCCATCACTGTAGCAGATGCATAAACTCCCCAATATTGAGGAAGGAAGTGTTGTGGGAGGAAACTCTCAGCTGCCTCTCTACAGCAAAACTGAACTGTCGTTCCTGTGGGTCAGTGGAAATTGAAGGAGTGTACATTTTCCAAAACTAAACTTTCATGAAACTGATAAAATTGACTGAAGTCAGGTGTATATGTCAGAAAAAGCCATTGCATGATGGCGTCATTATACTACAACTACCAGAACCTTCACGGTTTTGCTTTGTCGTGCAGATTAGGTTTTTTTTTTAAGAAAACCTCACTGGGATTACCAATTTTAAATATTAAAGAGAAAAAAATTAAATCTGGTCGCAGCAGTAAAAAGACATCATCACGCAAATGGCCTAATACTAAAGGTCTTTTTTTAGCAAAGGTTCAAGGTACTGAAAGTTTTCGTAAGTGTAGTGCTGAGACACATGGATAATAGTTTTCAATGTTCCACTGACTTAAAAAGTTCAAGGACAGCACGGGCAGCGATAACTGGCACTGCTTTTCTGAAGAGGAAGAAGGCCAAGATTTGAATCCAGAGATAAACGATGTCGGGCCAGCATTAAACCGTCACTGTTCTTTCCCAATGACCTTGGTGGAAGATACAAGTCACACGCAAAGTTAGATTTATATTTATCACTATACGTAAACAAATCATTGTCAGCTATGTCCACACCACTATCCACAGATGTGTGCCTCTCTGGTGGAACAAACGCACAAACTTCATCAAGTGGGCCTTCTGTAATATGTCCAATAAAAGTATGCTTTCTCCGACGTTTTGTGGGCATGCATAACCTTGGGCCTTTTCTCCGCCGTTTTCTTTTTGCAGCATTCAGTTCTTTTAGACCAATTGTGACACTGGCCCGAGGTTTTGGTCTCTTAGTAGAAGAATAAAATCTACTTGTAGGAATTGTGGTTGTTGATTGGTTTCGCTCATGATCAGTTGTGTGGAGATCAACAGATATCAAGCAATCAATTTCTTCACAAAGTTTTTCTTCTGCACCACTGTCCACAGAATCTGACACTTTAGGTGAGGGAACATTATCAACATCAAGAAATGAGCCTGTGAGAAAGTAATAGAAGGATTGTGAGACATAAATCAAACTTTACTTGTATGACTTTCTCCAATCAGGTACTAACAGTAATATTATTATTTACCAGTAGAGATAGATTCTCATGAAATTATTAGTCACTCAACTGTCATAGAATCTGTAAAATAAGTCTTAATTACTGATTTGTGTTTCAGCGGAGTAAAAATAATTATTATCAGAAACATGTACAGTAAGCCAAAGCCTGTCGTTAAAGTCCGAAACTGTGCATAGTAAAACTATGGCCTTGGAGTCTCAACCACACGTCCAAATCTCAGAAGCATTTATGATGACTTTCAGTCTTTTTTTTATGAAATTTTCTTTCTATTGCAGTTGTCTTGAACCTTTACTCTAAAAGGTAACTTGCAACAAAAACATAATCGCTCACAGGATGTTCTACAATCATTGAACAACTACTTGACTAAGGCTACTATTACACAGTACTTTCATTACACCATACCAAGAACTACAGTACGCTGACTTGTAATTTCTTAATAATTTTTTAGCATTTACCTGTCATTCGGCGAGCCAACCTCTTTAACCTCTTGTCCGTTTCTCTGAAACTATACTTTTGTTTCTTATCATCAGCTTTCACCTTGGATGTAAATGCCCCAGTACCTCGTCTGTAAAAAGATATTAACAAAACATTCCCCAGTCAAAAATGCTCTTTGAAAAAGAATAAACATATCTGTAAATTTATAAATACTCCCAATGGTCCTGTTTGGTTTGATAATATTGGACTAATGGAAAACGAGTCACTTTTTCAAGTCTGGTGGTAATAAGATTATTTGCAGCTTTGACTATTGCTAACAACAATAAATTATATTAGTTTACTATAATGAACTGGATACATGTTAAAAATAATACTCCTACCATGTTCTCCACTCGGGGAGAAGGATCAAATCATGATGATAACAAGTAAACCACCTTAATCTCATATCATAAAATTTCTCTTTGTGCCTAAGGGACCAAGGCCCCAAAACTCTTTCTTTGATCACGATAAAGAGAGCTTGATAACGAGGGTGCTCAACTAAATCCACTACAACTGAAAGTACAGTTGATAAGCACAGAAAAATTGTACGCAGCAACAAACTTATTATTAAAATTAAATCAATAATTTCAAGAAATGCTTCTTTTTTGAATGGTGTGAATCCTATTTAAGAAAAGCTTAAAGGGATGTACCTTTCACATGTCACACATTCACAATTGCTATTGTTGTCGCCGAAGAAATCGTCACCATAGTAACATGTGATCTCCTCACCAGGCTCCAGGTCTCTCAGCACTTTAACACAAGCAGTGTCTCGACCTATGGACACAAACTGCACCACACAATAAAACCTCATTACACAACTGTACCTATTAGCACTGACAATCATTAAATTTGTTTACAGTGTAACCAAGGACCTTTCCTTGGAACAAGAAATTCGTTTGCAAAAGATTTGTATTCACATGCAACTCAAGCACCTTCAGTACCACCTCCAAGGCTATGCTCTAAGGAAAATTGAAGGGGGCGCAGTGCTCTGAACCTTTAAAAACTAGGGTGCACAGTGTATGATTTGCATGAAAGAACTAAGATTTTCTGGTCCTCCAAGAGCAAAAGTTAGGTGCCAGGGGCCCCTGGGCTCTGCTAGAGCACAGCCCTGAACTTGCACACTAGTAGCGACAAAAATGCTGGATAAGGCAGCCAAAACAGTTTTTGGCCATCTCAGAAAAAAAGGATTACATAAAGCAAATCACTGCTTGCAGTTTGACAACTAAACTTACTTTTTAGCCATACAAACTTGCTTTTGTTTCAGGAGTAATAATAACCATAAGAGAGCACTTACAACCCTGTTAAAGTTCACGTTAATGAATTTGGGTGGAAGATAGGACAGCTTAGTAGGAAAACCATCTCAGGCATGTTTGAAAGGCACAAGATACCAACTTATACAGAAGCATACCTTGCAGTTGGGCCGACAGTCTGCAAGAGAAACAAAGGAAGATATGTTAAATCATTCCATTCTGGGTCACAGGTTTACTCTATTGCCTTACAAAATGAATGCTATTCACTTGTGAATAAGTGGTTTATACTGTCTAATACAATTATTGTACATGTATACAATCATAAACTATATAATTACATAAATAAGATTTGTTTCTGTTACATACCATGGTTGATGTACGCTGCAGGCCCTAGCCACAGTTGTGATAGATTCTTCCTGCAGGAAAACATAATGCTAAAATCATTTTCTCCAGGACGTAGAAGCTTTTTCTCTTCCTCCTCAGTCATTGCTGCAATGCATCCACACAGATACGGAAGCTTGTCACCTTTGTACCTAAAAGTAGAAGAATGATAATTCACTGAGCATGGCAAAAAAAATTTCCTCTGTGCTATGAAATGGGAGCAAAAATAATAATCTATCAGGGTGCCTGGCATATACTATGTACAGCATCAAGTCTTTTGCAAAGGGCTAATATTTCCTCCATGTCCTATGGTACATTAAAGTACTTCACTAGCAGCCACTGGCCTCTGCTGCAACACAGTCCTGCAATAAAAACACTATATTGGCTACAAGGCTGTGCTCTAAGAGAAATTCTAGGGAGCCCAATGCTCTGAACCTGTGAAATCCATGCTGCCTAGCACATGATTTCTAAACAAAAACTGAGATTTTCTAGTCATGCGAGAGCAAAAGTAGGGTGCTACGGGCCTCTGGGTGCTGCTAGAGCACAACTCCGGGCTATCTGTAGATAACAGTAGATGTTAAACTTAGGCATTGGATAACACACTGAAAGTTTGACACAGTTAAATGTGCCTGTAATAACAATCGATCCACCAAGAAAAAAGTCCTGTCTGGTAGTCTGACACAAGTAGATTTTCTTGCTGGGCAAGCAACGTTTTAAGCTATTTTGCCCCGTGGGCAGGGGTCCAGGCAAGTCATCCCCTAACAAATCATTAACTAAGACAAGCTGAAATTCAAGTTTTTTCAAGCCTTGTAATATCATTCAATAGTATCAAGTGTTTGTCAGGATAGGCCATTTTTGAGTTCTCAAGACCCTTGAATCACTTTCAACGAGTGGCCAACACTCATAGCACCCTGCAAATTTCATATTTCCAACCAAAACTCAATTTTAAAACTATGAGTCTATCAAAAAAAAGGCACTTTTTTTCGGTGTCAATGTATTTAGCATGGAAGCGCTAACTGGAGACACTATTATTACGTCTCCTAATGGAGACGGGACCGCCATTTTACGTGGTCATCTGAGCCACGAAAACGTCCAGCCGCCTGCAGGGCAAGGAAAACTGTACCTTCATTTCTAAGTTATTTTAAGTATTGGTCCGGCCCCGGGAATTGAACCTGCGACCTCTCGCTCTGCAGTCAAGCGCTCTACTGACTGAGCTAATCCTGCCACAGTTGAATCATTCCTTGAAGCAAGACCAGGATGACAGATTTCAATCAGTTAGGACTTGACTGTGAGCAAGTTATTTCATTTTTCGTATTTTTCTGAGCCCTGAGAGGAAAAGCACTTTTGAAGACAACTATTAAGATCTACTTACCAATCACATGTAGACACAACTTTTGCACCTCGTTCCTCACCAGAATATCGGTCACAAGGCACGACTTTAAAACCAGAGTTTGAATTAAAAATCCCAATGTATCTGAAAACCTAATGCAGAAAAAAAGCATTTAATTTGTAGACATTTGCTAATGTATTCTAAGTGAAAACAAAGAGTAATGTAAGGCTGATTCCTTTATAAAGGAACCTGTTTGTATAGTCGAGAAGAAGAAGCTGTTAAAGATCAAAGAACTATTGTTTTGCATACAATCAAAAGAAAAACATGTCACCTTTTATTTCTGTCCTTCTTCATCAAAGTGGATGAAAGTGAGAACAGTAAACTATACCACTGATCTATTGGTCTATACAGTTCACTATGGAAAAGAGTGGTAACCTGGGTTGAAAGCGGATGCACAGGCACTTGGAGGATTATTTGGAGGGATGCAACACACCATACAAAGCACTTTACAAACCCAAAACTAAAGTTACAATATTATTTATCCTGATGTCTGTTTTACTGATTGCTGCTTTATTGAAAAAAGCCTCTCACAGATTATCCTGTTCACAACTGATGTTGTGTAACTTGAGTTATACGCTAGTCATGCGACAATATTACTGTGTGAATTGAAGTTCCTATCGCCCTTTCTCTAGATTCCAGGCTATCACACTTTTCCAAAGTGAGTCCTTAATTTGTATTTTTATAGGCAAATATTTATTTATATTTTTGCCTAATTAATATATGCTTATCATTATCTGATAAAGCTAATAAAATAAAACCTCTGAACATTGAAAGAGCATAACAATTTCAGTTATCTCTGAAAATTTGAGCCTGCTATACCGAATGGTTTCGGAGAAATTATCTGATTATATATAGCTAATTAACTGTTTTGCCACCCAGCAATTTTGCAGTTTTCAATGGCTGATATTTCTTCAATATTACTTGCAAAGAGCTGAAAATTGCACAAATTGCTCAAGTTCATCAGCTCTTTCAACTTCTGAATTTAGTTGGTATAATTATATGGCCACAGATTCTTCGTATTCTAATGAGAAAAAATGTAAACAATGACATCTGCAAAGATTCACCTATAGCCATGTAAATATCAAGATCACTTGGATTAATGATTCATATATAGGAAAAGTTCTGTAATCAAGTGCGCTTTGCTTTTGGCTGATGTGGGAGACACAAAATGCATTGTGAAACGGCACGCCGGCACCGAAATCATCTCAGCGCACAATTACGTCATTTCCAAACCCCCATATTGAATTTCGATTTACAACGGAAGTCAAAAATATCAAACCGAAAAAATCTAGCCGATGACGTTCGGTGAAAATTCAAATCCGAACATTAGATTTGACATGCAAGAGTTGGATACCTGAAAATAAAACAATAAAACCGCTTCGTGCATAAATTAGGAACACACAAAAGTTTTTTTAAGTCGTAGTAAAGCTCTTTGCAACACAAAGCGGAACACGCGTTTACAAATCGAAATACGAAAGTTCCTTCAAATCAGTTCAAAATATGCTGCACTTTCGGAGAAGGAAAATAACATAAAGGAAGAAAAGAATTTTGACTGTGGACCAAAATATATAAACTTACGTGTTCCTTGAAGGCCGCAATCTGAGTTTTGGATTTTGTGATGAAGTAGCATCGCCCCCAATCCCCCCCGTTGAAGACAATTTCGTTGTAAGCTTGCTCTGTGTCTCCGTCTTTGGCGTATCGCTCGAGTGCCTTCTTTACGATTTCTTGATCCACCTTTAGAGGACGAAATCTTGTGGCCATTTTATGCGTGGTAAAACCCAGCATCGAGTCTAAGACCAAACTGCTAGCAATGTCGTCGCTCTCCGCGAGTTGTCTAGCATGAGTCGGCGTTCCCTGCTTCAGAGTGTCGTTATTCATAACCATTGCTTTTTCCTTTCACTGTCAAGGTTGAACTCACTTTCTTGGCCTTTTTCCCAGCTTGTGGTATGAAGCAGGAAGCCTGCCACACACTGAAGTTGTTTATGACACAACGAAAATTCCGCACTCGAACTTACGCTATCCACATCCTACCGTTATTAAAATTTACTAGTCACGTGACAACATGGTGGTGACGGGTATTCAAGTAGTACTTGCTGGTCAGTGGCTCCACTTTTCAAGTAAAATGTGTACAGACGTCCCCCCTCCCTCAGAAAAAAGATCTCCCGATTTTTTCTGAGGGAGGGGGGACATCTGTACACAGGCTAAATAAAAAAATGAAGATAAAGATGAACAATGCATTCTTTTTTTTTTTCTGTTCCTTCAAGCCGGGTATAATTTTTTTTCAGAAAAAAATCGAACTTGGTCCATTCTAACCTCCGATCAGGTTGTCCTCTCCTCCCAGGTTGTCCTGTTTCCCCCTTTCACTTCTCAATGGGAAAAAGCCCTGGAGTCCTTACGGACAAGGCCGGTTGGTTATCTTTCACTCCCAAATGTTTAGATTTTATTAACTTCTTCCTGTGAAAAATAAGTACACTCAGGCTCCTGGTACATTAAGTAAAAGATAACAAAGGAGGTTTCAGTTGTACGGTCGAATTCTGGGATTTTATCTATTTATTTACACATTAAAAAATAGGCTTTCGATGGAACGCATGCTATCAAGAAAAAGAGGTCGAAAGGGGACTTGTTTTCCCTTGAAAAGCCGTGAACGTAATTAGTGTTCTTAAGATTGTCTCTTCGTCGAAACATGATCTAGCTTCAAAGATTTCAACGGATTACAGCCTTTTCAGTACTGCACTTCAAAGTTGTTCCCTTTTGAGGGGAGTGAGGGGAAAGGCGAGTCCCTGTGAAAGGGGACAAGATACTTGTGATGGCTACCAAATCTGAGAGTGGCTCAGTATTAGGGAGCTTAAGTAACAGCGTTTTTGCGCGAAGGACGTCAACCGGAAGTGGAGTTGTTAGCTTCAAGGCATATAAAAAGGAGAAGGCCTCACTTCCCTCCGGATGACGCGCGTCGCTCAAACGGAAGTGCGAGGGACGGACCATTAGAGGTGAAACGGGGATGGGGAAGACAAGACAGTACTGCTTTGCTTGTAAATTTTTGTTGGTTCGCCATGTGTGTATGTTTTCTGTTTGTTTGGTTTTCTCCTGTTCTGGTAGGTATTTTTCCTTCCTGTTCCGGTTGTTTGCATTTTTTCACGTGTGTCTGAGCAACAACTTTAAGCGATATGAATCATTATCTGTCAACGAAAAATTATTATTTTTAGCTTTCTGTCCTGAAAACCTTAGTATAGAGCTAAATCTTCAATTTACACCCCTATAACTGAAGCGAGACGACAAGAATTCCCGTCTTAAGATAAGTAGCTTAGTATTACAGGATGGGCTGAGGAGTAGATTCTGTATCTAATGTTCTACCCATGGCGATACTGTTTAAGACTTACGCAGATGTTAGAATTTGTACAATTTTAGGATTTGATAACATTCCCCACGAAAAAAGGGCAAAAAATGTCTATTTGTCAATAGGCTGAGCGCGGCAGCGAAGTTTCATTCGCGATTTCCAGTTTCGGACAAGTTTTCATAGCTTCGCCACTCGTCTTCCCAAGATACCAGAGGGTTTATCTCGCGCTCGCGTGCGTACGACCGAAAGCGGAAACTGCTCATGAAAAGCCTCTGTGTACAGATCACCCTCCACCTCTCCGATTTTTCCTGAGGGAAGGGGGTTCTAGACACAGGCTACAAAGATGAGGCCAACACCGACGGATACTGCTGCACGTGAGAAAAAAACGTCTGGAACCTGGGGAAACTTGCCAAAAGTCAAGGTGTTGGAAAACGGTGGTTTCGATACAAAGTCGAAACCACGGGTAACCACGGTGTTAATGGCAAGTTAGCACTGTTATACTTTAATGTTCCACAGGGCTCAATTCTTGGGCCCGTTCATGTGAGAATGATATGCAAGATTGCTTACAAGATGGCTCCTCTTGCTTTCAGTACGCTGACGACACAATGGTGCTGCATCACCCCACTCCCGAAGACTTCGATGTAGACGGATACACTCCACCTCTCACCTTGAAAGACAAGACAGTTGATAGGGTAGAGAAATTTAAGTTGTTAGGGACTTGGATTAGTGAGGACATTAAATGGAAAGAACATGTAAATGAGGTCACGTCATCACGCTATAAAGTACTAGCCACTCTAAGAAGGATCAAGAACATGACACCACAAGAGACTGAGAAGTCTATTGGTCAAAGCCTCGAGCTATCCAAACTTAACTTTAATTACTTCGTCACTTATCCACCACATTTCAGGGGCACCCAACGAGAATATAGTTCAAAACCACTTAAAGATAAGTTGTTAAACGTATTTTAGTATTTAAACGGCAGATATAGGCATATTTTTATCCCCTAAAAATTTTTCATCTGTTCGGATTTCCTAGCTGAAAGTCTAGTGATCCGAAAATTATAGGGATCAAAACTTACCTTTTCGAAAGTTTTAGCCAGAAAAAAGACTCCCGAAAATTCTAGGTGACCTTTTTAGGGTAAAAATCCGTTAAAAATAGGCAATTATACCAATTTTTAGATGTCCGAAAATCCTAGGAGAGGCAGGCAAACAAGAAATTTTACAACAAATGTTCCGAAAATTCTAGATCTCAAATCGTCTTCCGAACAGATATTTTTCCGAAAATTGTCGTTGGGTGCCCCTGACATTTCTGCAGAAAAGAGTTCAATGTGTTCAGAATGCTTGCTGCTGGTTTTGTCTTGAATCGTTTCTGTTCAGAAAGGGACGTCCTTGAGCTTGGCTCGCTACCTACGCAATGCACAATTAAACATTCTTAACTTGGACATCTAGCTCTTTTAAGTGAAGCTTGGCTTCCAGGACTCGTTAGCGACTTAATTCAATGTCCTACGCGCATATGCGAGGCGGTGTCCAGACTTAAATACTTTGAATCAAAGAAAGACTACCGTCAACTCGTGGGAACCAGCGGGGAACGTTGTTTAGAAAATAATCAAATAGTTATCAACTCTGGTTTTCCCACAGTAAATTGTAGGAAATAATAGAAATTCAGATTGTTTATCCATATATTTAATATACCATCTTTTCTCTGGAAACACATTACTTTTCTTGCTGTTTATTGCACTTATATATTTATAGAAAAACAACAAAACAAATAAGCAAAAAAAGACGAAACAAACAAAAACGGGAAAAAAAGAAAGAAAGGAGATGAGCAGGACTCGAACGCGGCACCTTCGGCTCATTGCGGAGATCTTGCGGAGTCGAAGAGAAAATGCTCATCTTCTCGTCAATCCAACCCCGAAGTTAACCATCGTACTCATCTAAGGGATGCACCATTAGAAATGTGAAGGGGGGGGTAGGACTTTCTGGAAAGGCATGTTATTTTTTTCACAACCAGCAGGAGTGCAGGATTTTTTTTTCAACCTTCAAACCCTTGCACGATTTTTTTTTTCCAAAATGACTATGCCCTCTTTTGGTCTTGTTTTACTAGACTGTTTCAACCGCGCAAATGTTTTTTGTTGTAGTGTTCCAACAGAACACGTTTGTTTTAAGTATATTTTTTTCATACTAATTGAGATTTTCTATTGAAATTTGGCGTGTGAAAACCCTGTTCAGGGTTCGCAGCCAATCAGAATGGCGAAACGACTTTCACACACGTGAAAAAAAGCGTTTCGTCCAGTCACAGATGTTTAGTACATAATGTAATAGGACACCTAAACACGTGCAGTGTTAGACATGGACTTTTTTCGCATTGTATGTCAGATAAATCTCTCTCGCTTTCTGGATCTCACTCGCAAAGCCTTGCTCGTTCAATTTCTGATGCGAACCAACTCGTGCGTAAATACCGTACGCCCGCGCTGCCCATGAAGTAATCTATACGTTCAAACGTCCGAACTGAGTTCAGTGGCAGTTGAAACAGCTACACAAGCAGATCAAACGGTGTTTTACCCAAAGTAAACAAAAAATTCCAACCAACCAAAAAGAGTTAATACAAATAGAACATAGCCTTTAAAATAGTAATTTGTGAAATGTATGTTGTGTCCTCGCTTTGACGTTGTTAACACAATCTCACTTTAATCCCATTAAAACAAAAGTATTTCAATAAAAAAGTTTATTTAATTTATAAAGTTAAACAATTATCACCACAGTCTCTTAATTTAATACTATGGCAGCTATAGAGATCAAGGGCATCAGAGTTGGTTCAAATTGAAATCTCTATTTAGCCAGTAGAAATTGTTTTTTCTGCCTGAAATGTAGTTTGACATGAATTTAGGAAGTTGGGGGAAGGGGATTTCCTGTTACAGATCACAGATTTATTTTTCAGACTGTGTAATATATTGTCGCAGTCACATTGGTTATCCAAGCAGGATATTTTTTTCTGGTTTCGTTGCAATGCAGGATTTTTTTTTCTTAAAATTTTGTTTTGCAGGATTTTTTTTTTTGTTTTTGGACTCCCCCCCCCTTCACATTTCTAATGGTGCATCCCTAAAAGACTCCTGCGTGTCTTAAATTTGGTAAGACCTCTAACCGTGTTGTAACAAATTTGCCACAAAGAAAACTCCGAGTCCGAGCAGGGAACGATGCACGTTCTCATGAGAATTTGATCACAACGAACTTCGGCGAGCGTGTGCTTCTTCGGAAACGATAGATCTTCGCACTCTCGAATTCGGATTAGCCTCGACCCGATTTCCGTCTACTACGAGTGAGCGAGTGACTAATTTGCATATCCTAGTCCCTGCAATAACTCGTGGAACGCTCGCGCGTCCCCACGAGTTAAAAATAATTCTGTTACAATTTTAAAGAGTAGGGCCGACAAGCGCCTAAGTTTAACCCTTATAAGTTGTCTTGATAAGGTTTCTTAGTTATGGTTACTCATAGAACATATGGTATTTTAGATGTTATAGTTTAACCAGTTTTTAACTGAATTATTTTTAAATAACATTATGTAAATAAAAAAAATGAATTATTTCATATATACTTTCCATCATTATGTAAATCGTTAGTTTTTAGTTAGCATGACGGATGTAGAGCTACCATGTAGACTGGAAAAACTGTCAATAAATCGTTGTTATTAATTTCTCTTGAGTAAAACGCCTTGTAAATGTCTCGGGTCATAGTCATAACGTTAACATCTAAGTCAAAAATAGATTTTGCATGGAGTCATGAGAGCAAAACGGTGCTGATATCTCAAACTAAAACTGGATAGTCAAACGAGACGTGATCTGGATCGGTAGTATTTTCCCTAAGTATCAGTGATTTTGTTACAAATAGCTATGATGAGTCCTGGGCAGCGTGCAAAGAAAGTAGTGTCCGATAGCCCGGGGCTAGTGGATGTTGCTATCGGCTTGTCTGAATGGCAAGCTGTAGAAATGACTTTCTTTGCACACTGGTCCTGGGACTCATCTTGCAAAGAATCACGAGTCCCAGTCCAGAACCATTGAGTTCCAGTTCAAAAAACAATGAATTCTTTTGGGCCTTTATGTATCATGTAGACTCTAAAACTCTCAGTCTGTATTACATTTTACCAGAATCAAGAACTCCCTGTATCGCATCCTCGGAGACCCAGGGGCAGTCAGTCGGGTCGATAAAATGTTCGTGGTGAAAGTTTACTGTAAGATCGAGACGAGCCCCTGGGCACTTACTCTTACCGAACCAGTTCCAGAAGCGTTTGAATTGCCTGCTTCTGATTGGCCAGAAAAAAATTTTTCTGTCCAATCAGCGAAGAGAAGCTGCCGGGTGACTCTCGTGTTTTCTTACACGACGTAGTTTTCCTCATCGATCGCTATAGTTGCGTAGCGCGTTCAACGGGAAAGTTTCCCGAGGAAAGTTTCAGAATAAAATGTTAACAAGCCGCAAAAACTACAACCTTTAGCACGGCTACAAGAAACAAACACTCTCCGATGAATTTTTAAGGCGGATCTTTCCAAGGTATCGTAAATTTTTATTGCTGATACGATACGCGATGCATGACTTTCACTTTCCACACCTTAATTTGCTCACATTGTTTAGTATACAACTCCAAGTTTACATTTAGATGTCCATGTTCGTTGCACGACTTCTGAAACTTTCTACAGCGTGAAAATTTCCGTTGCACGGGCCACGAAACTACGTCGATTGATCGTGGGAAATGCCGGCTAGCGCATAGCTGCAGTGCCTTCTTCTTGCTTTTGCTCCAAATTTTAAGCTTAAAAGCTTACAGCAGTTGACCGTACGAATTCTGCCGAAGTTGATAGTAGTGTTAACTTTAGATTCGAGGGAAACGTCCAGCAAGCGCTTGAAGAAGGCTTGCAAAGATTTGTTATTGAGAAGATTGTGAAAAGAAGAGATGTTCTTGGGCAATTGATAGAAGAGTCTAACCTTCCAAATGTTGCCTGTAAGCTAGGGGGTTTAAAAATCGTTAGATGCTAAAGGTTATGAATTCCCTTGTAATACTTTGGTCATAGTGATTTCATCTCTCATGTCAGTTGTTGAGGACCAGGTAAAGTAGTCGAGGTCACTAGGAATTCAGGCCGCTTACTTAGGGGAAAGCAAAACGAAAGATCGAGAAATATTGAATGGATAGGGAGCGTTTTCTTTGTTGTATGGAAGCCCGAAATCATTAACTGGGGGACAAGAAATTCAGGGCAATGTTCTCTACGGAGTTTTACCAGAAGAATCCTGTTGCAGGTACATACAGCTGTTCATTGGTAAGTATGCTGATTTGTTTACTAGAAAGGGTGCTACACTGGATTCATTGTGGGGAGTTCTGAAGGGGTAAAATGGGATTTAAGTCACTGGCAGGGGGATTCTATCACTGAGAATGGAAAAAAATGTAGAAAATGGGAATTGAGGGTTAAACAGTTTCAATGGGATTGTTATCCCCTCTACAGGACCCTCATTATACTTAGCAGTAGATCTGGCTTTTATTCAAGGATGCTCAGTAATCTTATGTCTAAAAGCTGACAGACACTTCACAAGAATTATCATGTTTTTTGTCACCATCTATTGACAATTAAAAGCTGATAAAGTAAGCCTTGTGACTGCTTAAGATAATAGTGCAATTGAACATTTACATATTACAAATGGAAAAACATCCCATAATACAGAACTACAGATGCCATTACATTAATTTTATTTTTAAGCTGTTGAGATTGTTTTTTTTTTTACTTTATCATTATTGGAATTCACATGTCTACTTATACTACTGCTTGACTTATAGAAATACTAGGGAGCTTCAATATTTTATTTTATTTTAACAACAACTTGCAGAAGAGAAAAAAATCCTTCCTTTTTTGATGACAGTAATGAAAACAGCAGAATCATTCCAAGCCACTTATGTTGTGACATCAGTGCCAAAGACTGTTAGTCTGCTTAAAGAAAATCAAGATGATCTGAGACAAGAATTTCAAGAATCAAATCTTCACTGCTTGTATTCTAGAATTTGTATTCTCTGATTGTCTTCTATAGGAAACAATAATTGTTAATTGTCATAAATTATGTACTGTGGAAGGTATTTTAGAGACACTGTGTGTAATGGTGACCATGCAATGAAGGTTTTTACCTTTCTGAAGAGGGTGTTTAAAGATTTAAAAATAATTATAAATGAAGAATATTATTGTCAGATGAGGAGAATTATAATAGGGAAGTTGTAAAATATCAAAAAAATGCACCAAAGGAAAATTGTTAATATTGCAGCATTATTCTTTCAAAATAAGTCCAATCTTGTAACATCAATTGCAAGGGAGTTAAAACAATGGCACTGTGGATGTGTTTGAGGGGGTCAGTAGGGGGAAACATCAAGCCAATCATAGATAAAAAGTTTGGCAAAAAATCACATATTATGTGAAATTAATTTTATACATGTATTTGTTAAAAGATATCTTATAATGAAAATTCATTTGTACTATATTAGCCATAATTCTAATCACAGTGAAGATTAACCCAGTAAGCCTGACCCTGACCCAGGTCCTTGAAATCAAGAGCTGAAGTTGGATCTTTGGAAAGTGTCCCTATTCCTTGGTCTCTTCTCCCTGGAATTTCCTTAAGAGCGTTCACCTCTTGTAAAGTTTTAGTGACTACAAAAATATCTATATAGACCTCCCACCCATCCACGATTTCTCAACTCTATACCTACACGTGTCACTCCCTGCGCCTTTTATCGCCCTCCAAAACTTTCACACCAACCACTTTCAAACATTTTTCGCAAACTCAACTTTATTTTTTTTTTCTTCGCTTATCCGTAAAAACAAACCCACACAGCCTGCAAAAATCGACCTCACTTAAAAAGTCACGATTCAGCACAAAACCGGACCGAGATTTCGAACTAAACACAACGGCTGTATTTAAAGTACTTACGGTAAGGGAGTTTGCGCGAAAGCAAGAAGGTGCGCACTGCATCAAGCCAGCAGTTCCCACGATCAATCGACGCAGTTGCGTGGCCCGTGCAACGGAAATTTTCACGCTGTAGAAAGTTCAGAAGTCGTGCAACGAACATGGACATCTAAAATGTAACCTTGGAGTTGTATACTAAACAATGTGAGCAAATTAAGGTGTGGAAAGTGAAAGTCATGCATCGCGTATCGTATCAGCAATAAAAATTTACGATACCTTGGAAAGATCTGCCTTAAAAATTCATCGGAGAGTGTTTGTTTCTTGTAGCCGTGCTAAAGGTTGTAGTTTTTGCGGGTTGTTAACATTTTGTCCTGAAACTTTCCTCGAGGAACTTGCCCGTTGAACGCGCTACGCAACTATAGCGATCGATGAGGAAAACTACGTCGTGTAAGAAAACCCGAGAGTCACCCGGCAGCTTCTCTTCGCTGATTGGACAGAAAAAAATTTTTCTGGCCAATCAGAGGTAGGCAATTCAAACGCTTCTGGAACTGGTTCGGTAAGAGTAAGTGCCCAGGGGCTCGTCTCGATCTTACAGTAAACTTTCACCACGAACATTTTATCGACCTGACTGACTGCCCCTGGGTCTCCGAGGATGCCTGTATCGTAAAACACAACAAAGACTAAAAGAAATATACCTCGTTAAAGAACAACCGCAAGAAGAGCCACAGAAATCACATTGACAGGGTATCCTACAAAAACTTAAACATCTTCACCTCGATAGATCGACCATGCGTCCCACGGGACATATGCCATGAGTTATTTTGCGTCTTTGCTGCTTTTAATCCGTCGGAGACGCAGGACACAGAGGTATCAAAATAGCTGAAGTGCGAGTGGTACAAGCTCCCGCTCTGAAAGCGACCACCTCGAGTCCTTCCTGAACAATGTTTCCATGGCGACAGTGCTTACCATCAATCCTCTAAGCGGACTGCTCCGATAACGGGCACTTCTCTGCTTCCCGAGGGAGCCCACCATCGGGAGTTTCTTGCCTAGTCCCAAGGCCTCATTTTTCATCGCGGCCAAAGCGTTTCGGGTCACGTGGTCCATGCGAAAATGTGGGCCGTTTCCCGCCCGTTCGCCTCGGATACGTCACCGAAACGAATTGACCGAGAGGGACTGGGAAACGCCGTACAGGGACTAGGCAAGGGAGTTTCATCTGTTACTCTACTGGGATAAGGAAGAGGGAAACCGGAAAAAAGCTCGAGAGACGTTATGCTCATTTAAAATCCACTCAAAAACTCGACGATAATAATTAACCAAACTGCTTTATTCTTTTTACATTACAATACTTTCATTCGTAGAAAATCTCTTTTGCGTGGCCTCTGCTTTCAACTTAACACAACCCGGACACAATGGACTCCACAAACAATTAATAGTTTTCAACTTTGGAATCAAATTGCTATACTAATGTAATAGCCCATCATTTAAAGCGAGTCAGTCAAACAAGCAGCCAGCAAACACTCCTGTGACCAAGATCAAATACTACCACAACCAACGGCACCACAAGAAAGTATTTTCCAACTGATTCCGTATGACAAAATAAATTAGTCGTTCACAGAAAATCTCACGCTGGCCAGTTAAGAAACTGCTCTATTTTATGACAGACTAGTACATTACAACGCAGGCGTCAATGTCTCTGTTTTGTGATATATAAATATCAATTATCACTGAAATGTCTGTCTCCCCTGCAGCTGCTACTGAGACTGTGGGTTCCAGGGAAAGAAAAAGAAAAAGAAGAAGAAGAAGAAGAACAAAAAAACAGCTGCAAGAGAGACCAATGGCGTACAAATATCCATCCCTGCAGTAGCAAGTTGCTGATGCCTGGATCTTTTTAATATAATTAATTTATCCCATGCCCTGGTGAGGTGGGTCGTGGACTGTGGACTGCGGACTGCAGACTGCATCTCCCAAGTCATCTTCACCCATGCAAACTTCTTTACGCGGTCAAACAACATCTCATCACTCGACATAACATCCACAATACACTTGGCAATGCATCTTTGTCCGAAGGTCAACATAATAATATGTTGATCTCTGAAGTAATTGAAGTTCTGTGCACTGGAAGGAGAAATGAAGTGCAAGATCTTGCTTGGTCACTTGCTGAACTATTAAGAGGAGGTAAAATAGTTTCACACTTGCTGCATGCAGGTGGCTTACAACAAAAGCCCTCAAGCTTGTAACTAGGTCAGTTCTTGTAACTTTATGCCAAAAGCTCCATCAAAATCTTCCTAACTCACTGAAGTTATGCTTTTTAATTTAGTTGTAAACGAGAAGCTACTGCTGAGGGGGTCCACGCCCACGCTGTCCTCCCCTGTCACCCCCACGGCCACCTCTGGGTGGACCTCCACGGTTTCCTCGTCTTTGGTAATTATCCTGAAAAAAGGAACAAAAAACAATATGTCATTCACCACACTTGCTTGGTACTCTGTGGTTGTCTTGGGTGCTCTGTGGCTTCCATAAGAGAAAAGTTGTTCCTGTGAGGAAGCATAACATCAAAGGATACTGTCTGCTAGTAAATGGACCAGAAAGCTTTATCAAAGGGCCTGGATAGCAGCAGACGAGTTATAATTTTACGAAAAACAACATTTCTGATACTGTCCTCTTCAGTTTGAATTGCGGAAGAGAAAAAAAACATATAACAATTATTAACAGTAACACCAAGTACATTTAAAACTATCTTTATGGTCAAACATTATCACGTTCCCTTATTATGTTGTTATAGTTTTTTTTTTTTTTCGCCTTTGCAATTCGACATACTTTGTATAATTTCAAACTGAAGATGACAGTTTACCTGTCGAAACATGGCCTGTTCCAGGCATTCAGATAGTAGAGTGTTTCCCCCCCCTGCCCCCCTTTTGTACCCCGTGTACAATTTAACTCGCTCCCCACTGACTTCTGCGCTCTACTATCTGAACGCCTGGAACAGGCTATCGAAACATGTGGTTTAGTATGAAAACCAACGTCTTTTTTTTTTCAAATTATCGTGAAAGTTTTCCAATATTAATTTCTACCTGTTGCTGTTTAAATCCCCCATCTCTTCCTCCTCTTTGTCCACCAAAGCCCCCTCTGCCTCCACGCCTATTTCCTCTATCTCCAGACGGGCCACCACGGCGATTGTAACCATCTCCTCTACGGAAGCCTCCACGGCCTCCACGTCCACCGCGGGGGAAGCCAAAGCCATTAGAATGGTTTACAGCGTCAAAGCCACCTGTAGGATTGAAAAGGTACCATTTGTAGAGGTTTAACAGAGCACAGAGACCTAACTGAACTCAGACTTAAACCGACCAACATACTACAACCGTATTAAACTCCTGCCTACTTCAGCTAGCTCCTATGGCTTCCTCAAAAAAAATGGAAAGTATGTTTTGTGTTCAGAAATATGCAAACCACTGTTCATCAAAGAAGGTCATTGTGGCTGAAAGCAGCTGATATTTTATGATCTTACTACTGGTTTCCCCATTAAATGACAAGTGCAGAAATTCCGTACTGACAACATACGAGTTTACTATCACTACCAAGATATTAATAGTGCTTCGGATTCATTGAAGCAAATTTCCCATGTAGCAAGACAAATCAGAAGCACTACCCAAATCTGAGTAGTGATACATCATTACTATGGAATTTCTGCACTCGTTCTTCAGAATAAATTCATTCTGTGAGGAAATTAATGTCCACTGTTTCCTCAGGCTTCTGCAATAGTCAGTGAGCTGGACTTGCTAGAGTTCGAGTTCTGCTCTGGTCACAAACTATCTGTGGCCATGATTATAGCAACCAAGACTTTCAGCTATCTTAAATTATTTGATGACTATTTTAGTGTTGTAGCTGGAGCAGCTACAAGAAACCATAAAGAATGGACCAACCCTTTTAATACAGTCATCTCTGTTGAAGAACACTTAGTAACCAGGGACAAGGCCATGATGAAGTATTAATTTTGAACAAAACTTTAATACTGGATATCCTGGATTTCATATAATCTGCTGCAGTTCAATTTTAACCTTGGTGAAATTTTGTTTTGAGGTATGGTAACATATGATAATGAGTATAAAACAAAGGGAAACAAAATTTAAGCCAAGAATAAAATTGAACCACAACCTATCCATTTAGGCACCATAAAATTTTATTCATTGATAGATTACACCATAAAGGCTCATAATAAAGAAAAATTATAACTATAATAGGGCAGGCTAAAAGGACATTTTAAAACAGATCAGTTCACTTACTTGTGTCATCTCCTTGTTCACCAGCATTTCCTTCACCCCCCTGTTCAATCCATCCTTCATCTCCACCCTGAGCAGCAAATCCACTACTTTCAGGGGGGGCTCCTTCACTCAGATTTGCAGCGGGAGCTGATGGTTCTGCTACAGCCTTTGGTTTAGATTCTACTTCCGATTCACTCAAGAAATTCAGGCCATGTTCATTGGAAGCAACGGTTGCAACATTACCTCCTTCTTTTTCACCAGGGGCTGTAGTGTTTTCTCCATTAAAGTGAGTCTCTGTTGGCCCATTATTTGCCTCTGCCATCTAGATAAGTAATAGCATACTTTTAAAAAGGCCATTCGTTCTGTTGGTAGGTCAAAAATCCTAACAATAAACATACAGGGTATTGATTGTATTCTGGAATAAGAATGTGCAAAAGTTTTGTTGCAAATCTCTTGTATTCTGCTTTTTGGTCCTCTCAAACACTCCAATCACTGGGATATCTTATTTCAAGCAGATTTCTAGTTATTGCAAGTAGCGAATGCCAAAATGAGTGATTTCAAGAGTTCCAGACTACAGTAAATCACACACATGATACTAAGACCTAACCCTATCTATAGCTGAGGAGTTTAACTTTGCCTAAAAAATTATACATTCAGCCAAACACGAAGAGATTTTAAAATGTTATTCACATAATGCTCAGACTATTCCCTAACTTATTGTCAAATAATTTTTGACAATATTTTTACTGTACACTGTTATAAGTGATGTTTTCTATAGACAAATTTATTGCTGGTTAGTACTCACTTCTGTTTGTTGGGCATTATCTGCAGTTCCTTCTTGATCAGCTTCAGTGTTCTCATTTTCCGCAGCTTCCTCCTCCTCTTCCTCCTCCTCCTCCTCTTCATCACCTTGAGATTGCTCAAAATAACCACACTTGTTGATTGATGCAACCAGTTCATTAAGTGCCTTGTCTTCACAGAGTAAAGGAAAAACAGGTACAGTAATGATCATCAACATCCTTTCACGGGTTTATAATGAACCAATTCAACGACCTGCTCCCAGTTGGGTTGTTAGCTTAATTGAGAGAGTGCTGCACCGGTATTGCAGAGGTCAAGAGTTCGAATCCTTTACAAGCCTGAATTTTTTCAGGCTTTCTTTTCACACTGCAAAAGTTGTGTATATAACTGCGAGGATCATCCTTCATTTAATTAGGTGCAGTAATGTGGCCTAAAAAATGACCACCTAAAATGCCACAATCTAATTCCTCACTGCAAAAGGTTTTACCCAGAGTCCAAAAGCTTCCAAATCAGACAGCAGTAGGATTTCTATCATCTTAATTCCATGACCCAAGGTAAAAGATGGCAATGCTCATTATTAGTCTCGCTTGCGTAAGCAGCGAGACTCCTAATGTGCAACGTATTTTTTGTCGTATTTAGGACACAAAAAGGGGATCACTGTGCCAGGCGTTCCTTGCGGAGACCGTGGAAACTGGGACTAAGAATCATTGCACCATTGAAGTCATGCATGTTTTGCGAAGAAAGTTTAGGAAAGATTAATTTTAGAGCTTTTCAGAAACATGTCAGTCCACGAATTCTATCGCTTCAAAGAAATTGATTACTTTGGAATAAGTGAACACTACTGGGTGGTCAAAAAAAATAAGAATCTTAATTAGCAAAACCACAATGGTCGGGGGTTGTAAACTTTCATTGTATGCAAATGGATCTTGTGATGAGCATGCGGCTTATTTTCAGCGATGATTGAAATGATGTGCCATGTAAATCACTTTTTGATCTCTGTTTCTCTGGAATCGAAGCTCTTGAATTTTCATGTATTTACACGCGTATAGCCTGCGACCACAGACATACGGTATTTCTGGTCGTCGCTAACATGCATACTAAATCAATTCAGAAAAAAATAAAAAGTATCGACCTTAATAAAGTAGGAAGTAAAAAACCTTTAGTGAGTAAATTCAGTTTAGTGTAGAATTAATTGCCTCCTCATTTTTTGATCTAATCTCCAAGCAAGTGAGACTGAATGCTGCTGTAAGAGAATTCTTGTTAAATAAATCCTCGCAAAGATCATCCCTCAAATGAGATCACCATGAAAAATTTGAAGTACATCTACTTTACCCGTACCCTTTACAGATCTCAACTAATTTTGAAAGTTACTTGAGAGACAAAAAGATACAGGTTGTTTCTACAACAGGTTCAGGGCTGGCCTCCAAAAACTTTACAATATGTTGGCTGGCTAATAACTGCTGTTCCTTAATTGGCTTCTCTTCCTCTGCACTTGGGGTGATTAGTTTGTAAAACTTGTCAATCTGGACAAAACTTTCCTCAGACACAACCTACAAAAAAGAAATGCACACGTACTTTTTTATTGCATGGAAATAGTAAACCTCTTAATCAAAAGTCCCAAACGAAGAGACACAAATACAAAAAGAGGTCAGTAATCAGTCAAGATTTCTTAGTAAGTCCTAAGGATAAAATCAGCTGTTCCCACTGATAGATCATTAATAATAACATCTGATAAAATTAATCCATGTTTTTGTTTGTTATGTCTCAGCAAAAAAGACTGCCAGGGTAAGAAAGAAACTTACAATGAATTAACAGTTTACTGTGATACATGCAATGAATAATCAAAATTTTTGTGCTTGCAAATATTATACTAAAAACAGCAGTGATCAAAATGAAGAATATGCCAAAATATCTGTTAGATGTTACTATCACTTTGCTGCAATTGGTCAGATCACAATGGACTTTTCAAGTGCACTTTTGAAGTGCACTTATGACTAACTTGTGTGTGAACGCGTCCTGTTCCCCTTGACTAGTCGTACTTAGTTGCCACAGAAACTTCAAAACCTCTAAGGGCCAAAGTACACTCTCCAGTAAAATTGAGACTACACTTATCCAATCAAAGCGTTGGAAGCTTATTATCAAAGAGTCAATCTGATGATCATGAGCCGCAACTTTCACTTTCTCAGTTCAAGTGACCAACTTAGCAAGAAATGATGAATGAGGATACTAATCTCCACAAAATAAAGGTAGGTTTTCTCAGTTCTGATTCAAGAACTGTTTAGCAAATTTCATGATTCCTTTTTTATTTGACAGACACAACATTAATGTAAATGTTAAGACTTGGCTGGGGAAACAAAATGACCTATGTTCCACAACAAGCGATTTCCCTGTTGCGTCATTCATTGAATGAATTCCTATTTTCAACCCATTCACGCCAGCTTTTCATGTCCACCTGCAGTAATAAGCAGTCATAATTTACAAGATGAGTCAACTTCATGACTCATGAAAGAAACGGCGAGCACGTCAGTGCACTTCAAGTGCTTTTCAAGTACACCTGAACTCAAGTGCATTTAGGGACCTAGTGTGAACCCACCTAATTTGTAAACTTAATCAGGTAAGGTGGTGGTAGTTACACTGGATGAAATACAAATTAGCAGCATGTGGGATGTGGTCAGATGCAATGCAAGAAAATTCAAGATGGGTTCAGCGGAACATAACACACTTATGTGAATCTTAAGTTAGGACAAGAAAAACTCATTGCAACAGTTTTACATGTCATCAGTAAATGCTTAGAATTTGTCCTTAATAACCATTGACAAGATTATCAAAATTGCTTTAAAATATTCTGACATTTAAATAGGCCATTTGCATGATGGCATCATTTTACTAATACTACCAGAATCCGTCCGAGTTTTCTTTCTAGGGTTAGGGTTATTGGAGTTTTTGTCATTAAAACCTCGCTGGGATTACCAATTTAATATAAAAGAAGAACAAAATGAATTCTGGTCATTGTACTAATGCAAATTTACTGTTTGTTCTCAACAGGGCAGTTCAGAGGTTGGCTGAGCTTTGGATAACTACAGTGCTGCTCAAAAGTAATTTGACAGTCACTCGCGTCTCGATCCTCGACACTCGAGCAGTACTGTATAATGGGCTTGTCACTTGACTGATCTTTCAAACAACAAATTCATCAAACAGACCACATCTGTTACTGTGGATTGCGACAAACGGATTTTGCCATCCTTGCTACTTCCGTAAAACAAAGTTTGTGCTTTCAAAAAGTATCCACGCACAAAGGGCTGATTGAACGGCTGACAAAATTCCCTGCTTGTTCTGTACTTTCGAAACGAAAATGTAAACTTTTTGCTGTCAGCACCTAGCTTAAAATTACCGCCAATCAACAAAAAGTAAACAAACAAGCACGAATGTCTTATAATTATATATTCCACTGCAGAGCAGTTCCAAGTTTCTTGTCTGCAAAAGATAACAAATGAAATAGCCTTGGAGGAACAAGTCCTAGGATTTCAAATCCTATGGATAACAATTTTTTGGTTCCGTGCCCAGAGATCATGGGAAACCATCGGTAACAATTTTTTTGGTTCCGTTAAAATTCAAGTACCCACTTTTATTTCTTATAATGTACAAAAACATGTTGTTAAACATACTTTTAAATTAAAGAACATCAGTGTGTACTATTATTTACAAAAACTTCAATGTCTATTAAAATGTCAGAAGAAGGTCAAGGTAAGTGTTAAATGTGTGAGCATGAAAGTGTCACTGTGACTCCTCTTCCATCCAACTAAAGAAGTATACCCACTTGTTTGTTACAGATCTATTGCAATGCTCCAAGCTGCGACCATTTTGGTCTCCATGGCGAGTAGAAAAAAATTTTGGCGACTAAAACTTGCAGTTCAGCTATCATGTGGCAAGCCATTCTAGTTTTTCTAGTAGTTAGTGTTTTAAAGATAAAGTGAGATAGACATTTGTATTAAATATCATTAATGCTCTGTTCTCTTTATAATTTGGCTAGATTTCACCCAGGCTTGTTCTCTGGGTATTAAGCCTTGAGATGTTGCGTGCACCTGAAATTCGATTGTGACGATTGGGCAGCCATTTTGATTCTTTCAAATATTCACGTAGTGTTACACAAAGTGTTCCTTTTTTCTGGTGAACAGTATTTTACGTCTGGCGACCATCTTTTAATTTTAGGTTGCCAAAAGGCCACTTTGGAAAAAGTTGAACTTGGAGCACTGTATGGTCTTTTTATATAGAGAGTTCTGGGCCTCATCATCAGTTTCAACAGTGAAATATTGTCACTAGAAGACCACCTTAGATTCTATATGTTTTTAAACTTTTGGAGTCATATTTTTTTCCTTGTTTTTAACTGCAAAACATCTTTCATGCATGAGTCATCAGTAACATGCAATGCCTTTTGGGAACAATTAAAGATGGTGAGTCATAGAATTGCTCTACTAGTTAAGAATCCAAGTGATAATATATCAGTATATGTCACTGTGAAACTATTTTTTGGTTCCTTTATTCAAAGATCACGGTAGCAACACTGTACTGGAAAGGATTGTTACTGTGAAATCCTAGGGCTTGAGAAGCCTCCAGTAATTGTGACTTTTGTTTTTTGAAATATTTCATCGCTGTTGTATGAATTTAAAAGTTGCAAATTGCGTGCTTAAGCAAAAGGTTTCAAATTACAAGTGACATATGCAAATTTTCCTTACAAGTTAGCATTTTCTATCTCTCTGCAAATAGGTACACTCGGAGATTTCTCATATCTTTTTTACAGCTTTAACTTTACCTTTCTAATTTTGCTACACTTCTTGTAGTTTTTTTTGAACAGCTTGCAAAAGTAAATGAGAGTTTTCTAAAAAGATTCACAGCTGCTATCATAAACTTCAAGATCATATTTCTCAGTAGGTTTAATGGGCCCTTTGCAGCTAGCCATTCATGTTGCTGAAGAGCAAAAGTCGCACTGGGGCAAAACAAACAATGGAAATTACCATTTAAAATTATGTATGCCTTTTCAGCATGGTGGTTTTGTGACATGTGAAAGGCTAGCTGCAAAGGGCCTTTTTATCTAAGCTGTCACGACTAACATAATTGAGCTTACATACCGTTACAAAATATGCGTTAACAATCAAACCGCTCTCATAATTCTTAACATAGAATTCATGTAAAAATACAGCGACTCGGTTATCCGAAATTCAAGTTCAAAAACCCTGCCACTGGTCCTTTTTTTGTCACCTAAAAACCTTATGCATGATATGTACATGTCACAGGGCTGACGGTAGATGCGAATTGTCGCTCTATGTCTCTCAAGAAATAAATCACTTTCTCTAAACCCTTTCACGTGATGAATATTCAGAATGAAAGTTTGTCGAAACTGGATTCTCAAGTGTTGAAACATGAACAATTCGTTCCACTTTTGAGATGCAAGAATTGAGTTTCAAGTCTTGAGTCAAGATTGTCAACTTACTTTTGAGTGGTACTGTTTTACCAAGTTACTGTAAGTTACATGTATGCACAGCAGGATAAGCGGACAGTTTTTTTTTTAAAAAAAAAAACTTACCACAGCACCATTGCTACCATTTAAAAAGTCTGCCCGCACATCCTCTGACAAGTTGTCCATCAACGCCTGCAGTTCCAGTACCTGACACACCTTAGAGATATCTCCTTCACGCTGTGCTGCGAGCTGTGCAGCCTGATCTCGCTTAGCATTTTTCTTTTGAAGCTTTTGATGCTGCAGATAAAGAAGGCAATAAATGAAATTATGTTAATCTTTGCACTTCTCTATCTTGTTTTCAGCACTGCATCAGTCTTGGACAAGGAAGCACAACAGGCCATTATTTTACATCTTGTCCTGAGCCTCAAGTGCAAAGTCTTTTTGGTGTACAGATAGCACTTATTTTCATATGAAGTGTTTTGCGGTTGGTTTCATTTTGAAACAAGGATTTTCTCTTTAAGCCTGGTATTCATATGTCGGAGAAATCCCAGACGGGATTTACTTTTTCCTGACAGTCCCAGATTTTGCTGACCAATAAACAACTGGAAATCATAGACATTCCAAATCCTGTGAGATCCCTGGGGACAAATCAGGAAAATCAACAAAGGGAACTCAACTACTGCTCTGAAAATTAAGTGATGTATCTTGGAAACACTGATTGATTTATAACAACTTTTTAAATTAAGATCCCTGTTTTCACTTACTTCAGAGTAGATCTGAGTAATGTTCTTTTGTAGATCTCTAGCAAACTCAAGGTTCTGTTCCACTTGTGTCAGTTGACCAACTGCAAGCTGAAACAAACAAAGGCAAGGGAAAATTAAGTTCTCCATGCAAGATTTTTGTACAGTCAAACCCATAGTACGTAAGGGGATCATAAAACTGTCTGTATTAACGGGGTACCAGCATTAAGCAGGTAGGTCATGTTGTAAGAATAGTGCTGAAAAAAAGGACATCTACATTGTCCAACTTAACACCTCTAACTTCCACAGAGCCATTACTCTGTGAATTGTTTTATAAATAACTGACTCAAAGATGGTACTCTGCGTAGACTCAATTGTGGTAATAAAAGCCAGCACGCAGTTCACAATGAAGTGTGAAGTGCTTGTAATAGTGAGGTTCACTTTGTTTAAGAATCCACTGTTGCTGGAAAGTAGGCTTATCTTCAAGGAAATATTCTTCTTTGCTTAACTTAAGCCTTCCAACAGCTGTTTACTGAAAATCCATCTCTCTCTGGAGTGGCAATTTTTTATCACTTCTATATAAGTGACTCACACACTAACTGTTAATTTTCACGCAGAGAAAATCAAAGGTGGAAGACTATGATGAGTCCCTGTTCACAGGGTAAAATTCCAACAGGTGAAATAGCCTTGAAAAAGCAGTGTCATAGAGATATATGGTGACAAATGACACAAAGATGGATTGAAATTGCCACATGGACATGTTCAAATACAATAATAGAATAATGACTGGGAAATGGCTTCCCCCTCAACGCATAAAATGGTAGGCTTTGAAATTTGAATTAGGGCATGCACCTCCCCCCCCCCCCCCCCCCAAAAGTGCCCCTATGATAGATGCATTAAAACAAAGGGTACATAGCATTCCAGTAGGGGAAACTAGAAATTTCCAGTGTTCCTATTTATAAATTAATCACGACTAAGAGATGGGAATGGGTGTGTAGCTCAAACTGTGAGCCTGAGTGCTTACTGCTGTATAAATACCATAGAAAGTTTAACATCGCATTTAAGAGAAAAATACACAAATAATCCAAAATAAAATCACTCAGGCTTAACTGGTCATGTGCGCTGCCTGATACAAAAGCCCAAAAACCCAATGGGAAAAAAAATTGGAACATATCCCCCAACCAATGCAGTCACACAACCAATGGGAGTTAAAAGGCAAAAACAATCAGTAAATAAATAAAGTAAGATAAAATAAAATAAAGTAAAAAGTTGGAAGTTTGAGAACTGAGATGACTGCATTACAACTGTCAAAACCTTACCCACCTAACAACAACAGAGTCAATTAACACCATAACGGCTCCCATGCATTCATACCAATAGGAAAGTAATTCCATTCTGTGTCACTGTCACTGCATTTTTTAGCTCGGCCGAATGTAAAATAAATACATATCTTTCAATGTAACAGTTTTTGTCGCTTACCATCCTGACATAATCAGTTGAATTAAGGATCGCAATTTGAAGTTGAAATGGAACTAATCAATATTTGCGATGCTAAGCTGAGTTATTTCAACTTACTATGCTATGGTAAGAGACCAAACAGGTCATATCATTTCCAAAAGATCACTGCTATGGCACAGTTAACATTGTACTTGTTTGCTTCATATTTTTCACAATAATAATTAAATATTCTCATAACACTTTAAACTCTATGTTTTTCTGAATTTTGTAGTACTTTGTATTGTTTTGTTTTGTTGACAGAATAATTGGTTTCCAGGAATTATTTAAATGCCTGGGCCCCAATCAAAAAAGAAACGTTCGTACACTACATTTGGGGTGAGGACAAAACATGGACCAGGGGTCCATGGACCCCCTCTTTGGACCGGGTCCATGGACCCCCTGTCATGGACCAGGTCCATGGACAGTTTTTTTTTAATTTTTATAAGAAGGTTTTGCACCAGATCCATGGACACTCAAAAACAGAAATAGTGCCAAAAAAAGATTTGACGAGACGCTGTCGACCAATGCTCACGATTGATCACAAATATTTAGTTGTGCTTACATGACATACACTCTGCTTGCACGTGTGCAGTCACAAGACTGTTAAATTAAGCTGATTCAAAAGTTATCACCAAGAGAGGAATTAGGCGCTCCAGTACAAAGATTCGCATCACCCTTAGAAAAACAAGCTGGAGTTAAGAATTCATTGCTTTTAGAGCAATCATGACTGAGTCACATCGCAATTCTCCATAGTTGATGTAGCTTCAGTTTAAGCTACAATCCCTGCCACTTCTTCTTCTTCAAGATCTGGATCTGTAAATCACTATCCGTGAGAATTTATAATCGTCCTGCTAAAAGCGCTAAGGAGCTGGGCCCAGCGTGACAAAACATTGCAGGAAAAAGTGACATTCATGGACAAAAAGAAAGTGGCTTAGAATTATTCAGATCCAGGATGCACTTTGGAGAAATTAAACAACCTAAAACCCTTTTGATCAGCCACAATGAACAGCTGTACATTTTAAAAGAGGTAGAAAATCAATATGTGTGTCACGACCTCTCGGTATGAAATAAGCGGCAAAAATTCACATTTGCTCAGTCAAAAGGTTTTCCTCCGAAGCATAATCCACCCATCAGAGAAAACAATTCATTGGAACAAGCAGCATTTTAGCATGAGGTACACCCCCCCCCCCCCTTTTTTACACTACGTAAGCACAATTAAACATTACTGATCAATGGAGCATTGTTTGTTGTTGTTGTTGTTTTTAACCTTATTTTTGTACTATTTCTGTTTTTGTTCATTTCTCATTATTAAAAAAACTGTCCATGGACCCGGTCCATGACAGGGGGTCCATGGACCCGGTCCATGAAAGTGGTCCATGGACCCCTGGTCCATGTTTTGTCCTCACCCCTACATTTGTACTGCACAATTATCGATTGATTTCAATGAAGCATGACAACCCTGACAGTTGTCTGCTAAATATAAGAAATTTTCCTAACCAAGAAGAACATTTAAAGTTAAATAGTGAATTTAAATGATCACAAGATTGCGCAAAATTAAGGTGATCTCACGTCACACGATACAACATCATATTGAAGAACGAATACTGCAACTATCTCTCGTCTTCAACAAACGGTATCTAATATTCAATAACACTTCTATGAAACAGATTAAGTTTAACTGTATAAATAACACTGGGAAAAACAGGTAGGGTGATACGTCTGTTAAAGAACCGGACAAATGCGTTTGAAGGAAGAAACTCTTCGCTTTTACTAAACATACTCATTTTCCGCCACGTTTGAAAAGTTGCGCAAAAAATTGGCCATTTCAAAACGCACCTTCTGATCGTCATTTAGTGTTTGCCCCTCGTCCACCAGCTTCTTGTACGAATCAAGCTTTCCCTGCGAACAGAAACAATGTCTCAGCGGCGAGAAACACATGTCAAAAACTCAACCATCATGGCGTGGTCGAACCGTCGGTGGATCGCGTTCGATCGCTCGCCTCAAATGTAAGTTAACTCACCTTCCGTTTTTCAAGATTACGGACTTTCTTTTCCAAGACATTCAGGACAGATTTGGTAGCGTCGTTGTTCTCCATCTGCGCTGAGATCTGCATGGAAGATTGCGATGAAGCACTTGGCATAATAGTCACTAGTTACTCCTCCGAGTTACAAGCCCCTACTGTCTTTGGATTGTACCATGTGCTCTCTGCCTGACGTCATCACCGCTATCCTCAAGGGGTGCGGTTGCGGATGGCATCATGGGAAATATTAGTGGGCAGGCTAAAAATGACCATAGACACCTATTCTTGGAAAATATTAACACAACATTTATTTCATCAAGCGCCCTGGGCCCTTATGTTATTAGATTTTTGGACCTACAATCTTGGACAAAATAGATGGAAAATTTGTACCTCCCTCCCCCACAAAACAAGGATGGGAAAATGGCGCGGTTTGGCTTTTGCGCAGTTTCAACCTTGATCATGATTTGAGGGTGATGGGGGTTCGCTGGCATTTTATTCTGTCCAAGCTAAGATTTTAGGTGTGCGCTTATTCCAGGCTGGGCGCTTATTTAATTTTTCGCCGGTTTCAGCAAGTAGTTAGTTTATTTTGTAACAAAACAATAATAATAATAAAACGTGAAGATGTACCAAAGTATAATTTCAACTTTTCATTGAACGTCCAGACATGTAAAATACTCAGAAAACTCGGTCTTTAGGGAAGACTGTAAGAAATACTTTGTCGATTTCAGTCTCATTGTTAGTACTTAGTAAGGCAAACGTTTTGAGGGGAGGGGCCCGTGGTCGGTGCTTATTCGAGGCTGGGCGCTTATTAACTTTTCCTACCTTCAAGTTGGGCGCGTATTCGAGGCTGGTCTCACTTAGGGTGTTCTGGGTAAAACGCCATCATACTTAGCCGTGAAGGTCTCGTTTAGGGTTGCACGTGAAAAAATACAAAAATATCTGTATTGTCTGTGTTTTAACATGGTCTCTTTTAGGGGTCAAAAAAAGCTTGGACTACTCCCAGATCGGTCTCTTTTAGGGGTTTAATTCAAAATTTCCGATGAGCATCCCCACCCCTTCATATGCGGGTTCCCCCCCGGGGTGTGGCGCTCATTCAACGAACGGTTTTTTTTTGTTTTCTGTAATATGACTGGACTAACTGTTGGGTCTTTCTGGCTGATTTTCAGACAACTAGTACACGCTATACCTTGCGTGATTGAGACACTTAGCTGACTTTCGTTACTTGGATTACTTTAGTTAATTTGCGTGCTTACTTGGCTTTATACAGTAGAATCCCGATAACTCCAACTCGGAAAACTCAAACTCCCTCTAAATCTAGACTGTTCACAGTCCTCTAGAGCTTTGCGCCGTGACGGGCTGCCATCTTGCATGAGTGTCAAAACTACTTAGGGGTGGGGGCGGTGACGCCCGCCTCCTCGGTACATAGCCGTGACGGTAAGACGTGGCATATCTAAACGATCTCACGAAAAAATAGGGGACTGTGAACAGTCTACTCTAACTCGAAGTAAGTCCAATTTCCCTTGGATTTCAGGGGCGTAGCGTGGGATTTTCAAGGTGTACACACGGGAAAAAGTTATTAGGGGTATGGCCGTATGCTCCCCCAGAAAATTTTTGAAATTAGGGTCTCGGAGATGCCATTTCTCGCGTTTTTCGCCCTTCAGTAAATAAATACGAAGGAAAATTCAGCAGTTAGTTGCTTATCTTACCAATCTATAGTGCTATCGTTCGAGTACAGTGTTTCCGGAAAAAAAGATACTACGACCCCGCTCTGTTTTGGGTTCTTTCGGTAAAGAGGAAGAAGAAGAATAAAAGCGAAAGTCTAAATAGACCTTAACAGCCATGAAAACGAGAGCCATTTGAGGGGATATAAATATGCTCAATACTCAGGACCGGGTTGGGTTGTTCAAAAACAGCAAATTAAGTTTAATCCTTTTTTGTTTTCAACTCTATGATTGGATGCTCTAACTGAGAAAAGAGAAAAATATCCGAGAAAATGCTTTTGAACGAAAGAAAAAGAAACCCGGGTTAAACTTTAACCCCGGGAGAGCGCTAATCGGACTTTCGAACAACTACGGCCCATTGCACAGTCTGCTACACAGCCGGTTTTAGTGTCGTCACGCAAAGCTCCTCGCCACTAACTAGTGGGGAGGGGGGGGGGGGGGGAAGCGTTGTGTGACGACACTGTAAACGGCTCCCAGTGCACGGTACCGCCCAGTTGTTGAAAGTTGTTCCTGAAGGCCGATTAGCGCTAACCCGGGGTCAACTTTGAATCTGGGTTTCTTTTTCTTTTAATTTGTTCAATTGTTCAATTTCCTGTATTCTTTCTAGAGTAACCAGTTTACAAATTACAGTTGAAGCTCTCCTTAATTGCGACCACTCTCGTAAGCGACCAACTCTAGTAGCGACCACCTCTGTGAGACCCCATAATCCATTTGAACTGTGACTTAAACTTTGTAATAAAAAGCGAGCAACCACTCCCATAAGCGAACGCGACCACTTTTCATGCTTTTGGGATTACCCAGCTGGACTTTTCCTTTCTTTTTAAGCCCTCGCGACCAATAAGCGTCCACTCAGGGTCTTATTCATATAAATCGACACTTAAACGGATGAAACTACACACTGCGTTAATGGCCCAAAAAAAATAAACGTAGAGTTTACCCGTGTCTGTAGCACATAGATAGAAGCTGATCATTAAACATTAATTTCTTTTGTTTTTTATTTACAAATTATTAACGAGTTTCTAAAGCTCTGAAAGCGATCACCCTCTATTGCGGTCGCTTAACGAGAGCTCATATTTAAGCGACCAGCTCTAGTTAAGACCACTCAGGGTTCTAGGATTTATCGTTTGGGGGAGAAGTTCCGAGTGGCTGAAGGCCACGAGCTTCCTAGGGGGGTCAGGGGGCATGCCCCCTGCGTTGAAATGCAATCTGGTCCGATTTTGAGAAACAAGTTTGAGAAATGTTCCAGTGTGTACACCGAACCTAGTCGCGTCTGGATGATTTTTCCGATATATAATATAGTTCCTTATATTCTGTAATGATAACAATATTTTTTGGGGGAAGCTAGGCATTTTTGAAAGGGGGCGGGGGGAGGAAGCTTCTACCCCTCAAATACCATAGATAGAACCCTGCCACTTTTTCGAATTTCCTTGGTAGTCGCCTACGAGAGCTTTCACTGTACAATTAAACTGATTTTACTTTTGCTTTGAAGCTTTCATATCTGAATACAAATTTCGTACTAACCATGGGTCATCTTACCCAGCTTTCACTTGCGGCAAATCGTTTGCGGTCCTTTGCAGTTTAAATGTCAATTTTTCACTTCAACCCGGCCCGGGCGATACGAAGGGAAAATGTGCTTAATAAAGGCCAGACCATTTTGGCTCAAATCATATATATATATATATATAAATAGTCGAACAGCTCCCATAAAGCTACCTCTCATCGCACATGGCCACGTGGCCCTCATCTACTACCTACTTAGCAAGGGTATAGTACGTACCTCAAATATGTTAATTCAAGATTATTAGACGTGACCAGCCTGGGTTGCCTGTGCCCGAAGCCAGCTGTATGTAAATGCCCTTCAATTAAATGAATTGAGCGCTCTACGAAATACATTCCTCTGACCCAGAATACAAGTATATGTATGTATGTATGTATGTATATCACAGCATTTGCCTCGATTTCAAGAACAGCCTTCGAAATCAAGGCTCTCTCGTTCCAGAAAGAGAACAAACGAACACTCACTACACAAATAATGTGTGAAGTGGAAAACTTTAATAAGCCCGGGAGAAATCCTGTTTTGTATAGAAAGCCGGGTGTATATATAAATCCGCTGCAATAAATTTACAGTTATAAGAAAAGTCACTTTGTATATTTCGATTCTCAAATTATTTCACGCAATTTCTGAAACTCGTCGGAGTTTTGGTTAAATTTGTATTCAGCCAGGCTTTGTTGTATTTATTTAATTGATAAATTGCATTTGCTATTAAGAGTTTTTCTAGAAAGTGACAAGGTTTGTTTTCCCTTGGTAGCAAAACGTTCTATACACGACGGAAGCCAAGACTGAAAATAATTTGATTCACTCCAACGCTCGTGTGCCTCTTAATGTACCGGTCAAATCGAAGCTTCAACATGCCCCCCCCCCCCCGGGCATACCCCGGGCAGTTGACACCTTTGCCGTCCCGGGGAGGAGGGAATTTGATTATCAGAGTCTTCCAGGGGGTGGGGAATTTGATCCCCATGCTTTAGGGGTGGGGGATTTGAACTGCACCCTCGATTTCATGTAAAATCTTTGGCCTGGCGGGCTACCATGGGGGACTCGGTGTTAGAGGATTTTCGTGGAAAAGATTGTGCCTTTGTGGTCAGTTGCGTCGTATTTGAAGTATTTAAATTTTAAGATTTTTAATATTGGATTCAGGCTTTGAATGTATGAATGTATTTTATTGTTGTGTTTACAGGAAATACAATACCTATACCGACGATTCAGTACAACAACATAAAATAAAATAAAAAGCTCAGGTCAACTACTTTGACCCACTGCAAGTATGTTAATAAGGTGAGCGATAATGCATGTCAGTGAAATGGTCATGATGTAGTAATCTCCCGGGGGGGGTACTTGGGTTAATGTTTGCTGGGTATTTGCCGCTGGCCCCTTAGAGCCCCTACCCCATTATAGTCTATTTTTTGGCCAATTATAGACCCCATCTTAGTCACTTTTTGGAAAATGTAATTTTCGCGATCCCAACTTAGTCACTTTCTATTTATGCATCCTGACCTTATCAATGTGGTTTCAAGCGGCGGAATGTAATGCGGTCAGTGCGAGCTTATAGTTAAATTTAATAAACAACAACTTTCTGATTTTATAACCGAAAATCTTCCCATTTTGAATCCCTCCTTACCCCCAAAATCCTAAAATTTGCGACCCCATTCTAGTAAATCTATTGAAAATGCGACCCCATTATAGTCACTCCAGTCGTGAAAATGCGACCCCATCCAGCGGCACATCCCCATTAGCCTCTTGTAAGGGAGTACCCCCCTCCCGGGAGTAATCTCAATAGGTGGGATTTTTTTTATAGAACGCTTTGTACGTTGCATGACGAAAAAAAGCTGAGCATTCAGTTACCTTGTAGCAGCGATTTCCGCCGCTTTGTTCGTAGTAAATATGCTAACAGTGTTTCTCAGTTTTGTTACATTCATAAAGATTTTGTTCGACAACTGAAGGCGTTTCCGCCGTCTTTCTGTCATTTTTGTGCTTGTGAAATGTTAAATACGCTGATTTATTCGCACGGACTTTTATACAATGTAACTTGATATAAACACTTATTTTGGTTCAAAGTCCAGTATAAATGAATAAATTCCAATGAGAGACTTCCCCCCGAGACGGAGTTTTCTTCAGAGTATTTTACAGAAACCTTGCTTTGTTACTTCTTCGCGTTTTGTTATATCAGCATTTATTGTGTTGTTGCAAAATAAACATTTTCACTTGCTGAAAATGGTGAAAATTTAATAAGCGCCCAGCCTCGAATAAGTGCCCACATCGAATAAGCGCCCACTCTCAAGGTCCAAAAATTAGGGTTACTTGAGTCTGACTTTGCGTGCTTGAGACACGTTCTTAGGTTACTTGAGTGACTTAGCCTCCCACGGACAAGTTACTTTTTGGCCACTCGCCTCCCCTCCCCCCTGAGCGACTGCCACGCGGTCGTTGACCTTCACGCCGATCGGCCTGTCTGAACACATGGTCATGGCGTGCGCTAAGCCAATCAGAGGGTGAGAACTGAATCGAATGTAGAATCTCCTCTACAGGTTTGGACGAGGTAAACGTTGAGGGTCTTTTGTTGATGTTGAAGCGAAACTACAAAAAGTATGAATGCAATCAGGTCCAATTTTAAGGTAAAGAAATAATTCATTTCATTTGTCTATAATCTCGAAAGTGGGGGTTAGTTGATCGACTGTAGATTTGAGATGAGAGCGAAGGTCGCTCAAGGTCGTTCAAGGTTGTTCAAGGCAAGCGAGACCTCTAGCTACACATGTCTTTCATCTTGTTCAATTATTATAAAGTTATTTAAGAGTCATTTTTAAAAAGCAACTCCTTAAAGAGATGTTTAAAGCCATGTCTGCTAGAAAGTTTTATTTCTGTTCGACCAAAAATTGTATGTACGTCTCCTGTCACGAGCAATTCCCTAAAACGTACGGGCTTTATAGAACTCATTTTAACGCCAAACAGGGTTACCAACTCGGTTTTTTTTTAAAATTTTCGGTGTTACAGAAAGATGAGTGTAAACAGACAGGCATAAAAATAACCCGATTGTTTAGGTTTTATAATTTAACCGGTATTTGTTTTTGTTTGACATCGTGCATAATTAGCTGAAGACATACATGACGTCGTGGTGTGAGCTCATGTTTATCATATCTTAATATGCAGAAGGTTTCGTACTACCACAATGGATCTGATAATGTAGAAGAAATTCGGTAATTTTAGTCTGTTGAGTTGAACGTTACTAGGCTCTAAAAGTACAGCATCGGGTAACATGAGAAGAGCGATATAGTCACGCAACGATATAGTCACCCGGTCGTCCATTCACTGCCATATCGAAAAGGTCATGTCGCAGCTGTCTTGTGGAACTTTTCAATCAATTAGTGGAAGAAATCTTTTCTTAAAACTGCCTGAATTTTACCCAAAGATATCTCATAACTCTCATTGGTTGAAACTCTCTGAAAAGTCTGCATGACCACTCATGGGTCACGCCCTCCTCAATTTTGATTTGTGTTTTACCCTTTTGTAAAAACTATGAGTATTTACAGCGGGAAAAGAGAGAAGGAGTACACTTAAAGAAAATTTACGTATGTCAGTTCAGAAAAATCCTCAGCTTTTGTCGAGTTTTTCAACAAAATTTGACAACTATGGCCCAATACAGGACTAACAGAACTGCAATTATTGTGATGCAGGGCTGCCCCCTAGAGCCGTGGGGCTGGGGATTTTCCCCTGCTACAATGAGTGTGAGCTCTGGCAACTCTTATAGGAAACAAAAAGAAAATAGAACCGAAAGAACTTCCTAGCTGTACAATTCCCTTCCTATTAATTGCACGTACCCGGTACTGGCTTGAAATTTAAGCGACAGCCCTCAGGTGATGTTTTCCAATGCCTTTAATTTCGGGTCATGTTTATGTCAACTTTGTGGCGGATTTGCATAAATGTGGCTAAATGTAATTTTGGCGAGGTTAAACATGAGACAATGCTGGCGAGCAGTCTCCACCACTAATCGTATGTGGGGTGGTCTTGGGGGGCCTTAGTGATTTTACAGCGCTATCGCAGAAGTCAGTCATTTTGCTCACGTTGCTTTTGCCAGCAGTAGTTCTCCCTATTTGTGGGCTTTTTGATTTAATATATGTCTACTTTAAATAACTTGCGTGAGAGTGCGTGCAGTGTAATCATTTGTCAAAACGACTACTTCATGAGTCGATAAAACAGTGTGAATAGATGGTACATGTAGCTACAAATAAATCATTTTTTTTTTTTACTACCAACAGATTTAATTTATTTAGTTTTTTTTTAGTTTTGATTTTCTTGTAAATTTGTGTTTACTCCAAATAAACCTGATGAATTCTGGTGTTGATCAGTTCTATAAAAGGTGATCTGTATTGATCCAATATTGAGCACATTTGATCATTCATGGTTTCTGCAGTGGTTCTGAAAAGATTTAACATATCACTTTTGCAGTACTTTTTGTTTGATAATCGAACCAATTTTTGAGAAGGAGCCATTTTTTCTCAGATTTAGATAATGTGATTACTTCTTTTGACAAAAATTCAAACTTCAAATCCATAGCCTTCCAATTTTCTCAGCTCTGTTTTTTTCTTCCTTCAATGTTCAAGCATGGTAATGGAATAGTATTAGATAGATCAATATAGTGATTTTAATAATTAACCTGTGATACAGGTAGAAGACTACTATTTGCCCCATATAAGGGAATCCAGATTCCGGGGAAAATTTTTCTTTTGGAATCTGGAATCCCGGGCTTTGGAATCCAGAATGCAGCTCAAGGAATCTAGAATCTCATCAATGATTGGAATCCAGAATCCAAGTTGCACCGACAAAAACTGGAATTCAGTACCTGGAATCCGGAATCCACGGCAGGCTGTCTTGGATTCCCTTACATCGGGGCAACTTCTATGCAACATTGCACCCTAATTTAATTGCTTTCTTTTGTTTACTTATAACCATTTGGAACTACAATAAATATTCTATGTGTTAAGGTCATTATGTATGATCACTTTAACTTAGTCTTTCATTCTACAGAGTACCTTTTCAAAGACTCTATGGCTGTTAGGAACCAAGCCCCTTCACTGTAGCTCAGTCTTAAGGAGTTTAGAGTTTCACCCTTGTCCCGAGGGATTCAAGAAAGAAGGTGAAGTTCGTCCATTGGTAGTTCTCTTTGGATGGCTTCTGGCAAAAAGCCGTCATCTACACAAATACGGTGAGCTGTATCACCAACATGGCGCAGATGTTATCACTGTTAAACTTGAAGTCATGGAGGTAGGTTCAGCTGGGACCATAGAAATTCTAGTTATCGCAAGACACCATTAAATGCTCAACCACATTAAACACATAAACAGCAGATTTCAACCGAGTCAATTAAAAGCGTTGGGGGGTGGGGACTCCCACATAAAAGTGACAGGGATGCTCGTTGAAAAATTAAAATTGAACCCCTAAGGGAGACCAATGTGGTTTGGCTCAAGCTTAAACTGACCTCTAACGGAGACCATACTAAAACAGACATTACATTATTTTTTGTAAATTTCTTTACACACAGCCTTAAGCGATACTCAAATGGGTAAATGTAGTGACGTTCCATCCCAAACACCCCAAGTGATACCAAAATCTTCAATTTACACCCCTAAGCGAGGCGACGAGCATCCCCGTCACTTTTACATGGTAGTCCCCCTGGGGTTAAAAGGAGCTACTTTGTCTTTCATTGTGATTAGTCCCTTATCCGATGTCTTGGGAGTTTGCGACGCGATTAGACGGCTAAAATTTAGGCTACACTTCGCAACTTGACCATTTGAAAACGAGGCTTGGTGCTGAAATTTGCTCGTCTGCCATAAACATGCGTAAGTTCTATTGTGACTTGCTTTTTAGTGTTTGGTCGCTTGCTTTTTTGAGAAAGAGAAAAAGTTATTTTAAAGTTTGTTTAAGTGGAGGTCCAACTAATTCTTTCTGTGTGTGTCCTCAGATTCTCCGTCCACAAAAAGCAGAAATGGTCGCCACCAAAGTTCTAAACCAACTAACGTCGCCAGAGAACAATAACAGGCCGGTATTAGTCCATGGTTTCTCAGTGGGCGGGTACCTCTACAGCCACGTGCTCAATTTAATGGAAAAATTGGACAAGTTCTCACCTGTCAAGGAGAGAATCCTCGGTCAAGTCTTTGACTCCCCTGTGGATTTCGATGGGATTCCCTATGGTGTTTCAAACGCAGCATCGCAAAACCCGTTTATCCGCTGGCTGATGAAGTCATCTATTGAGTCGTACTTGACGATCTTCGCCAAGTACACGAGCAAGGTTTACGTGGCGCATTCGCAGTTATTCCACAACAATCCTGTACGGTCGCCAGCGTTGTTTCTGTTCTCCAAGGATGACAAGATCGCGGATGTTAAGACGTGCCAAGCTTGTGCGGACTATTGGAGAGAAAAACTGAACATGAACGTGAATTATGTATGTTTTGATAGTTCGCCTCATGTTTCGCATTTTTATGTCCATAACAAAGAGTACACTCAAGCAGTGAAGGACTTCTTGAAAGCCGTAAACGTGCCTGCTGTGACTGCTGTGTAGATCTACGTTTTCAGAGATTTAACCGCGTGACGTTCTCGGCGAACAGCAAACGTCAGATTCAGGTTGAGATTTCTCAAAATAGAAAACGTGCCGCTGAAAACTGACCAGAACAATTGTTATAGACAAAACTAACCTGAAGCTACTAACTTTGAGGTAGAGGTAATGAACAGTATTAAAACGACATAGAGAAAACTTGGTTACGTGGTTAGGGAGCTCAAACGCCCGTCAACCGGAAGTGGACTTTTTGCATTCCTTGTGCAGTGGTGTAAATGTTTGGCCTGAAATTCATCCGATTGCTTCAAGTCGTTTCCTTCTCTCAACAATGTACGTTACTGAGGGAGTAATAACGACTCGAAGTAATCGGATGAAATTCAGGCGAGTAAATGTTTGGGTAGACCATCTCTAAGGGTTATGACACTTTATAGCAATACAAATTTGGGAGCGACAAGGCGTATTAAAAGGGAACCTAAGGCTGCACTTCCGGTTGATGTGCGTCGCTAAAGGTCCCTAATATGGTGTGCGCAGAACATTGGAATTCTTTAAAATTGGAATTACTTAAACAAAGTCTGACTTAGACCGCGGTTTAGGAAATCTTTGGATCTTCAGATCTCTTTCTTAGTGCGTTATTTTGAGAAGAGAAATTTTTTTCTAGTCTACGCTAAATGTTTTCATGAAACTGTGCGCGATAAAATGGCTTAGAACGCGGTTTTGTTAAACAGAGGCTAAACTCCGTTTAAGAGATAACTGGCCCATTGTGTTTCAGTTCTCTGTTGTAAAGAGACTTTGCTATAAGATGTGGTCTGGGAGGAAAAAGAAATTATCCTGACTGAAAAGGTTCAACCGTTAAATAGCTTTTCATAGTGGGAGTGCATTAGTTTTGTGTACAGTGGAAACTCGATTTAAGGAACCTCTATATAATGACGAACGATTTTTTTACCCCAGTAATAGTAAAATATGTGAAAAAGAACCTCAATATATATTAAACTGGTTCAAGACTTCAGAGGTAGTGCATCGTTCTATTACCATAGCTCTGTTTCGAGTGGCCACACGAAATAACGAAATAACGAAACCTCGTTATAACGAAAAAATTTTTCCAGTCTCTTGGACCTTCGTTATAGCGAGGTTCCACTGTAGTTCATAGGCACCTCTTTCAAATAATTAGAGAACAATAAAATATTAGCGTAACATGTGTAAAAAGGCAACCTGTCAGGACGCGATAGTATAGACTGTACTAACGTATGGACGCCATACCAACACTTTTTTGTTGGTCTGAGGAAAAGTCAAGTGGTTCCCTTACTCTACAGCTCCGTTATTGAGGGTCGACCCCATTAGGGTTCTTCAATCCCGGTATCCCGACCCAAAATTTAGTGCAATCCCATAATTCCAATGGCATCCCACTTCGCACGCCTACTTTCAATCCCTAATCTTGCCCCCATTTTGTTTTGAAATCCCGAATCCCAAGCTTTAATTAAGGGAAAATCCCGGATCCTGAAAAAAAACAGCATCCTTATTTATATGACTGACGACCACCCGCTTTCAGTGGATTTTTATAGTCGTTATTTCTTCAAAATGTTCGTGCCTTGAGGAATGCTGAATGCTTGTTGGTGACGGGTTAGGTGAAGCAATCAACCTGACAAACAGTAAAGCTTTTTTTACCAGAAGTCGTCTGAGGTGCATAACTGAGGGTTTCAGTGTGTGATACATTAGGCACCTTGCATGACGGTTAGGATTAGATTATATTTTGCAGTCATATAGTTCAGAAAGGCCCTTTACTCTTTCCGAAATATTACTGTCGATAATCACGGGTCTTTTTTTAGAAAATGCCCCGAGATCGCACCTGTCAGTGTGACTGTAGATCTGTGTCATGTATACGGTCCGACTCTTTTTTGGCGCCAAAATGACGCGGGCGCAGTGTTCAAAACAGCGGGAAAGCAAGGCTAGGCTGACGGCTAGGCTCAGGAAAAAAATTCTCAATCGCCGACGGGGCTATCGTTGCATCAAATTTTGGTTTGCTTTTCTAACTTTCCCTCTGCAAGGGATAACAAGAGGTAAAGTACATTTTTTAAATCTGTATTTTTGATATTAACTATATCATTTTGTTCTCTTCGGCAAACTTGATGTAAAATTACTTTAAGCTTTGCGGAAGCTTAAAGCTTTTCACTCCTAAAAACTGCCGAAACGAATAAAATGGTTGAAGTTTTGTTGTTTAATCCGGAGTAGTTTACAGTATTATTTTTAGGCATCCCTCTCACCGTAAACAAAACCGGGCCATAATGCCTTCTAATCCGAAGAAAGGAAAAACACTGAAGTGTTCAGAAAATCTAAAGGACTTTTACGAGAATGACGACGAGTTTAAGTTTCATGAAGGTAAGCCTTTTTTCACAGTTTAATAAGCTAAAATGGACTTAAAGTTAAGTAATCGCTTTTATAAGACAAATGTGGGGAATTTTAGGGAAAAAAAATCAGTAAAAATTCCCTTCATATCTGCATTTAATTAAAGATTAAGCTCATATATGCTGAAGTCACAATTCACACTGGCTCAGGTTTAGGTTCAAGTTTAATAATAGTTTATGAAAAACGCAGTTTCTAACGAGTACTAATCACTGGTTTGGTATGCTAAACGTAAGCCTTGAACGCTTCAAGAAAATGTCGTTTAATCCTGTCTAAGCCATGGTATAAAGTTAAGGCTTAGGACCATTCCATTAAATACACACACCCCCTATGGATGAAGGACTTTGAAATTTTTCAAACCCAGCGTGCAAAGAAAGTCCTGTCCGATACCCAGAGCTAATGGATTTTGCTATCAGGCTAGTAAATTATGTTCTTAACTTGCCCGACAGGCGAGTTAATTCTTTTTGGAGAGGGAACTCCAATTATTGTAAAACTGTAATCGGGCCTACCAGAAGCACACGTGCTTCTGGTCCTGCACTTCAAATTTTTTTTCGGCTAGTTGAAATGACTGCTGGGCTAGTAAATGCTAGCTACAGCTTGGCATCGAATAGGGGACGACTTTCTTTGCGTCTAGTTAAACCCTCAGAAAAATGCCATTTTTTCCCTAAAATTCAGTTAACATTTATCCCCACAGAAAATTACGTTTTATTTTTTAGCGTCGTCAGTGAAATCTGAACAACAACAGCATCAACAGAAAGCTAATGTTCCTGCGGTCAAGTCCAAGAAGAGACAAGCCATGACACCAGCTGATGATTTCCAAGATTCTGACCCAGAAGATGATTACGGTGACAAATCGTATGTAATTCTACTGTCGTTTCCTAGCTGCACTCATGTAGATACCACATTAGTGAGAACATCTCGAGCGGACCACTTTCCCATTTCAATGATGTAAATATGGCTTAGAGCTGTCTCATACAGCTTTGTTCGGGAATAAATTTTAAAGAAAATCTCACGTGTTCTTTAAGGTTTAAAGACTGACATCTTGTTAAATCGTATGTAATTCAACTATCGTTTCTTAGCTGCACTGTAAACGTGAATCACGGGTACACCGCGATCGGACCACTTTCCCATTTCATGTAAATTTGGCTTAGAGCCAGCTCATACAGATTTGCTCTGGACACAAAATTTAGAAAAGAAAAATCTCACGGTTTCTTAAGGTATAAAGACATCTTGGTAACCAGGAAAGTCATACTATTTAACTTTGGTGTTAAAAAGTTATCTTGAAATTTGGGAAATACATTTCAGTGAGTTTATTCCACTCTAAAAATCTTACACCCTGGCTCATATGTTTTCATAGCAGCTCATAAATCGAATCAAATAGAGGGAATTACATGATAGCCTGAATTTCATCCGATTACTTCGAGTCGTTATTACTCCCTCAGGAGAAAACGACTCGAAGCAATCGGATGAATTTCAGGCTAATTACATGAAGTTTCAGAAAAGAAACAAAGAAACAAAACGGATCATTTAATGATGGTTGCTGATATAACAATATCAGCATCTAAGTTATTAACTTAAAATGCAGCATACCTTCTCTCTTTCTTTCCTTCCTGCTCCCACTTCACTTTTAACCGGTATAAACGAGGATATGAAATGCAGTACTTTGCTCTGATCTTTCCTTTCATCTTCTTTTTAGAAGTGACCTTGAAATGCAAGGAATACTGAACAGCTTTGGAGGTCAGGAATGTTATAAGATTTTAAAAAACGTATTGCCAGTTCCGTCTGAGGCATTGCTAGTTAAGCATTCTCTCTCTCGTCATTTTTTTCCAGCTGACATCACAAAGACTTTAACTGCCAAGCGAAAGAGAATACAAACATTTACACAAGCATCCCTTAAGGCAAGCAGTAGAAAATTTGACGAAGTCTGGCATACACAGCAACGTGAACGGTGAGAGAAACGTAATCTTTTTTTTGGTTAGACACAGTAAAAGTAGGGGATCGGCTGGGCCTGAAGGACTTTGAACTGAATATCAGATAGTTTACTTGGTCAGCCTTCCGGCATGATATTTAATGAGCGCTGCATCACTGACAGCTGCTACATATCTTGTCCACCAGAAGCAGTCACTACGATGAATTCAGCAAGCAACTCATGAACGTTATAACCCAGGGAGAGACAGATTTGCAAAAGACAAGAGAAGCAGAGGAGAAACTAGAGGTAACAGAAATACGCGAGAAATTTCTGCAGTTAATTTAGGATCGCTAACTGCTTACAGATCTTGTATCAGAAGCTTAAAATGCGCTTTAATGTCAAAATCACACGTGATCTGGGCAATGGTATTCCAGAAGCCAATCATTTTAAAACTCCATAACAACACAAATTCTGGCGATAAATAGAGACTGATTGATTTTCAGGGAATACGGGCTTTGGAAAGAATACCTGGATCTAAGGTCGGTTGGTGTTGGGATTTAAACTTTTACAATCTATTAACGTTGTTCCGATGTCAATTTTGTCCTAAGAACCTGTACAAACAACAACAGAAGCTTTTTCAGCAGCAGCGCATTGTCCAGAGCCAAAGACTCAAAAGGGTTCGTCAGCTGCTTGAAGATCATACCAAGAACTTACAAGATTTGCAGAGAAGCCATGAAGCTCAACAAGTTACTGTCCAGGAGCAACTGAGGAAGGAAATCAACATGCTACAGAAAAAGATACTCACTGATACGGTAAGACGTTTAAGGGGCGACGTCACGGTGACTTCTAGATTTTTGGAGCAGAACTGATATAAAGTGAATACTAAGTACTCCTCAGTCTTCCTTTTCTTTCCCATGTGAGAGTTCTATGCATGAGGAATTAAGGGTTTCTCTCAAAGGGGCAACAAAGCATGATACGTTTTTAGTATTGAATTTCTCAACAACAAGCTTTAAAAAGATGGCTTAATATTTCAAGTTGCACTCCATTTCTATCCTAGTTACCTGAACCCAAGACAAACAGTTACAAGCATGAGAAATGTTTTGAAACAAAACTGAACATTTATTTGGCAAATTTCGTAGAATCAAGAGTTTTCAGGGTGTCAAAATAATATCAGTAGCTTGTGACGAGACTCCTTCAAGCATCTCCGATATTAAAACATTCAGGAAGAAGCATAGGTTTCTGTTTGCTCAACCCTTAACACTGACTTTCTCTTTTCATTTCTTTAGCAACAACAGGACTTCTCAAGTGTGCGAAGGTCTCTTCAAAGCATGCTTGCACAAGTATAAGTTGATAAATTTAAACAATATTCAAACACCTTTAACTCTTTCCTAGTTAAAAAGGTTACGTGAAAAGTATGTAAATTATTAAGCAATTCACTTCATGAAACTTGAAAACTGTTGTTTATATTGAAGAAAAATGAATGTACTTTGGAACATCGCCTTTTAAATGTGAACAAAAGGAAAAAGTTCCAGTGCACTGTGTACAGAGATTATGTTTTATTAGTATGACCTTGACGTGCAATAAGATTCTTTAGAAAAAATAAAGGCGATTAACTGTACATTTTTGTTTATCATACTTAAACTTTGCCACTAGTATCAAACCCCAAATACCAAACGTTCTGTCTACAAAGCATGACGTTCATTGGACATAATTTTTAAAAATCTTTTATTGCCGTCGAGAAGCAGTCAGTCACTAAATGCTTACAAATTATGATTGCTTCTGCAGCTTCAGTAATTAAAAAAACACCCTTTTTACAAACACGAGAGGCAGACTATCTTAAGATCTACAACGGACTAAATACAGCAGGGTTCGAAATTAAAAAAAATGTCTGGTCGCAAATTTGCGACTAGTTGCGAAAATTTGGTCGCAACTTTGAAAATGTTAGTCGCGAAATTAATTGAGTCCATTTAATCAAGAAATAAGTAGGCTTTTAAATGATTAACGCTTTAATTTTCATTCTTTCAACAGCTTTCATGTCATTTCGAGACTTAATAGTACAGAACGTTTAGCATCTCGGACAACACCAGTTCATCTAAACGATCAAGTTGAACCAGCGTTAAGGCACATAAATTAGTGTCTGTTATTTTAGTCAAAGCGATAGATTTCCAAATCATGAACAGATATTACAGCAGGAAACTGCAGTTCTTAAATGCCTCCAATCTCTGCAAAATAGCAATAACATTTGTACTGGGCGGACATCCGACATGGTTATAGGTTACGTTACGTAACTAAATTCCTTTAGTTTTACCTTTTGCAGGTTTTCCACTGATGACAAAACAAGTAACGAATTCTTTTATATATTAAGCTTTACATCTGAAGTATCCGGGGTGTTACTACAGTGATTATTCAAAGAACCCTGAAGGACTGAATCATTCAATACGACGATACGTGCCATGCGGACATTCCGCCATCTTTGTTTGCCAAACCTCGTTTTCATGTATACGTAGATTCGCAACCCACTTGGAACCGATTTATTTTACATGTAAATCTTTTTTTTAAACTAACCGTTACTGTCAAACGAAGAAACAATGAAGCCTTAAGTACTCATTTTTTACCAACGAAAGTTATTGACTCCAGTTTTTCTGCTTGTTTCGGTTCCTTCGATCTTGCTCAGTGACTAACGACTGTCAGCGGCAAATCAAAACGAAATATGAGCCTGCAATGTGCATGTTTGACATGTTTACAGACCCGCTGAAAATGGGGTGCTGTGAAGGAATATCGTTGCGTGTATGCATTCCAGGTAAATTACGGTAAACCTTCAGATTGTAACAAAATTATAAGACGCTACTTCAATGAATCTTTTTATTTCTAAATTTATTTAAGCAAAAATTCAAGTGCTAGTCCTTTTATTTCGTATCAGTTAAGGCAAAACCTAGTCGCAAATTTGCGACTACTCTCGTTTTTCTAGTCGCAAATAAGAAAAATTAAGTCGCAAATGCGACCGTATCGGTCGCAATTTCGAGCCCTGTTACAGTAAAAGGTACATTGGCGTTGAAAAGAATTCTCGACAATGCAAACATATTTTGTATTCCAACTGATAAAAGTGATTATTACTACACGGCTACCATCTTCCTTATAGACCTAACATACCATACCGAACTTGAAACTGCACAACGAGCTCTGATTCAGAGGAAGGTTATACGTTAAGCGGAGAGCTATTTACACGACAAACCCATTTTAGTTATGAGTATGTGATTACTTTTGTTGCATTTAACAACTGATACACACAGTCAATAAATAAGAAGTGAGAGTCTTTAACTCTTTGCTGTGCTTCCTCTGAAGCTCCATCCAACACCATATGATAGAGATCGGAGTGAAGCTAGAAAAAGCCAAGAAACAATTCGATAAGTAAATGGTTTGAACCCAGAAGTCATCATTTTAGATAGACCGAATAGTGAAGCGGTGTTCCTCTTTACAGGAATGAGGATAACTATTTGTTTAGGATATGACAGTGCCTGAAGTATCGACAACTCGGCAGAAGTCATCATCGGTCCGTTACGGTGAGGTTTGATTCCGACTAAGGAATGAAATTTGTCTTGCCCTATCTTTGTGGCATTCTTTCAATGGGTCAGCCAGGAGTGGTATTGGTATATCTGGTATAGCAGTATACCCCCCCCCCCCCAAAAAAAAAAATATTCAACATTCCCCAACATATTTTTCAATATACCCATACAAAAGTCAAAGAAGCGTGATGTGCCTTATACCTGAAAATAGTTCTAAACTGAGCTGAAAGATACTGATACCCAGTTTAAGATTCCCCTTATATACAATATATCCAAAAATCCTGGCCGACCCAAAATACTACTACCATCATTTTCATTTCCAGACGTTTAATCATGCAACAGGGACAAAATTCTAAGTAAATATATAGTGACAAAGTATACGATAGACTTTATTACCTGTGTATTTTCAGCCACATCCTCAGAAAGTTCACTGTCCTCTTCTTTCATTCGTAGCTTCCAAGAGCTATGTGTACCAATATTGTACAACGACCAATCCTCCTTCACGATGAAAAAAAAGCCAATTACGCTTAAGTTTAATTCAGTTTTTGTTTAACAAAAGCGACAAAGAATACATAAGGACACTAAAAAGCAACTGAACAATCCATCGTGAGAAGCCACGCGCGAGTGGCAGAGCAGACGCGTTCTCGCGTGGCTCGCCAGTCGAAATGGAGAGCTTGCTCGAAGGCAACCATTCGATGATCTTTCAATCTTTGGTATTTTTAGGGTTGTATCCCATGATCTGGGCATGAGATTATTTACCTCCAGAGGTTGTTCATCCTGTAACTGCTCAATAGCTTGCAAGATAATTTTGTCCTTGCCACAGTCAGCATTCCACTTACTCCACGTATATGCAAATGCTGATGCTGTTAATGCCATTTCTTTATAAATACTGCCTTCTAACCATTCCTCCTGATAGCGAGAAAAACTGCACATTAGAGTCAACAAAATAGCAAGTGATTTACGAAAAGCACTCGCAATCATTATGTGTGTTAGTCAAGCTCTAATAATTAAGACATAAATGCACCTTGGAGTTTATGCTGACATATTTTTCTGCATCCACCGCAGGAAACACGTTCACACCAGCCTTTTGCATAGCCTAGAAAGAGTTGACAAATGTTTAAACTAACTTAGTCATACACCAGTGATCACGCAATAACAAAGAATCAAAAGTCTAAAAGAAATAAAAAATAAACAAATAAATAAAAATTGACCATCAAATCTATCGTTGCGCATAAGCACATGTCGGCATTCTCATTCTAGTCCTAGCAGTATGCAGGATGTTTGTCACATGAACCTAGTTTAGTGGCCTTAGCTCCCTCGGGTCCCCGGTAGCTTAGTGGTAGAGCATCTGGACAAGTAACCAAAGGGTTATAGGGTCGACTCCCTATTGGGAGTATTTGGAATATTTCTTCCGAGCCGCCCATATCACTGACTGAAAAACATCTTTCTCATGTATTCAGAGGCTCAAAATTCACCATCACATCTCATAGCTATCATTGCATATCAAAGACCGTTCATAAGAGGATCATTTTCCAGTAGACCAAGGAGTTTTTACCTCAATTAACTGTTGTGGTTTCATCCACTTGCCTCTCAGGTCAGTTAGCTCAGGGACATCACCCGGCTGCGTCAGAGCACACATAGAGTCCTACATCGGGATTAATAAATGTGTACATAGATATCTAAGTTTCTAACACTACACTTTAAGCTTATTGCTTAAAACTCGCTATTCATAATAGAGTAGGCAACGTTGCCAGGATTTTTCCCTCTTATCCGAAAAATGTTCTGGCATTTCTGATTTTCCGTTACCCCTTCCCAGTCCCCACATTGTGCTCTTGTGACTGCTAGCAAAGAAATGGTTGCTGCACAGGCTATAAGAATACGAAAAAGAGAGTTTAGTAATTTGTCTGGTCCTAAATGGGTTTGGAGCCACCTTAAATGTTCAAAAATTCAAGGTCAGTGCACTCACTTGCGCAAAGTTACATATTGTCATTGCTAGTAATTACAGTCCAACAATATGCGGTTTGTGTAGGTGTTGTTGAGTTATAAACACAGAAAGCTGAAATTAATGGCGTTTCTATATCTTGATACCATCCCTATGGTAATTGGAAATGTCCAAAATGACCGTTCGAGTTTACCGATGAGTAACATTGTTTGATGCCATTTCTTTGCATCAATCACCACGGAGATGCAGTATTGGTCCATTAAAGTAGAGGTACTGAAAAACGTTGTGAATCATCTTCAAAAATCAGGACTCTTTCTGTTACACACAACTGTGACTAGAATGGTTACAGTCAAGGAACGTAATGTTTCATCATTTTATCAGTCAACTTTGAGGAATTCTGTGAGTAGCAAAATTATAAAGGGAGTTAAAAGTGCTTGTTTGAAATTCGCATTTAGATTTAGCCTACATCAATTAAGTCAAAGTAGTTCATACCTTAATTTCAATTTCTAGTTCAATGATGGCTGCGATGAGAGTAAAAAGACAGCTATTTGTTGCATGAGGACGTAATTCCCATGACTGGAATGGCATGTTTAAGTACAGATCCTGATAAATATTAAGCAAGATGTATTTTAAAACGAGTTAACTCAGTAGTTTTAAGCGACTTGACAAAAAGTCGCCTGTGTCGCAAGCGTTAAAAGGGGAAAGGAAAGGGGGAATTCGGGCGCACGAGGCCGTGCGAGGCGTGCGCTCTTTGCGCGCCCCTCGCGCTCTAGTGCGCTCTTATTTCCCCTTCCCCGTCCAATGCCTGCTAAGTAGGTTAGAATGAAAGACCTCAATCAAAGCTCATAAATAAAGGTTCGGTCCCCTCTTTATTTCAAAGGAAAGGGATAAGAAAAGAGTAATAGATGGGCCCCAGTGCTGACAAGGTATACTTACAATAGTCAAGACTACTTGTTCAATAACCAGCCAGTGACAGTTGGGGTTATAACTCAATGCTACCTCTTTCTTTTCGCTGCACAGAAAGACGTAAAAACACCAATACAATTAGCGCATCAACTTACCTGAAAGGTGGCCACAGGTCCAAAGTTGGAGATCTTGAAGACAACAACTCGTTCTTCTATCAATAAATGTTAAAGCCAAATTGATTTTTTGAAATGAGGATATCTTCAGAATGTTAATTAGCTTTTAACAGAAGCATACAACCCTCCTTAAATTCTCTGGTTGCACATTTGGGAAAAAAATTCCATGCTTCTGATTGGACAGCTAAAAAAAAAACCCAGGGCGGTTCTAAACAAATAAGAGGAACTTAGATGCTTCAGGGTCATATGTTCTTGCTTTTAATTAATAACTCGGCTTCACTAAAAGGAAGATGGGTGCCTCAGACCGAGGAGATTCCACTTTTAGCAGCCAGTCCTATAGCTGGTAACCTGGTCCTAACAGACCTTCAGCCTTGGCAGATAACACACTCCTTGATCCCCATGATTCTTCAGATCATACTCAGCTTTATACAATAATAATTATTGCTAATTACAGTGACTAATGTGTTTTTTTTGTTTTGATTATTTTAAGTTTTCGTCTTCATTTGCATGTTTCTCAGCAAATTCGGGTTATAAACTAAGGCAGGTTTAGTTCTACAGATAATTGTTCTCCAAACAGCAGATGAACAGCTTTTAACCACAAGCCAAACTGCATTCAGAAACGCTCTTAATTCTTAAGTGCTTTTCAGTCTGATAGCACTTAATTATCTACCTTACCGTGAAGAAATACTTTTCATAAAAAAAATATATTCTATTATTCTGTGCATAATTGTATTTTTGGGGTCATCCACTAGATTAGCCTTTGCTATATGGATGATCCCAACTAGCTCCTTATCTTGAGACTACAATTTTTATTCGTTACTTATGTAAATGTATTTATTTGTCTCCTTTTTTTTCAGTCTGTGTCACATGTAAACAGAGCTGAGTTAAATAAATCTTTTTCTTCTTCTTCTTCTTGGGATCCTCAAGGGCAGATGTGGGTATGTGAACACTGCTAACCACAAGGGGCTTTGTTGTTAAATTGCATATTTTACGAACATTTAATCAACATACCTTCATTGTACTGTGAGTCTGTAAGAGCATCAAGTCTCCAGTTGTTTTTGGTTGAATCCCAATATGCTAGCTGGGGTGGTTCAAAATACATCACATCTGAAGGCAGCCTAGTATGTGAAAAAAATTATTATTAGCGACAACACCCTAAAAAACTTATAAAATTGTTTCTTTACATTTAACAACATTATTACCGGTAGATGATAAATTCAAGTTCTCTATGAGTCAATAGTCAACGAGGCATGAAGTGCCAAATTGACTACTGACTCTTAAAAAACAAAAACGAGTAGACTGTTACTGTTTTAGTAGAAACAAACTCTCATGTATATAACCTTTGATTCTAAACCAAATTTTGTTGAAAATATACATTATGAAAGAAAACAAGCCTTTGTTTATTTAAACAGCTTGAATTATTTGTAAAAGCAATGTTTGACCGTTGCAAATTAATAAACAAGTCGACTTAGTTTGTACTTCTAACCATTTTAAGATGTTCAATCTGTATTTTACAGCAGTTTTAGTTTTAATTAGTGGTAGCATCATTCATTCATCTACCTAATTCTTACTCAGAGACATCACAAAAACGATCTGTTAAAGGACATGGCATTCTTTTGTTTTTGTGAAACGATTGAATCCAGGCGCCATTATCAGTTGGTGACAGTGACTGAAGTTTCAAAAACTTGTGTGGTAGTCATCTTCAGAGTTTAAGTGTTCAAAGTGCCTGCACACTACTGATCACTATCTAAGATGCATTATAAAGTGAGTCAAAAGCTGCAAAATAGAGCCACATTCTGAAACTTAATAACGTCACTATTTGTTGGCCTACACATGGGTCGAACCTTATAGGAAAAAACTGTGCCCTCACTCTTGAGTACAGCCTTGGCTTTAGCCTATACAGTACCACAAATTATGGTGGTGATCGTTTCTGGTACTGTGCAGGTTTCAGACAGGCCAAATAGTGTTTGCTAAGGTGAACAACCCACAGTGGCACCAGATGACTGAACTCACTGGGCTGCAAAACAATAACACTTGGAAAACCTTGAGGGAACCTGCTTTCAAAGGGATTCACAGATTAACACTACCAGTACACTGTAATAAAATACTCACTTGCATGTAACCATGACTGGTGGATTGGATACTTGGACTTGAGATGCAGAAGCTGAGTTGGGTGGGGCAGGGGTACTATTAGCCGAGTTAGAATCTGAGGCCGTTTGTCCTTCAACTTGATAATTCACACGTTTGAGCTCTGATGACACAACTAAAACAGGACAAAGGTTTTGTAAGAAAAAATTTTGTTTTATCCTTAACTTACATGTAGTCACCATTAGGGACAAAGGGCTAGCACAAAAATGAATGGCTGATAAAAACTTATGCTAGTAAGAAGAATATGACTATGGCATCAATTCTGTATGTTCTATTTATCATTTTATTTAGTTATTATTTATATTTATTTTATGGCTACGTTAGTACGTGTGCTCTGATTGGCTGCTGAGCGGGCAAGATTTTCTTGTAATGACCAGGCATTAAAAGCTAGGTGTCCAAAGCATATACTATATGTGTTTAACTTGATAGTGGACATCCCTATTATGGTCAATTGGCAGCTTTCAAAAAAGGGTATCCACTGACCAGTGTCACATGACTGTATCGCAGGCACGAGTGTACAACTCATTGAGGTAACGTGTTATCCTCTGACCAGCTGTTGGTTTTAATTGATTTCAGGCTCAACTACTTTCGGTGTTTTCTATTAATTTATAGCACTAAAGTGCCACAAAATAAATATTAACCTCGTCCATTCAGACATTACAGGGAAATCTCAGATCTCGGCCTTGATGTATTGACCTTGCTATTGCTCGGCCAACACATCAAGGCCTTGGTCTGAGATTTCCCTGTAATGACCTCACTATTGGTTAAGAGGTGGTATACATATTGCACATATAATAATATTTCTATACAATAATCATATGCAGTGAAGCTTAAAGCAAGTCACTGACTTACAGTGTTCAGTCTAAAAAATTAGTCAAAATGTCCCACATGGCATTTTAAATTGGGTCATAATACAAAATTGGTCTGGGTCAAACTATGATATTGAAATCTTAAACAACTGACATCATCCAAAACATCACTAGTATATTACAGTTTTTTCGCTTTTCACAGTTTTGATTCCTTTATAGAAAAAAATAAAATAACATCAACACGGAGGTTGGCACTGCAGGTAATACAGCTGTATGAATTGGCCTAATTATAGTTGTAAAGCCAGCAAAATGTTATTTGAAGAATGACTGACAATTCGGAAAAAAAAAGAGCTGACAAAAACTCTCAAACAACTCAACTGCCATTCTCTTTGGCGTAAAAAATAAACTTAGCTTTTGCTGTTGTTTCATGATGGAACAAAAAAGAAAGAATAAAGTTGACCAATGAACTGGTGTCGATCGATCGACAGAGCAATGTATGCAGAAAAACAAAATGTGTGCTCCAGTCTTTTTCAGAATTACATGGAATGCCTGCTCATTTCAGGCTAATAAGCACACCTATTTGTTATCAATTTACTAATTATTATTGCTTTCTACTTTGGAAATACTTATATATGAGGTACGTAACATTTTTTGCGTCAGTATGACCCCATGATAATTTTAATTTTTTATTCCCCATCATGACACAAAAACATATGGCCTAGATTGAACACTGCACTTACTCTGTTGCATAATCCACCCCTTAACAATCTTTGGCTGAGGTGGAAGTTCCAGCAACTCAATAAACATGACGGGACCAATGGCACTGAATGCACGCAAGTCTACCACATCATCATCCTCTTCCTCCTCTTCTTCCAGTCCACTGACCTCCAAACCTGTAGCACTCTCATCACCTGCTTGATCAGCTGAACCAGGTTTCTCTTCACCTCCTTCTGTAAAAAATCAGAGTGCAGGAGCCACAGGACAGTCACAACTTAATTAAGTGAAACAGAGGCAAGGCTGTGCTTTAAGAAAACAAAGGCTTAAACGATCAACTGCAAATACTTTTTCTTTTAGAAAGGGCACATGTTTGGCTAGGTCACCATTTAAGATGGACATACCAGGAAATATAATTATTTTGTGGGACATGCAAAGAGGATACCTAACATGGCTGAGGAGAGATACAAAGTTTCTCTTCTAGTGTTGAAAAATATTTCATGAGTGAGTGAAGTGATGAGTGAAAGATTTTTTCCACTAGAGAAGAGAAATTTTGTATCTCCAAGCTGCCATATAATTTTCTTATATAAACATGAATGAAATACCAAACCGTTTCACTTCAATATTTGTTTGCTGTGAAAGGTGCGATTTATCATGTAGCCATAGCAATGGTAATATTTTCACTTGTGAAGATAACATGTTATTTTCACATGTGAAGATATCATGTTTTAGTGCAAAAGCTCACCTGGTATTTCATTGGTGTTTATATAATAAATTATAATATGTTACCCTCAGGGTGCAAGAGGTTTTTTTCTTTCCTATTTCCTGATAGTTTGCGGGGCAAAGGTGCAGGCTATTTCCCTCAGCTGCTTCGCCGGAGTACCCAGCCTTGGGAAAGGATTATAGAGACAACAAATCTCCAAAATTTCTGGGCTTATAAGAAACAGTGGTTATCTATTCCTAGTACAGTGACTTTGATTCTGCAAAAATCATATTCTGTCACTTACACATCCTGCTGGGCCAAAAGTCAAATAATAATTATTATTACCTTCTTGCTCCGCTTCCTTATTTTCCCCTTCTTTGTTTTGCGGAGTCTCACGATCACTAGCCTGGCTTCTTACACTCTTGGCACTGGCTTTACGGCTCCGAGTGCTCTTGCCACTGCTGGCTCTTCCACTCTGTAAAAAGAAAAAAAAAATAACCAAAAATGAATATTAAATAATAATTAACACCACTATTTAAATTCAGTATGTTTTAAAGTGTATAAAGATCTGGTTTAATTGCAGTTAATAATCTGCATTTAAACTATTTATACTCGTTAAAATTTTGAATCACTTTTGTTTAAGTTCTGGGTTTAATAAGTGCAGAATTCAACCTGGTCTTTTCAAGATTCTAAAACTATGAAGTCACTATTGAACACTGTATACTAAATCAGACAATAAAACAGTACATTATGCTTAATATATCTGATATATACAAAAACTACAGTGACTATGTATTTCAAAGACTAAACAAATGGTTGTGATATACATTTCAGTACAGATTATTATAGTAGCTGTTAGAAGTTAGTGTTGATCGAGTTTGATAATTTCTGTATTTTACAATCACTCATCATAAATGTTGTCTACACTGTTAATTTTTTAACTCAGGTAATTTTTGTTTTTCTATTGTTTTTGGGTATGGTAATCAGGACTTGAAAAAAACTAGAATTCCAGCTTGTCCTTTGGGCGAGCAGCTCTCACATTCTGCTTGCCCCGGACCTCTTCTTGCTCGTCTTAGTTAACAGGGGCGTAGCAAGGATTTTTTCAGAGGTACGCACAATTCTCCAAATGCCCCTTTTTTGATTCAGTCCACCAATGAATCACGTCTCTTTTCTGGAAGCTGACATTCGAGCGTAAAAAGAAAAATTAAACTGACAGACAAGTCCATTGTTAAAAGAATTGAGCCAAACTGAGCTCTTAAAATAATTATGTTTTATCTATCCTATCCTTTCTTTTTTCTTTATTTCACTATTCACTTTTGAACTCTTTTAATAATTTTATTATTTTTTTAACCCTCGACTTTTTTAGGTACACATTTGCGTATCGTGCGTACAGGCAGCTATGCCCCTGGTTGATGATTTAGTTAGAAGATGACTTGCTTAGACCCTTACCCACTGGGCCACTGAATTTAAAAATTATTTGCCCGGGAAGAAAATCTGTTTTTCCTGAACGACTGGATGGGACTTTTTTTAAGCCCTGGGTAATGTATGCTAATGAGGTTGAAAAAAAGGGAAGAATAAAAATTACCAGAGATAAAAAAAAAATTATTAAACACAAACAATGCATGGTTTTTACGGAATCAAATTAAAATAACCAGACATACACAGATGTGAACAACGTTAATTTGCAATTACCTTCTTTCTACTAGTTTTGCTTGCTCTACTAGCTTGTGAAGCAGACTTGGGGGGTAGGGCATCTTCAGCACCTTCCTTGTCTTCTCCTTCGTTACCTTCACCAGTCTACAGAACCAAACAACAACAAAAACATCAAAAACCTTTCAATAAATTAATGACAAAACTAATGACCCCAAACAAATCCCATGGATACTTTTATTTGATTCGCCACATTAGGCTATAAAGACCTTTGGCAGTGTGTACACTAAAAAGACAATCATGATATAAACAATGGGAGATTGTATAACGACAATGATTATCTATTTTTTGTAAACTTATTCGAGTTTAAGGAATTAAAACTACTGCTGTCTTAGAGGACCTATTTGCTCCAATTCAACATGTTTTCTCTTGGTTCTTTGTTTTTTCTTAAGAGGGTGGGAGATAAGTCAGTTACTAAGGAGTTCTAAATTACACAACTTGTGGAAACAATTTGCCAAGGGTTGAGAGAAAGTTTTACCTCGCTGGCATTATTATATTGTTGAAATGGGTAGTTGATTTTGACTAACAGTCAGAGGAATGACCCAGCAGAATAGTTGCTTGGGGGTATAAAAATATGAGGTTGGTGGTTATTTTTGCTGGTCACCTGGGCTGGGTGTTTCAAAGCTGGGTTAAGATAATCCAGGGTCAGTGCAACATTTGAATTCAGATGTGAAAGATTAAAATTAAGGAAAATTCAGCCTAATTCATTATGTCTACAGTGGGACTATTCAGGATGCTCTAAAGAAGATAGAGAAAATCATCAAAGAAAATGCTTTCAAACAAAATTAAGAAAAAGAAATGCAGATTAAAATTTAACCTCGGGTTAGCGCTAATCAGTCTTAGTACAACCGAGCTCTGGAGGAAAAGCATAGCCAGCCAAAACACAAAGTTGGTGGATGGCATAGTGCATGACTAACTTTTGTCAGCAGTTTTTTTCCGAAATACTTACCCCATCAACAGCTGTCTCTTCCACTGGTTCTGCCTCTTCTACCACCACTTCTGGAGGTTTCACTTTGAGCTTAGGGTAGAATGACTTGGACAAGGGAGACAGGTGGTCGTACTTGGTGTACATGATACGCACAGCCACATTTCCAACAGCAAGAACTTTGGGGATTTCCATTGTGAGTCCCATTTTTTCAAATGAGAAGGATTTGACCCTGTAAAAATTGTGAACATTCATATGATCCAATTTAGGAGTTAAGTGATAAACACATGCTCAGAAGGAAGTTTACAATGTGTAACTTCTGAAAACTTTGAACACCTGAAATATTTCAGAAATGTCAATTGTGTAGTGACGACAAAACAATGCTAATACTGAACCAAAGAACAGGACACAAACCCACATACTTATTAACTACTGGAGCTTGTGGTTCAGTCCAACAATATTGGATGCTACTGCAAAACTTACCTTCCAAATAAATTTATTTTAAAAAGAGTATTAAAAAACATATTAAATGACGATACCTAGGATTCTTGGCTACGTTTCCCCAAACACAAACTGTCATATTTTGAGAAGTGCTTGTGAACTGCAAATTTTGTGTATCAGAATCCACATCATCAGAAGCATTCTATAACAACGTCAAATTAAACAAGTTATTGAGAAATCACCCAAGGGTCATGGAAATCTAGTCGTATTAACAAGATGGTTTTCAAAATAGATTAGTGAGTGTTTGGACACCAAAATGATTTAGTGTGTGTCTCTGGACACCCCAGGCAAGCGCAAGAGGTTGAGGCACCGAAGAACACCTGGCGACGAATGGTAGAAGGAGAGATGAAGACCCCACACCATGCCTGGGGTACCATCCAGAACCTGGTCAAGAACAGACAGTTGAACAGTGAACAGGAGTGGAGGACCTTTGCTGCTGTGCTTCATGCCAGCAGGCATTACAGGCAGTGGGTATGTAAGTGTGTTAATGGACTATTACAGGCTGGTTGTTATTACACAGGATTTCACACATTTATTCAAGTTGAATGGTTTGCGAAAAAAGAATTTAACTGAGCTTGAAAGATTTCTACTGTACAAGATATGTAAAATCATAATCTTCCACTATAGGCAATTACAAAGGTCTTTTTTATTTTCAAGTGACACTCTTTCTCTTTAATGGAGTTAAGATGGTGGTGAATGCTCCTCCTACACATTAGCAATGACAGAATTGGGCGCTGATCAAACTTTACTGCCTTTATTCCATCTTGTTCAGTTCATCAAATGCTGATGATTTTTTCTGGAGTTGAGTTCTAAAAAAGCTGTTGTCATATGTTCATGTCTTCTCCAAAACGTGAAATTAGGCACTTTCATGTTGTAGTTGGGCAGAAATGTACAAAAAAGGGTGATGCACATGCAAAAGTTTTTGTTTCGCTAAATAAATTTAAACCTATTGCTTTTTTGCAGTTCTTGTTGCCGTTGCAATCACTGTTGCTTAAGCTCCCTATTAATTTGTCCGGGGCAGCGTTAATCAGTCTTACCTGTAGCAGATTCATGGTAGCCTCATCCAGTTTATAACTTATCAACTGTTCAAGCTGAAAAATTGACTGTAAAAGAAAAAAGGTAAGGTCTAGTAAACCCAAATCAGTTAAAAATTAGCTACAAAAAATAGATAATGTTCATTAACTCATAGCCATTGAACTAACAAGAATTTACTTAAAAACAGGGGGTTCATTAAGGTTTTGAACAGGAGGGCAACGGAGTTTGACACCCGGGCAAAGAATTACAAGGCCCCGAGGGCCTTGCCCCCTAGGGGGGTCCGGGGTCATGCTCCCCCGGAAAATTTTTAAATTCTATAGTCGCAGGGATGTGTTTTCCTGCATTTTGAAGCTGCAGACAATGACTTTCAACAACCAATACCCACCACACAAATTGGACTTTTTGGTTCTCTTTTAATAGCTCTGCTCATAATAATCTTTACTCAAAGTCACTGTCAGCATCTGAGCCGTAATCAGAGTCAGGGTCAGAGCCTACATCTGGAAGGTCCAGTTGTTTTGTAAAATCCTTTGCCTACTGCCTTGATTTTTCAATTCATGAATTCCTCAATAGTGAAGTTGTGCGAAAATTATTTGAAATCAGATTCCCATACAAACACCGTCAGTGGCGTCGGAAACCGTCTGGTCTATTCTATAAATAGATGAAGTGCGGCAGACAAACATTTGGAGAGACGAAGAGTTTTCGCCAGAAGGTGAATCACAAAAGTATTAGTTTAACAACTTATCTTTAAAATTCCAATGACTAGACGGGAGGAGCACTGTTTTAACGTGAACGCACCGAAAATTAATTCATTGGCGTAAACCATAAGACGAATAAAAAATCACGCTTCGCTTCGTTGAACATGATGATTAAGCCATTCAATATATACAGGCAAATAAAAGGTTAAATCACGAAGAAGTCTACTCTCCTCTTGGCCTTTTCTCTACTGGAGGCCCTTTGGTTGAAGCCGAAAAATAATCCGCTATCGAACGCGTTCTTTTCTGGGCCGCCATGCTCACGTGCTCCCAACACTGATACATTTCAGGTGGTCGTTTATGAAGCACAGTTCTTTTGCAATGTGTTATTAGGCGATTCTTGTTTTTAACACAAAACGAACGAGGGGATTTCATGCCGCGTGTAATAAAGTGGAAATTGCACGGCAAAGTATGTTTTACCCTGGATAAGACTCATCAAGAAAAGGGCACGATTGTAACTTAAAACTGTTTTTGATCGTTCCTTGTATTAAAAGGAAGTTCTTTGAGATGTAAAGCAGCCGGGCAAAGTTGTGTTCACAGCCGGTCAATTTGCCCGGTGCCCGGCCCTTAATGAACCCCCTGTTAAAAATAACATGCAATCATGTGTATGTTGTGGTTCACTTTTTTCCTTGGTTTAAATTTTATTTTCCTTTGTTTAAAACTCATTATCATACACTTATACCATACCCCAAAACAAAGGAAAATAAAATTTAAACCAAGGAAAAAATTGAACCACAACATATATAATATTATGGTTCAATTTTGTTTCTAATCAGTTCCTTTGTTTATTGGTATGCATGGCAAAGAATGATGATGAGTTTACTTTGAAACCTAGGAAAATAAAATTTAAAGCAAAGATTAAACTGAACCACAACATATATTAATTCTACAAACACTATACACTGTATTTTTAATGAAATCATTGTGTCAGGAGTTACCTGTTTAAGCTGTTGTGTGTCATCTTCTGTAAAGCCTTCCTCTTCTGAACTGAATATCAAATTCTTCATTTCTGTGATGAGCTGTTGCAACATAAAGTGATTAGTGATAATAATTTATGGAGTCAGCTCTAGAGGACAAACAATATTACAGCATTTGGAATAGACAGTTACCCTTCAGTACATAAAAATTTCATTTTGACACAATGTGATTTCAAGCTAAAAATTTTGTGGGGTCATATAAACTAACTATTATAATTACAGTGAAAATTCAAATACAATACGGAGCTAACAACAAAAGGTCTTAATCTAAGATCTAAAAGATTAATTTCAAAATAATTCTAAAAGATACATCTAATCACTTTCTCTGTACCGAGTTGTAGAGGCACTTTAATAAACTATCAAAAATAGAGTTTTTAAATTATACTCTTCGGCAGTAAGTCATGCTTTTATTTCCTGAAAAATTAAGATCGATTATTCTATCATTACAAATACAGTGTAACTAAGTACCAAAGAAATGACACACAAAAGGCTAATGAGTCTCTATAACAAAATCCTGAAGATTTATTGTGTATGTGTTACATGTCAAAATTAAATTCAGGTTAAAATTGTTTAACCTAGGTTGATTCTCAATTTCCTTTCCTAATTATTCATGCATTAGGGCTAGGAGACAAAGGAAATAAAATTGTTAAAACATTTTAACCTGAATATAATTACAATTAACCTGTAACATCTATATCTCATAATTTATAAAATAACTAAGATAGTACCCATGTTCTGATTGGTTAAAAACCTATGGTTTATTGTGCCGGTAAACTCATAGAAAACTTAAAGTTATTTTATAAATGCAATAGACCACACTTTCTATGGGTTTACCGGCATGATAACCCACTTAGGATGCTGGGAGAACACTTAAAAAGCTTGTAAATCACTCGCCTTCAGCTCGTGATTTACAAGCTTTTCTCGTGTTGACCCAACATCCCGCATGGGCTATCACGCTGGTAAACCCATAGAAAGTGTGGTCTATTTACAAAGGTCTTTAAAATATGCTCACTTGAGATATACAAGTAAAATATTTTGATGGACTACCTTCAATGTATCTTCAGCTTCTTTGAGCACCTTACTTAATGGTTTGTACTCTTTGTCATCTCGCCAAAGATTCATGTAAGTGTTCAGCTCACAAGTATTAAGGGGATCAGGACTGCCATCACACAGCATATATCTCTCCCACTACAATAGAGGATATCATCAACTTTAGTCCATACATTTGACAGAAATAAAATTTTAGAAATAAGTGTCTATCAGTACTGTTGACAACCTCAATGTACAAATTCTCCTTACTTTAAGTCTCTATTTACAAGTCTTATTTATTAAATAATGGCATGACATTTCTTATTTTTTGTTAAGAAATTTTCTTTTTTCTCAATTTTTTTTTCTCACATCCTAACTTCTAACATGTGCACTTCATTATGAAGCACAGTATAACATCAAAGAAAAGAAGTTGTCACGGGACACCTTGTAATCTGTTAATTTAACAAACATTATAAACGAAATAAAAGTACTGTCCAAAACTCCTGTTCAAAAGCCTGTGGATAGTCATCAGTGAAGCAACTTGCAGGGCTTAAGCATGTTTTACATATGAGTGGTCTGACAGACAAGAAACATTTCCTGAGAAGAAGTAAGTGTTAGTGAAAAAGCAGGCTGGTAGACCTGTGCAACTGCTCTAAGCTTTTCCAAAGGGTAAGCAATCTTTTGTGTTTTCTTTTCACCATGTATTAAGTAGGACATTTAACTCAATGTTTATTTTAATTCATTATTTTCTTTCAATTAATGTTCCAGCAGTCAGCAGTTTTAAAATCAACTGTGCAGAAAAAAGTAGGGTGAGTCAAAAAAAGGAAAAATATGAAACACAAAATTAAAATCAGTCTGACTAAAGGAAAGAGGCTTGCTTTTATAAATCCTAACTACACTCTGAGGAGCTGGAAAAATAATTAATTAGTCTGTAAAAAGGTAACAACTTTGCTTGTCACAGGTTAATTTATGATGGCAGCATACATGAGCCTGATGGACTGCCCCAGTCATGTCTCAAAGCACTCATAAGCATGCAAGCACTAATAACTTAATTACTGCACCAACCTTCGCTTTTGATCGCTCATTTTGCAATAAAGTTTTAAGTTGTTCAGAGTTATTTTCAATCTTTTCTTTGAGTTCATCCACTTCAGCCTGATGTCGGGCACTCTCCTAAGAGAAATTAATTTAAGTCAATATAAAAGGAAAGGCAACAGAGTGACTTGACAATACCCTGGAGTACTGTACAGCCACATATAAACCTAACATTATAAAACTTAAGGCAGATCAAGTGAGCATTACATCTAAGCAATTTGACTTGGCGAAATCTAAAAAAGAATACTAGGAGAGTACACATCCTCTTGTATGAAGGTTCTCTCGGCAAGGCGTAAGCAAGATCCCAGTTCTAGCTTGAAATTATGGACTCTTGCCAGGTGACACTTTTTTCCACTTTAGCTGGTATGTCTTGTTTTCCCAATGTAGGTGCCTTTATTTAAATACACATACATTTGCATGAATGTGAATGAGGTAAAATTTGAAAGAAATGGCTCCTTAGTTACCACATGATCTACAAGGGGAAATGAGAGAGGTCCCATATGCTTAAGAGGTCTTTTACTTAAAATTGTTACCATATATAAGTATATGCTGTTGGTAAGGTAATCCAAACAAGGAGAAGGAACAACAATTTATATACAGTATATTACTAGTATAACTGTAAGGAGAGTTCAAATATTCTTGGAAATACCTGTTGCCTAAGTCGCTCTCTTTCCTCTCTCTCTTGCCTTTCTCGCTCTTCTCGTTCTCTCTGTTCTTGTTCAGCTTGAAGCCTAGCCTCCTCTGAAAGGAAAAGACAACTCTTACTGGTTCAATAACAACTCTAAAGCCGTAATAAACATCACCTACCATCACTGCAACCTAGTCAGATACTATCATACCGGTTCAGCCCAAAAAGCATTTTTGACCTTGAAGGAAACACAACAGAATGCGGATCAAAGAAACACCTACGCTATTGGTCACTTTTGCAGCCAATGGCAAGTTAGTATTTTCGATCCTAGCCACCAGTATTTAAACAGTCTGCTTCACTCTCTGTACCTAAGACTTTACAATAGTAGCAACTGACGAGGAACGCTATAGTTCCGAAACTGCAGTCTTGCTTAAGAATCCATAGCAGTCGCACAGACGACTGTTAAGCAAAAACTTAAGAAAATACCTACGAAGGAACAACAAGACATCGCGCTCTAGTTCAAAGACTCACTTATGTTAAGAAAAACTAAATGGACTGTGTGAGCACTAAGAGAATTATCTTGACTGACGCACGGCATATTTCTCCAAACTTTGTGTAGCTTTAGGTTTTAAGCTACAGCGTACACCTCATATCTGAAGATCGCACTATCCGTGTAAATTCAAAATCCTGCAAACCACACTATAGAGCTGGGCCCAGAGTCATACTGACATGGCAGGAAATAATCACATTCACGGACAAAGAAACTTGCATGCATGCATGTAGTTATTCAGATACAGCCATTTCGGAGAAAACCAAAAAAACTAAAATCTTTATTCAGCCGTAATAAACAGAGGTCAAAGGATATAAAACACTTTACAACTGCATCCGAAATCAAAGCCTATCAGGGACACCTACCGAAGCATAAACCACAGGAAATGATTACTCAGTATGCATGTAACAAACCTGCTTCATGACCTCTAAATATAAGATTTAGTGAGGCAAAAACAAGATTTACTGAGTCAAAGTTTAGAATGCTACACCTCTTGCACTGTGTAGTGCTAGTAACCTTCGCACGAGAGAAAAAAGCAAGAGAACCACTGTTCAAGCAGACTCTCAAGGTCACGTTTCACATTATCACGAGCTTATGAGTCGTGTTTGGCCTGTCAACGCTTATTTCTTACTCTGACCCTTGCTCGCCAACGAGTCCTCAGTAGCTCAGAGGTCAGAGCATCCGATCTAGAACACGGAGGGTCATGGGTTTGAATCCCATCTGGGGCTCAGATTTTTTTCTGTGTCCTCTTATGGTTGATTCTTTACATCTCCCTTTATTTCCTTTATAATATTAATATCAGTGGCATAGATTATTATTATTATTATTAGTATTAACCTTTCTAGTGAATTTCAGGGCACATAAACAGACCAACTCTTTTGTAGTCCTACAGGCCAGCGCCAACCCAATTTTGGTATTAAAAAAATTAATGCTTTAGTCAGTATAGTCTTTACTACAAAAATTTCAATACTTAAAACTAAAACTACCGCCAGTATTAACAATCACCTTCCTCCTTTGCCTTTCTCTCTGCTTCTTCCTTTTTCAACTTTTCCTTCTCAGCTTTTGTTAGCTTGGCACTCTTTTTTCCCTTGGCTGCTGCTTTTGGTGGCTATGGAGTATTAAAGTAGTAATGCAATGATGTTAACAAAAAGTGGACTAAGTTTGCTATTAAAACTTTGAGTGCCTTGTAAAGTTCTGGAAGCTTATTGGCCATTAAAATTGGAGTGAATACTCAGTATGTCAGTCTGTCAAATATGCTGATAATACATGGTGTTTTTGTCTTACTCACTGCCTTCCTCCCCTCTGAAGTGTTTATTTTTTGTGCATTTTAAAATTTTACTAAGTAGTTTAAAATTTGTTTATCTTAACATTAACTTACACTTTTGAATCAATTTTCTTTTACCATAAACTTTGGTTTCCGCTATGAGCCTTGGGCTTATACAAACGACCTGAATAAGAGGTTTTAGGAGGGCTTTTTTAAGCTCCAAAACATTGTAAAAAATAGAATTCATTTCAATTCAAGCTAGAGGGAAGGCTAATATCTGGGAGGGTGGGGAGGGGGCTTATCAGAGTAAGAGAAAAATTTTCTTATCTACTTGTCCTTTGGACACGCACTATATGAAATTTGGTTGTAATTTGAAGTCAATTTTCAACTGTCTCTGTACTTTTTTGGTGATTAAAAATGAGCTGGTCCCACGGGCAACTCATGTTAAAGGTTAACATGTGCAAACTAAATTTTTACCTGTTCCACACAATCAGACAGAGGTTTTGGCCCACCCTGCTTATAACTGCATTAATGTTTTTGTTTACACGTAGATGGGCCAGTGACTGGGGGTAAGGGGGGGGGGGGGGGGGTACGAGCAGAAGTTTACGGAATTCATCTAACTACTTGGACACTTCTACAATAAGGTTTTTTGAACAAGTCTGTCAGCCACGTAATCAAGTTGGATTAATTTGCAGTAATAATAAATTATTCCTTGAACCCAATGGAGAACTTGACTCCAAAGCCACTTTTAAAAGTAACTCCTCCATAATAACTCTGCGTGATCAACAACTGTATTTGCAGACTTGCCAAGTCTCACCACTTTGTCATGAGTCTCACAATTTCACAATCTACATCTCATTTGCACTCTAGAGTTGACAACTGATTTCTCATACTTTCTCGAAAAATCACTCTCTAAAGAAATTCTGGGGCATCTATAGGGTTTGCTTCCAAGTTAAGTAAGATAGCAAACTCAGACTAAAGAAAACACATAGTGGTCATGCTTAATTAGTATGTGTGAATTGCTAGCTTGGTGCATTGTTTATTATTCGGTCATGTTTTTAGCCAGGAGTGTCCTCTCATGATTGGCTCCTACCACCAAATGCGTAGACTAGTAGTCACTGTTAACAATAACCTAAATCACTCATTGATCATGATGTTTACTGCTCCAGCTTTAAAATGATACATTATTTCAAGAGAGAATAGATCTAACCCTAACCCTAACCCTAACCCATAAACCCCCTTGAAGTCCTTCAACTCAGTGATTTTGTTACAATTTGGTAAAAGTGAGTCCTGGGACTCATCTTATGAAAGGTCAGGAGTCCCAGTCCAGAATCAAAGCATCCCAGTTCAAAACACAAAAAGATGCCAAAACTCTCATGAAACCAGACTATCGCGTTTAATCTGTAGAACATTATCAATAGCAAAGCACTCATCTGTGTAATACATTATAGTCAGTGTAATGAAATCAAATTACATTCTTTTATAGCAAAAAATAGAAAACAGTAACGCTGTCACTCTCAGGTCCACTCTTGGGTTTTTTTTGTTTGGAGTGATACCTAGTGGCTCTCCTCGGAAATTTATCTTTTTTGTCCTGGCATAGGTGCAAAACTTTTCTGGGTGGGATTTTCTAATTTTCATATATTAAAGTTAACAAGCCCTTCAAGCTTAGAATCAGTTAGACCAAGGCTTTGCTGTACTAATCTATGAACCACTGTATTCCATCTTGATTCAGCCACGTGCTTTCCATATATGGCAAACAATCATAATAAGTAACCACTCCATCAGGTAAATAAACATGGCCACTTTTTAAAAAAATTGTATCAGAGAATTTGCATGGAAATATTTCTATCTATTCATTCACAAACAACCTTAAACTATTTAACAAGCGGATGATATTACTCTTTCGTTTTGAGGTAGCTTTCAATACATACTTACAACTGCGCAAACTGGGCATTCTTCAAAAACATCTTAAGATCGATAAATCGATTGCCATCAATCTTGGTGTCCCAAAAGACGCAAGCCATCAATTATTCTGCATCCTTTAGAATTGTTATGTGTCAGGGATGCAGGACACAGGGGTAACAAAATCACTGTCTACTAGGAAATTTGGGACATCTCACAACTTTGACCCACTTCTATACTACTTTTCCCAGCTCTAAGTTCAGAATCTTGAGATTTCTGCCTCTTGGGGGTTGGCAAGTCTGTATTTACCTCCTTCCACTATTTCAAAATAATGCTCTTATTAATCAATACTCAACTCCAGACATACAGGCCGTATATATATAAACACAAATAGAAGATGGTAAACCTGTGGTCTACAAACGTTGGCCCTTTTTTTGCTCGATCAAACTGCACATAAATTGTACAAGTGTATTTATAGAAATTAACTCCCAAAGATTAAATCGAATGGTGAATCAATGTAGCTTCTTCCCATATTGGATGAAACGTGCAAACATGGCTTGAAAATCTACAAATCATGTACGAGCCTTCATCTGTAAACTTGCTGGACTTGAGCAACAGTTTTTATAGCACGCAGCAGAACTTCCAAAAACTAAAAACCTATGAATTTACTAATACAAATACTAGTACTATCTAGAGAAAGTCCTAGAAATGGAGAGCCGGGGAAAATATATGAAAAAAAAGCAAATTTTACTCACCATCTTCCCGCCTTGCGGGTATGTTTAGAATCGGTGCTTGGTTACACGGTCAGAGAGAGACTAAACACTAGGTTTTAGTCTTCAAGTTCGCTCAAACGAGCTGGAAAAAATATGGCGAAGGGTGAAAGGTGTAGAAACGAAGAGGAATCTCCTGATTTTGATCAGTACACTAAGGACGCCCTTGATGTGCTGTTTAGCAAGCAACAGCAAACATACGAAGAATTCTTGCAGGGATTTACCTTCCTGAAAAAAGGTTAGAGACGTTTTGCTCTGAAGTATTATGCGCGCTTCAGCTTCATACACTAAAGCTTATTACCGCCTTGACGACCACCGTAATTTAGATCTATTGATTAAGAGATGGGACAAGGTTTTTGACAATCCACCTTAATTAAATAGTAACGCTGTTATATTTTGTGTACGCTGATTGTTTTGTTTCTTGTACAGCCGGCGTTCACAAAAAAAATTTACAAACAAAAGACCTTTGTGATGTTAATTGTGATAATCACAGTCATTGATCATGAATTACGTCACAATTGGATAGAAAAGCGCTATTTATAGGGGGAGCAAAAGCAAGGGGGTAGCTCTCCCTTTCCTTCTGGCAGCTACTTGCATGGAACAAGCCGGGGAAGATCACCCTGTAGCCTGCGTAGCTGGCGGTATTGTGTAGTAGTCGAGTGAGATTTGGCGGCGGAGCCGTTGTAATATAGTCGAGTGAAATTTGACGGCGGAGCCGTCACGAGCGGCGAAGCCGCGAGAAATACCGCCTGCCAGAGAACCATGATTTTTCTAATGCCGCCCACTTTTGTCACGTTAGCTGATCCCAATTAAATCAGCCAATCAAAGAGGAACCTGCAAATTGAAACTTCCGATTATTTTCGCGCGAGACAGTTTAGAAATAAGCGTTGACAGGCTAAACACGACTCCTAAGCTCATGACAATGTGAAACGGGACCTTGTGAGTTTGCTTGAACAGAGGTTTTTTTTATTTTCTCGGCTCTCGCTCGAAGGTTACTAGCACTACACAGTGCATGTATAATTCTAACCTTTGACTGAGTAAATCTTTTTTTGCAACACTAGGCTTAACATTAAAAGGTCATGAAGCTGGTTTGTTACATGCATACTGAGTAACCATTTCCGGTGGTTTATTCTTCTGTAGGTGTTCCTGATAGGATTTGATCTCAGATGCAGTTTTTAAGTGTTTTAATTCTCTTTGACCTTTGTTTCTTACGGCTAAATTAAGACAATTCCAGTGCTGTGAAGTTTAAAGACGCCATTTCGGCAATTTGGTCATCAATTATGCTCTTTCTAAAGCGGAAATCACGATCACTTTACATGTACGTCTTCTCCATTTTGCCATCCAGCTACGCAGGCTAATCACCCTGAAGTGCTAATGTGCATTTTGGGTGGAGGGGGGGGAGTGGAGGGGGGGGGGGGGGAGGGAAGGGGAGCACCACTTGCTCAGCGCATCACATGTGCTCCCACAGCCACCTCCATAATGACCCTTAATGGAACCTGATTCATTCAGTAAACCCTAATCACTAAGCGTCAGAGTCATGTGTTGGCATTTGGTGTGGGGCAGCTCTTGATAATATGCGGGTTTTAGGCAAACCTACCTGTTGGCATGAAATTTGAAAATCAATGTTAGGGTAGGGGTAAGAGTAAATGCATAAATTCCCTGAGAATGATGCAATTGTAATCCAGAGAAATTTAAAATCTTGCATGTTAAAGTATACTGTATAATTTTTTTTAATAATTTGATGCATATTTTTAATCTCTATAGAGGATGTAACAGGATACAAAGCAAAAAGTTCTCAGATTATTGGTCAACAAGACAAAAAGACAGGGGATACTATTGTAAAAAGCCTGTCATCATCAGAGTCTTCTAGTGTGACAGAAAACGACACCATTCCAGAAGAGGTAAGTTTCTTTTAAGACCAATTTATGGGAGTCACCATGGTGAATGGTATATGAAATTAAACACTTGCAACACACTTAAGACCCTAATCTATGTTGTCTTGGAAAATTTTTTGTCATTAATTATTGTTTTATTTAAATCACACTGTTAAAGTTACAAAGAGGTACATGATTACGTAATAAGGAATTGAAAAAAAAATTGAAAAAACAAAAAAAGGGAGGAGACGAAATGCAACTTACAATACTTGACGATATAACTACATAGAATTAATCAATCACAATTTTTCTAATTGGACTTGGAAGATTTTTGTGTTTTGGAAGTTTTCACTTATTGAAGGTGTGAGTCATGTAGGAAGGGTCATCACACATGGAAGTTCAACTGTACCTGTAGGAAACAACAAACAAACCCAACTTTGAATGGAGGGAATGGGGGTAGAGGCAATCAATGCTAAATCACTTGGATGGAGATCAGTTTTGTAATAACACATGATCTGACAGTTGTCATTCAATGGTGCTTAAATATCGTAGATACTAGGACCTGGTTCAGCAACTCCTTCCATCTTGATGAGATCAGCTGATTCATCAGGCAAATCATTTGTTCAGGTAAGATTATTTTACACCTCAATACCATGGAGAAAATTTTTTCTCTGGTGAAAATAAATTTTCAGGCTCAGAAAAAATTGTATATTTCTGCATCAATAGGACAACTGACATGTGTTGACCCTTAGCTTAATTTACTTTAAAAATGCACTTTATTTGCAATGATTGTCGATAATTTATTTAGCACTTAAGTGCACTGGAGACGGGACCACAATTATTTTAAGTGGTCTTTTGAGCCATGCAAAGTTCTATCCCTTATAATAATTACCAGTAATATGAACATCAATAGTTATTATTACTATCAAACTTTCCCTGGCTTATATATTTTTTTCATGGACTGATCATGCAAGGTGTACGTATCGAATCATTCATAAGTGATGGTGCTTGTAACCATATTTAATAATTATAATAATAGTCTTTTATTTTAAATTAATGCATTGAATTACAATCTTTTCATTTGTTAGTATTATTTTACCCAGTCATGTTGAGCCACACATTTCACTTTTCAGGTAGATAACTTTATTGACTGCGAAGATGATGCAAGCGATGATGAGGAAGACGATTCAAAGATGCATGATCAGGGTCTTTTAGAAGATGAAATATTTTATTCATCTAGTTATTCTCCTTCAGTATCATCATTATGCCCAGCTAGCACGTCAAAAAGTGAACTAACAAAAGATCAAACTAGACATCAGAAGGAAAACGTAACTGCTGATCTAGATGATAAATGCCCTGAATCCAAAAACATCTGTTATCTATCTGGTAATTAAGCTAATATTAATTATTTAAAATATCTATAATTAATGACGACTGTGCTGTAAAACACTTATCTCATGGGTCATATAAACAATATAATACTAAGGGGCCATGAAATTTCTCGGTCTTGCTGATTGAGCCTTCATTATGATTGTCTTTTTTGGTGTTATCTCTTGAAATTTCAATGGCCTTTTCTGTGGTGTTGTATCTTTCATTTTATTTAGAACCTTAAATTACATTGCTTTGAGTTTGTAAACTAATAATATTGTTATGTGAAACCCAAAGCAGTCTTCTAAGGAAATCCTTACAAGACAATAGTGTAGTTCTCTCTCTAAAAAGACACCAAATTGTATGAAAACAGCTATTTTATTGGTTATCTGCAGACTGCACAAACTCAATGACTAAGCCAAATTTTCATTTTAATCCTATTTTGTAATAGTCAAGAATAAGGCAACCGCATTCCCAGGGTTCTCTCCTACCCGCCCTACAGAGCGAAGTTGAGAATAAGGTTTTAAAAAAGCTTCCCATCACTTCGTTGTTGCAGTATGTGTATTTTGTTTTGCTAGATGGTGTATCAAACCTTCCAGGGGAGGTTGAGGACCAGGAAACAGCTGATGAAGAAGGTAAATTGGAGTTGTGACATGAAATACTTACATTCTTTTTAAGGTGTGCAAAAGGATTAATATTTATTACCAGGGCTTCTTAACTTATCAAAAGATCTTTTAAATACCTTTAATAATTTGTAGTAGGCGTATAAATTATGTGTGTGGGTAAGTGGAGTATATTGTGTGCATAGGCAATCTGACAGGTGTTAAGTGTCTAGTCTAAGACAAAAAATATGGGGAAGAGGAGTACCTCTGTGATGACTTCAGTATGAACACTTCTGATTAAACTTACGTGACAGATTGAATTTTGACATGACTATAATCTTCCAAATAGAGAGAAGTGTGATGCAACGTTACCTTGGTAGCAAAATTTCTGGATCATAACAATAGGGAGTTTTTGCAATGATGAACAGCAAAAAAACAATAGGTTTAGATTGGCAAAAAAAATAATAACTTCGCACATGCGTCATGTTTTTAATTTGTACATTTCTTAGCTGAATTTGACCCAGAAAATTTTGCCAACATTTGACAAAATAAATGAAATTAAATTAGATCGGTGAAGTTTGAAACAGTGCGAATCCACTTTTCAGGGTTGGCCAGGGTTTTTGGGTATACAGTATACAGGGGCTTTTTAAATCGGGTATACGGTATATTGCAGCTTAAACATGGGTATTCGGTATATCACTTTCTTTGAATTTCAGGTATAAAGTATACCTGGGTATAATTTTGGGTATTTTTGGGCATTTTGGCGAATTTTTTTCGGGTATACTGGTATACCACTACCCCCCCCCCCCCCCCCCCCTGGCTGACCCTGACTTTTTAAGCGACGTGTTGGTTTGTGTCATTTAGAAATTTTGCTACCATGACAACGTGACATCATGTCTTCTCCTCTCTATTGGGCAGTGGTAAAGTGGGTGTCTTGTTTTACATACATGTATCTTATCAAACCCAATCAACGGTTGTGTGTGTTGGTCTTTCTATATTCTGTTTTAAGTATTTCCATTTCTATTCAGATAGTGGATTAAAGGAATCTATGGAGCCAAACATAAGACAACTGCAGATCTCCACAAGACTTAAGGGGGACAATCTGATAAGTGAACACAGCCTCAATGTGGTATGTGCCGCACTCTATTTCCTTCTCAGTCTGCCCATATAAGCCCTTGTATGGCACTGTTATCACTCATGAGAAAATTAATAGAACTGTACGGTACCGCAAAATAAATAATGATCCCCAACCGCAAATGATCCTGAGACCGCAAATGATCCCCTGTACAGTACTTTGTACCCTTTTAGTAGACTGCAAGTAGTTGTCGTTTCCTCAGAGCCAATGCAGCAAATTGTGCAAGTTAATGGTAAAAAGGAGGAGAGATTGGGGCAGAAAGAGGAAAAAGGACTTCTTTGCTTTCTTCTCTCAGGCTCCACCCTCATTTCTTCACCGCTCCCGAGTGTTCACATTCTACCATGCTCAAAAAAAAAAAAAGAGACTGCTTGCAGTCTATAAAGTAACATGGTCTATTGATTTGGGTGTTTGGGAAGGGGGTGGGGCTCTCTCTTTGTGGGTTGAAAGTCACCTAATCCTCTGCTTTGCTTGATATTGCATTTGTTTCGGGTCTAAGTTTTAACCTGATGCAATGGGGGTCCAAGCATTATTTTGCTGCCACTCTAGTTCTCTGAGCCAATAAGATTGTCCTGCAGAGAAAAATGCTTTGATGTTTGATTTCCTAAAATCTATCACTCTAATTATGCTTTCTTCGTCTTAACATCACAGGGAAGTGAAGGTACAGATGAAGTGCAACCATTTACTCTCGATACAGAATTTGATTATGATAATGTTGCCTTGACACCCAAGTTCAGAATGGTACCTGGCAAGCAATTCATGACCATCAATCACAGAGACTGAACGAAGGCATTGGATGGAAGTACTTCCAAAGAAAGGGGTCATTTGTATTTTATAAACCTTTTCACTGCAAGAAAAAGCAAACTTAGAAATGAAGAAAAAAATAACTTATTTCCCTTTGTAAATATACTTGAAGAAATACTGCGGAAGAGGTTTCATTTCAATGACCTCACCCACAGAAAGGAGAGTGTCCATGTTGTAGAGGTGTCTGCTTTATAGAGTCAAACAGTATGACTGAACAACATCATGGATTAACTCTGGGTGTCTGCGTACAGAGTTGGCTCTTGTAATAATTTTACCACCTTCAAGAGTGAAAGTGTTAAGGAAATTGGACATGTGGAATTCCTGTTTGGGTGGTGCTTCATGTAAATCCAACTTTTGCAATATGGTTCGTTCTGATGCAATGCTGATGTAATACAGCTTCTTGTAAACTTGCATGCATATGCACTGTACATGCAGCCCATGCAAAGAACTCTAACATACTGAAAAAGTCAGGTTTACATGAAGCACCTACCAAAGAACATTATGGTGTTTTCAATAATGTTTCATTTTAGATACTGTTACCACCAAACACTGTATATATACACATACATGAAATGAATAAGACTGCTGGATTAAAATGTTGAAAACAATGGTTATATTAATGAGTGCTTGTATGGTTAATCAGCTTGTGATTCTCTTGGATTAGGTACCAACATATACACGCTGTTTCCTCTAAAGACTGAGCAGGCAACAGTGCAAAAGCTTCGACATCAAAGGATAACAATGTCGCCTTACTCATGAATGTTTCCCTAAGCATTACTTTCATTAATTTGTACAATCTAATTTCTTTTTGGGCTTTTAAGCAAATCACTTAATGACTGATCTCTTGAGAAACTAGTTCCCTCAAATGTTAATTTAATGATGAACTCTTCCCATCAACGGGATGGTTGCGAAAGGACAGTGTAAGGCATTATAATGACAGCGCATGTGCATGATAAGTATGTGGCAATGTGAATGGAACCTTTTGCGGTGTCCAGAAAATATCACAAAAAAGTTACAGCAGGCTTTGCCAAGAGAGAAGGATACGTTGTAATAAAACTAGTAGCCTGTTCATTGTTTTCTTGCACTTTGGACTAATATGATTATGTACAGTTACTTAGTACAAAAGCTTATTCAAATGTTGAACATTGTGTGACATAAGAACAGACAGATGATTGTTGCTAGTGTAGCAAAATGTGTACACTGATTGGGCATTATCTTAGGTTCATTATCATCAGTTTATGATACCATTTACTTGACCACAACCCCTAACCCTAACATGAAGTGGCAGAAGGAAAGAGCCATTACACCATGTACAAACCAACTATTCTGCTAATGTGAACCAGATAAATGAAAACTGTGTTATTAAACTGAACAACTTTTAATAGGTATTGTACAGAAACAACAGTGATTGAGATGACTGGTGCCACTCGAAACTATTTCTGCCGTGAGCTTGTCTTATCCTGATTTCTTTTACAATCCCAGTTTGGTACGACGCCAGTGACGTCTCTTGGCATTATATCTAAAGTGGAATAACATCAAGCAGAGGTTAAATTAAAAACTATTGTTGTTTTCCAAATAACGAAATGCTTGAGAAAGTTGCTTTTTAAGTCAGTGGCACAGGCAGCTCAGAAGAAAAAATGCGACAGTGTGTTCCCAAAAGAAGTTGACCCTACAACTTTATGGCCTGTACAATCGAGCATACTTTTCTTCTGATCCGCCTCTGACAAAAACATCTTCCTCATGTATTGACCAGGCTTACAATTCATCATCTTACTTTTATTGATAAAAAGCTGATTGGATAGGTTCCTTGTCACTAATTACTATGCATAAATGAATAATCCATTTAATGCATCACTGGGAATGAAGGATAATAAGGTCGGGTACACACCACATACAATATGTACATTGTAATGTACATTTAATATTATACAATTGTTATTGTTAGCAATGTGAACAAGCAGGTCTGGTGACACTTGAGCACCATGACAACAATGACATGAAGACAGGAAAGAGAAAACTTTGAAACAACAGGCGTATAAGATATAAGTTGCTTCTTTTGATTTTGGAGAAAGACAGACCCGGAAAACAGTTTTGTTTCAGGTCAGGTCATCTACATTTATCTCAGTGTCCAGACCACCCAGTCATATGAGCACTGTTGGCTGTCAAACAGCTGTCAAACTATGTCACAAACCACTTTTCATGCCAACATTATGTAAAATAAATTAAATCTTGGGTAGATGAAAACAAGTCGACTTGCGACTTACGTTGCTTGTGAGCGAGCGCCCCTTGCGATTTCGGCGCTCATGCAATTGACTTTTAGCAAGTCTAATCTGCCTGCTAAACAAGCTATTACAGTTGGTTCTAGTTTGTGTTTCAACATAAAGTTCCTGCATATCTGGAGTCATTTTGATCTTCCAAAGCTTATGCCAATAAAATACAATTCCTTTGATGCCTGCATCATAGTTATTTATCACTAATACATGTCAATAAGTTACTTGTTACACCTCAGCCATTATCAGGAATTTTGGGGACACCAGCGGCCACAGAAATGAACGAAAGAGGGTTCTTAGTTGTTAAGTTGTTAAGCATCTCCAGTGTATGCAGGGTAAAAAAGCTTTTTCCATACCATTATTTTGATGGATGAGCTATGGATACGAGGCAGGTAATCTGCAGTTCAGCCTATCTGGACTATAGGTCTGACTCTTAGCTTCTAGCTTTGTCCACTTAGGATGCACTCAGGAAGGGAGAAAGTGTGACAGAAAGGGTTGAGTCCACCATATCTTACGTTCTTTTGACTCATGAACCAAGATACAGTGTATTTTCCATCTACCTTATATTTGAGCTCATGTATCATTACGTGGTTTACGAATTTAATTAATTAAGCTAGTATGATCAGGCTAATTTCACGACCCAGCAAAACCTTATTTGTAAATATTATGGAGTGATAAATGAATAAAAAAGCAAGGCTGGACTGTGCGTCTGTCCCATCGAAGTCTAATCAGAGCACACATCAAAAAGCTCACCTGATGGTATTTCCAGTCCTTAGTCTAACCCACTGTGGAATTGGCCTGTTTTGCTTCATCTTCTTGCCCAGCTTTCTCTTGATTTTAAAGCTTTTGTGGGACGGCTAAAGGAAGCAACACAAAACTTCATGATTTGCACGACAACAGAACTTGGCTAAACCTTCTATCATTTGCTGCCATCCGTAAGCAATCCTTACTCAATCCTACCATTTATGCTTAACTCAATCTTTTACTTACTTCAATGAAGCTAAATCGATCTCGCACATGGAAAATAAGCGTCGTAACTTACCATGATGAGAAATACGACTATCACTCTTCAAAGATGGCGGCTAAGAGAAAGAACGATAGGAGAAAGGACTGGTATCTAACTTTTTCCTATCCCAACGATCACGTCGGGCATCAACTTGCACCCTCCTCTCCCTAGAGTAAAAGGATTTTCGCACTGAGCAGTGCAAAGCTGGAGAATGTCGGCGGCATCATCCAATTCTTCGGGAGATTGTACGGAAAAGATGGAAAAGAATCGTGAAGAAGCTGAAAAGGAAGGACTCGTCTCGAAAAGAAATCTGGAGGATTCGCAGAACGAAGAACACACTTCTAGAGCTAAGCGAAAAAAGGCGACAAAATCTGGTACAGATATACAATGGAAATTTTGGTAAGCTTGATAATTCGGCTTAAAGTAAGCTTATATTCTCTAACTAATGAAAGACCAGTGATAAAAACACCAGGCGTTTTGCAATCTGCCCTGGAACTTAAATCTGGACAAAAGCGGTTGCAGAGTTTGCATTGTTTTTGTGTTAGCTACCGTATTCTAGAAAACCTTAATCTTGCTTGCTTGCTTGCTTGTTTGCTGAGAGTGCACTAAATTCTAAGCCTTTGATTGATAATATCAAAAATTAAGGAATAGACTACAAGCTAGCGTGGTGTATTACAATTGGTTATCAGTATGGTCTTATGACCCCTTATACACTATATACTGCTCAACCTCTCCGTTATTAGTGTCCAGATTCATCGCAGGTAGCCCAACCTCAAAATATGAGCGTTGGCGAACATCAGCATTGTTGCGAAATGTTATATATTTTGAATGTTATGCAACAATGCCGATGTTCGCCTTTGTTCATATTTCCAGCTTGGGCTACCTGTGGATTCAAATTAAGAGATTAGTATTCATGCTAATGTTGGCTAGAAGAGATTTAACCTTACCTGGGCTACTTATCTTCTTGGGAGGGAGGTACTCTTGCCTAATCCCTAGGTCTCATTATTCCACGCGGGCTATGCATTTTGTATCACATGGTCTGGGCGATATCATCTCAGATACATCACCGACATGAATTGACCAAGCATGCCTGGTACAGTGACTGGGTAAGGGCGGGGATACTCCAAATTTATGTTTGACGAAAGGTGTAAATGAGGTCATAAATACCCCCCTCCCCCCTCAAAACCCCCAAAATCCCGTAGACTTAGAGGGAAACCTGTAATACTGTGCCTGAACCAAAATATATTAATAACACAAAAATTCCCTTGCCGAAGTTCAAGAATGAAAGCATAGTAGAGCAAAACCACTCAGAGAAATTTAAACAAAGCCTCCCTTTAACAGCCAAGGGCACTTTTTTGGGTTTTTCTAAACTATAATACCACTGAAAGCCATACACAGTGTATCTGTAAATTTGATTTCAGGTTAATTTTGATTTTTTTAACTTAGGTTGATTCTTAATTTCCTTTGTCTGCTAGCCCTAATTCGTGAATAATTAGGGCTAGGAGACAAAGGAATCAACCTAGGTTAAATCAAAATTAACCTAAGATCATATTTGACTTGTAACATATCTGTTGCACTAGTATATGGTACATCTTGTTAAAGTGACCATATGTACAGGTGAAGACAATAATAATAATAATTATTATTATTAATATTATTATGATAAATTTGTTATTATAAAAGAACTTGTTGGGACTTCAGAAAAGGTGGCCGTAATTGCATAATAGACATAACCGCTTGATACAGGTCAGTTGTACAGTAATTATAGGAAACTTTGGTAAGTGCGCTTCTGGGAGAATTATCATTAATTTTTATTTCCTTGGGTTGTATTGCTTCAGTAACATTGAGATCAAATCATATCATTTACATTACGAAGGCAGCGAGGTCTGGCAGTTAGAGCGCTGGACTTGTGAACTTGAATAATTAAGTATGTTATTATTATTATTATTATTATTATTATTATTATTCAAAAATAGAGGGTGACTGCATAAATTATAGAGGTTTGATTCTAATTGCAAGTAATGAATATTAATTGTACTGTACTTCTTTCAAAAGAAGATGACTGTAGTTTTGTTATTAACTTTGTACTTAATTCTTGCTTTGTGTAACATTTCTCAAGGGTCTTGAAGAACTACAGTTTTCAAGAAGGAAGTCTAACCCCTCTAAAGGACATTCTAGAATGTGCTGGAAGAGAGAAGGAAGAGTTTGGGTTTCGTACCGATCTCAAGTTACACACCATGGGTAGGATCCTAAGTGATATATGGGATGGCAAGGTCAAGCGTGTAAGAAGAGGTCCACGTGGTGATCAAAAGACCCATTACATGAACATGACTCTTAAACAAAATCAAGTGCGGTCTGTTGATGGTGACTTGGTGCTTGGTTTTGAAGAAATGGCTAAAGACGATTATGTGCTGCCTAAAGGCTGGTTTAAAGTTGTGGACAACCCAAAGAAGATCAGTCTAATACGTCCTAGGACCTGGGAGTTTGAAAAGCGGCGAATTTCGACTGAAATATCAATGGAATTGTGTTCAGAGAAAGGAGTTAAGTGTTTAATCAAATCCCATGGAAATGAAGTAAGTTTGGAGGACTTGAAATTGCAAAAGATTTGCAAGGATTTGCCAGTGACAGCTCAAGCTAAAATGATTATAGAGCTTCTTGAAAATTCGGGCACTTGCCTTGGCTGTCGTTTTGAACAAGAAATGATGTCAATGGTGCCACACAGAGTAGGAATGTTCAGATCATTAACAGATCCTGACGCTTCACCTCAAAGTGGCGCATTTTCATCCAAGTGTAAGTTAATCTCACCATCAGCTGCTCATCAATCATGTACATCTTGTTCTTATCTAAAAAAGCTTGGTGAGAAGAGGAAGGAAAGAAGAGAAAAGAGACCTTCCATTGACAAGCATTGCAATAAACGGTACCTTACAAAGGAAGAGATCGAGTTGCAACTAAGAGAACAGCAAAGAATAAAAAAAAATAAGCATCGTCGAGAGTTATATCAAATGAGTGCTTCGGAGAGTGAAGATGATGAAAACCAGGATTCAGAAAGTGAGGACAACAACAGCTCATCGCCAGAAACCTGTGCTGAGGAGTGGGTGATAAAAAATGGCTCAGAAAAATTGACCCTTTGCCGAATGTAGGGAGTTATCTGTTCATCCACCCCGTTTTAAATAGTTTTAAGAGGCTTGTTCGTGATGACAGCTATAATGATGATGACAGTGGTCAATGGTTCATTGTTGTGATGGTGATGATTTAATGATGATGTTGACCAACACTTATGTTTTCAGAGGTTCCGATGATCACAAAAATGAAGATAGAGTTGAACGCCTTACAACCAACTCATTTATAGTCATTATAACCAAAATTTTATGGACCAACTTCAGTCATGTTAAAAGCATTCCACTCTATATGGATTGCACGTTGATGTTGTGATGGTGATTTTTATAATAATGGTATTAGTGTGATGATGATGTTGATGATACTGATCCAAGTGGTGGTGGTGGTGGTGGTGATTGTGATGATTTGGTTACAATACTGGGGACCACACAGAGAGACCTTACCTCAATTTTTCTGCAAATTGAAAAAATTCATAGAGATGTTTAAAAGTTCTTACCAGATACAGTTCCTTTTTTGACACTAGACCAGGATTCTGCTTGTTTTTGGGATTCGCAACAGATTTATCACAGTGACATTGAATTTTGTTAATGTTTTCTTGAATTTTCATTCAAAAGTGACACAGCTTCATAAATCAAGTTCTCAAAGCATTAGGCAGCTGTTGTTGCATGTGTTTTCAGAGAACAAATTTTCATGTTTTTCATTGTTACATAACATTTGTTGCCATATTTACAAGCAAAATAGTAAATAAACTTTAGTTTTGATTGTCAGCGTTATTATTTGACTTTTTAAACGAACAAATTATTTTGGACCATATGGTGACAGATATCTTTGTACATCGATCTTCCCTCAAGGCAACATAATAAAATAAATGACAACTGTTACACAGGCTCCTCCCACGCAGGCCTTTTTAGTGGAGCTTGTATTTTGTCCCTCCCCACAAGTGCCTGCTCAACCGAGAACATTCCTTTCGCTAGCTTAGCCAATCACATCGTTCCCTTCAAATTCTGGACAGTCGATCTTTACCACAGGGTAAACCGATAATTACTTGATTGAAACACTGAGAAAGCTTTATGACCTCTAATAAATGTTAGACTCAGAACGGTAAAAGTAAGATTTACTCAGTCATTTTAGAATACTCCGTGCACCGCATAACCTTAGCGAAGGAAAGAAAAGAAGGGAAAAGGTAACTCTAGTGCCACGTTTTTACACTATCACACGCTTAATTATGAGTCCTGTTTGGCCTGTCAACACTTTATTTGAAAACTGTTGATTAGTCTCCTACCTCGCAAATAAAACAATGGGAAAGAAATGTTCTTGGTTGAGTAGGCGTTTGTAGGGAGGGACGAAATACGAGCTCCCCTAAAAACACCTGCGTGTGAGGCTAAACAATCACTAAACAGCCAATTTAACAAGCATTTTGCTGCCTTACCACCCAACCTAACAGGAGTTGTGGTTAAAGGCGCTACGTCACACTATTTGCTATCTTTTTGAAAAGCTAATTTTTTGCATCAAAATTCCAAAAATAACGGTCCAGCTTTTTTATGTAAGACTATAAAATATTTTGGCATTGAAACTGTTTCAGACATGGGTTGAAACTTGAAAAAGTTGGGCCAACATTTAATATCAAGTTGTAATGTCTATGCTGGCAAAAAGCACCAAAAAATTTATGGTTACTGCTCCTTAATGAAATTTGTGCGATATCTTTTGCATAAGTCTTGCAGAGTACTTTGTGTAGGGCTTTAAAGTAATACCTTCAACACAGAATTGTTCTAAAACAACAATATCCTTGTGACGTAGCCCTTTAAAATACTTTGTGATTGTAAAAGGTATCAGGGGTACATTCACACTGGGGATAACTTATTTTATTCTCAGCCCATACAGAGGGGCTTGTAAGCAGATTCATACCATAAAACGGGGTTGAGCTATGCGGTGGATAACTGTGACCCTAGCCTGCATCAGCAGATGCCTTTTTTGGCATTTGCTTCACTTGCCAAGTGAAGAGAAGTTACTGTGGCTTCATTTTGCGGGCTAAGTGTGACCAAGAGACAAATATCAAGGCTGTGCTCTAAGGAAAATTGAAGGGAGCCCAGTGCTCCGAAGCTGTAAAATCTATGGTGTTAATAATAATAAATAATAATGTTTATTTCTTATATTGCGCAGTCTAGCATGTGATAAAGATATGATCGAATGCGCATTACAACACTAAAATCTTAAAGTAATAAATGGCTAATCCAAATAATGATAATAATAATAGTAATTTGCAATTTTCGGAAAACAATAAAAGTAAAATATGAGTTAATAAAAGAACTAATAAAAAGCTAATTTAAAAAGATGTGTCTTAAGTAAAACTTTAAAAATGTTCAATGATTGACATTGTCTAATTTCTAGAGGGAGTCGGTTCCATACTTTGGGCGCAGCATTTTCAAACGCCCTATCCCCGAGTGTATTCTTTGTTCTATAGGTATTGTCCATTAGGAGTAATGCCCCGGTATGATCTCAACTGATACCGCGAGCTCTCTTTGATTTTTATCAAGTCTAAAAGATATTGTGGTGCGACGCCGTAGACAGATTTGTGAACTAACATTGCTATCTTCAATTCTATTCTGTGGATAACCGGAAGCCAGTGCAGGTTGATCAGGGATGGTGTGATAGGATCATACCTAGATACAGTACATACCAGCCGAGCTGCCGCGTTCTGCAGGCGTTGCAGCTTACCAAGATGAACAGCGGGCGTACCATGTAATAGACCGTTACAATAGTCTAATCGTGACATTATAATAGCCTGTACAATGGACTTCCTATTGTCACATGATAAATACTTTCTAATATGCCGGATGTTATGTAGATGGTAATAAATATTCTGACATATGCTATTAATATGTGTGGTCATATTCATGTTTGCATCAAACCAAGCACCCAGATTTCTAACAGAGTAGACAGCAGAAACCTTTACCCCCCGGGGGGGGGGGGCACTCCCATACATTACCTATACGGGTATGTGGCGCCCAACGGGGTCGTGATTTTGAAGCTCCTGATTTAGAACGGGGTATGCATTTCAGGGGCGTTTTCTAGAACGGGGTATAATATTTCGAACGCACAAAAGCTCCAGTTTTGTAAGCAGCCATTTGAAATTATTCAAGACAGATTGCTTTTAAAAATACGGTTCAATGCGTTAACAAGCAAACTGTTGTACTCTTTGCACCCTAGAACGGAGTATAAAAAATTGGCCCATTTCTAGAACGGGGTATCAGTTTTAGGGCGAATTCTAGAACGGGGTATCAATTTTAGGGGAAATTTTTTTAGAACGGGGTGCCAATTTGGAGTCCCGGGCGGCACATACCCACCCAAAAAATACCCAAGTCCCCCCCCAGGCCTTTACCTCACCTAGTTGCAAGTCACTTATCGTAACCTTATTTCACTGTGCGCGTGTACCTATAATAATAAGAAACTCGGTCTTAGCATCGTTCAGCCGAAGTTTGTCTTGGACCATCCAGGTTCTTATGCCCCTGATGCAAGCCTGTAAATCGTCAACAGCATCCGTCTCAGTAGCAGAACCATCCGGCTTACATGAGAAATAGAGCTGCGTATCATCAGCGTATGCGTGAACGTTAGATGGGATTCAACAACATCGAAGAGTAAATTCAGCAAATTCAGTCCAGCATATGATGTGTATGAAAAATCTGAGATTTTCTAGTCACCTGAGGGCAAAAGTTAGGCACCAGGGGCCACCGGGCTCTGCCAGATCGCAGCCCTGAATATTATTGTTTGCCTGTTAGTGTAATGTTCAGAAGAATCTAACTCTTTCAAAGAACTTGTTTCAAAATGTTGTCAAGGTCTTGTACCTTCCTGAAAGTCAGCAGCTAGCATGAGTTTTAACTATATACCTTTACGTGCTTGAAACCAACAACCATTCTTTCACAAATTCTGCAATATGACTGGCTAACATTCACATTAATTTTTGAGGCCCTTTTATTGGGGTACATATGACCTTTAGAGTTTGAATTTTAAAAACATATGCTTCACATATGCTTCACCTCCGAGGGTGCGGCTACACGTAGGTTAAGGGTTCCATCTAGCCACGACCAATCAGCACTCGGATTGCTTTTGCATCATCGATTACCAATCTGGACGCTCTATTGAGTCGATCATTAAAATTCAGACAACCATAATAAGCTTAGGATGGCGTCCAACATTCCCGCGCAAACAATCTCTCGTGAGGCTGGAAGCAGAGAACCTTCAGCAGGAGAAGGCCAAACAAAAGTCAAGCATCGATTTTCAGAGCCCTGGGAAGATAGTGACCTGATTCTTGTGGTGGAGGATGAAAAGTTTCATGTTCATCGCCTGATACTGAGCATGAACTCACCTGTGTTCAAGGCCATGTTCAAATCCCAGTTCAAGGAGGCTACCTCCGAAGAGATTCCACTGCCTGAGAAGAAAGCCAGTGAAGTTTTAGATCTCCTAAAACTTATTTACTTCAAACACGTTATACAAGAACCAGTGGAAATAACTATGTTGAACGTGGAACATCTCCTTAAGCTAAGCGACGAATACGAGATAAAACACGTCTTTGAATCTTGCGTCAGTTTTGTTGAAAAGCAACCCAAGTTGAAACAAAACGTGATGAAACTCCGAAAAATGGCAGCCATGTACAACCTTAACAATGTGCTTGAAGGTTGTGAGGACTTCCTGGAGAACTTGAAGCTCAAGACACTTCGTGAAATTGTTGATTTCAAGGATCTTGACAGAGACACCCTGCAGCATTTCCTGGAGCAAAGGATTGAGCGACTAGAAAAGTTCTTTGATCAAGTTTATGCCGAATATATGGGAGTGCTAGAGTATATGATGGAAAAGGACCAGTATGATATATGCAACGAACATATTAGCAAAGGTAAATTAAAGAGCAATCGCAGAATTGACAGTGAAGTAATCAGAAGATGTCAAAAATGTCGGCAACAGATATCTTGTTCATTCACAGCGCAAACATCCTCTTACCAGCGGAAATACCATCATAGAGTAGGAACTCCAAATTCTCACTTTGTACTGTTGCCGTCCACATCGTGTTCCATCAATGACTTCTATGTATTGAAGAATGGTTAACTGAAAAGTACTCCGCCCAAACATCGATCGTCACAGTTGACAGTAGTGTAGCCAGCCTCTTTTCCTTTTAATCCTTATGGTAGAGGGGGAGGGCGGGTGGGGTTGACCGATAAACAATTTAATTTACACTACAGCACAGCCGTTCTTTCTTGCCTTCCCCCCACAAAAAAAAACACTCTCTGTTAAATTAGTAATTAGCAGTAATAAGTAATAAGTTATAAAATCAACGGACGGGCTCTTTCAGATAAAGAGCGTACTATCATCCATTCATCAACCAAAATCCGTTGGTGCGTGGCCACAAGCGTCTAAGAATCAGGCTACTGTAACCCTAACTCTGTACACACTTGTAGTAGAAACTAGTTAGATTTGCGTAAGTCACCATCTTTAACTGGTTTTAAGAAAGGATTGAAAACATATCTTTTTAGGCAATTTTTAGAGAGTGGGTCATTGTGTTTGTAAAGTGACTTTAAGACGTGTAATATATGGATTGTAAATAGATTTGAAATATTTTTTATTTCATTCTTATATGTACATTTTTTCATTTTTTCCCCTTTTTTACATTGTAAAGTGCCATGAGCTCAGGGTATGAGCGCTATATAAATTAAGTTATTATTATTATTATTATTCATATATTGAGTCGGGAATGTCACCAAGATTTCAAGTTGTCGGGTAAATACAACAAGTAGGCAGGGAATCAAACAGCTGGGGATTTCTTTTGGTTCTAAATTGTTCTTCTATTTTTCAATGCAACTAGCTGGGGGCCACTTTCATAATAGCTGGGGGAAATCACTGGCCCCCGGCCGGCTCTTAATGACAGCCCTGTTGAGTAGTAGGCCGGCCAATTGTCCCTGTCAGTATTTTACTATTGTATTTGCCATTGTCCTAGTTGGTGTCGCAGTTTCAACCCATCTTTTTGTTGTTAGTCGACATTTCATCTAGTCTTGGGTCACAGTTTCAAGGCCATGTCCATCCCCTGAGGTCCAACTCCATACCCTTTATGTACCATTTTCACAAAAAAGGCACCCCTTTCATATACCCTTTCGTATACCTTCTATTGATAAATGGTACCCCTTTCTTATACCTTGTTCAGAACTTTGCATCCCTTTTAACTGCTGTAAATGCACTGTCTTTTATATAGGAATCAGTCACAAAAATGTAACATTTTCTCGACATTTGAAAGCCATAAAATTCATCTTTTAGCCCGTGTGGGCCCTTAGGTACAGACCCAAATGATAGATTTATCTACCCTTTTATATACTTCAACTAGTGAAATCCCTACCCCTTTAATATACCTGAAGCCTTAGAAAGGTACCCCTTTTGGGCAGAGCCTCCCCATATAGGCCATCATAGGGAGTACTCCTCCTTCTGATAACAGCACCTCTCTATTTTGAATAAATTGAGTACCGGGCTGGGATTTAAAAACAAAACGGTGGCAGTTTCTTCAAAATTATACAGTTTTAACACTGCTTCTGAGAACAAAGATAAACTAATATGGGTATTGGTAATGACGCTATCCTTGAAAAAGAAAACTAACACAGCCAAAAAAATACATAATGAACTATTTTAATGGCAAGTACATGTAAGACGTACAAATCTAGTTGTCTAAATGTGACAAATAAACAAGCATCATTGTTGTTTAAACAAAGGCTTGTTTTACATATTACCCTTTATCAAAACTTGTCTTCTACATTATTACCAGTATTCAATGTTTACTACATAGCGCCACCTCCAAAAGCCAGAAACATGATATTTATCATATCTAATTTATCTAAAATGCAATGGTTTTTTGTAGTACACAGCTGACACAATGTTGACATTTTGTCAGCACCAAAAATGTTACTGTTAAGAATCACTGCTCAAGGTGGGCAAAAAACCAAAGCAAGACCCAGCTGTTATGTTACTCAAAGCTTATCTGAAAGCCTGCAACAAGCTACTCTTTCATTTTCACAAAATCAGTCCTCCTAATGCACATTAATTTTGTTCAACAATTGGACCCACTGGCTTGTTCTTTATTTACTTCTTTCATTTTCATGTCAGTTGTTATAGACTCCAGGGTGGCAAAAAGTCTTTAGCCATTAACAGGTTTTTACGTGATCTTATGACCAGTGAGGAAGGAAAAGTCATGTAACTGCACCACTAAATTGACTCTACAATAGCTTCAGTCACTAATCTCCACTTCTTGTCCATTGAGGGAAGATAAAGTCAAACCACTACCATCCTCTACAACAGCTTCAATCTCCATGTCTTCTCGATCCCTGTTTCTGGTTTCTGTTTTCTTGATTTATACCCTTTTCTTCTCCTGCCTGTTTGGCACCTTATGGCAAGCACCATTCTGAGATGTACATGCATTGACATTAGATTTTTGTGTAAACCAATGACCACAGCAGGGGCATGGAAACGGCTTTTCACCTTTATGTACAATCTGATAGCAACTCAATGATGATCAGGTCTCAAAAATGCTCTGCAAACTGAACATCTCCAATTATGTAATATGCATGAGAAATCAACAAGAATAAATGGGGAAGAGTCAAGCTCTTGGACAAGGAATGGAATTACAGTGCTAGGTTCTTCAGGTATTACAGGCCTGGGTGAACTGTCACAAAATATTTTGCAGTTTTCCATAATATGCAAACTAGTCACAGAACTAACTGAAATCTTTAAAGGAAGAATTGAGTCACTTGAATTGTACAAAACACAAGAAAACCACTGAAGGATAGAGTGGGTTAAAAGTGAATCATGAATATGTACTTAAAAGACTTAATTAACAAATTTCTGTGAAGATGCTACAAAAAATGGGATTCCCATTCAACTGAGGTTTGTGGACTTTTCTAAGGGAAGAAAAAAAAGGAGGCAGCTTCTCTCCCCAGTCTCCTATCTCCTAAGAAAGGCTTGATATACCAAGGAAGACTGTCATCACTTGTCAATAAAAAAAAACAGCAATCTTAAATTATTATATTATAGTTACCACATATTTTCAAGAAAGTTATTATTTTATTTATTTTTCAATAAAATGAATAAATTTATTCTTCTCTTTTTTATAAGCAAAAATAGCAATAATTGCTAATTGATATTGGCGGTAAGTTAGTTTAGTTTTGTTATTACAATGAGCATGAAAATGGCCAGCTACATATGAGAGGATACTCTTGCAAGGATAGCCTTACTTCATACATGTACATTGGAACATAATTATGGGCCAGTTTTAATTTGAATTAAACCAAACTGAGCAAATATATGGATTTATCAACAACAAAGGTACTATTAATATCTTTACATCTGAAGACTAAACATGATGTTTATACCATGGCATTTCTCCACACTATCTGCTTGACCCATTGGATTTGTTGCAGACGCACACCTGGTACTATAACCTTATTTCGTGGAATTAGTTCTCTTGACACTGTTTCTAAATAAATTGCCTAATTTTTCCTACATTTTTTGTGATCGAGAAAATATGAGCCTTGGTACTTATATATTAATTAACCCCAATAGTAACCAACATCAATTTTCTCTTAACAATGTCCATTGTCTTGAAAGAGATAAGGTCATGAGAGTGAATAAAATGATCACCTGAGAAAAATGCTTTGATCTTTTATCAAATTGGAAGGGGCAGGAACGTGAGTTGCATCCAGATGATCTGTTGAAACAAAAGCAGACAGGGCTGTTCTTGGAGGACTGGCAGAAAGGATTGGCACTGGGACAGGAACTTTGGCTATGGTGGGGGCTAGAACATACCAGGCAGTGGGGCTTAGCCAGGCCAGAGAAGGTTACCCTACAGAGTTCTATATCCACCTGGTCCCAGCTAATGTGTAAATCATTCGCAGCTTGGCGGGCAAAATGTTGGTCATAGGCAAGGAACCCGCTGCCCTGGAATTCTGTGGCAGCCCTACTAATGATCTGCTAGTACTTAAACAGTTCAGCGGCTTGCCATGGCTAGGAGCCGACAATGACCAATGCATATGCGGTGAAGGCATCCAGCCACTTACCAAAACAGTCAATAACGGCTTTCCTCTTGTGAACTATGGTCCACAGGAACTGTGTAAATTACAAACAGCTACTAAGTATAACTTAATAGTGCCATGTTTAACTGTCCTAGCCAGATATGAGGCAAAATACGTCAATGTTCCTTCTGAAGCTGGGAGAATGTCACCCTCCTGAGACGTAAGCCTGTTTGAAAGGCAAAACTGAATAAAACTTTTTTCACCTGACACATAAGTACGGTTGGTAGTCCTGTCAGTCCCCACTTTGCGTACCTCTGAACCTCCTCTGTCAAAGGGTCCTTAGTGAAGGTGGAATGGTGCGGGATTTTTTTGCGCCTAAAATTGAAGCCACTGCCCGGTAACGTTCGTCCTGAAAGCGGGAGAGGGCATCAGTGATGTTGTTAGAGACCCCAGGGAAGTGGTGAGCCCTGACAAAGAAATTGTGTTTCATAGAAAGGAGTAAAAGGAACCTCATGAGGTCCATTTATATACGAGGGGTCTTTGAATGACCCGAGTTGATAATGGCGACTACCAATTCATTATCGCACCAAAATTGAATTGGCTTGCCAGAAAAATGTGGGAACCAGAGTAGGTAAGCCAAAACTATAGGAAAAAGTTCTTGCCATTCAATGCTGATACCCTTGGTGGGCCTTAAACGCATGTGAGGGAGCCATTTCCCCTGGAACTATTGACTAATAAATAACCCCCAAACCCGACCGACATGGCGGAGTCCATGTATAGTTCCAAGCTTGGGGAGGAAGTTACAGTAGAATCTAGGAAAAAGGAACGCCCGTTCACTCCGAGAGAAAGGCCTTCCATATGGTGAGGTCCTTAAAAAATTCCTTGTTGAGCCGTATATGGTGAAAACAGCTGGGAGCCCCCCAGGTAAGGTTAATCAAGCGTTGCAAAAAGGTTCTACCCGGAACGACTGCCGTACACGCGAATATTGAAGGGTGCCAATAAGTGACTGGAGTTCAACTAAGCGAACTGAGCAGCGTTTCGTAAAGGAAGTGAGCAAATCCAGGGTGCATTGTAGCTTATCTTCGTGAAGGCTTGCTTCCATGAGCGTGAAATTTTAATTCTATGCCCATGAATTCGAGTACTTAGGAGGGGCCAACGGTTTTGGACGCGACTAACAGGGCATGAATCAACATAAAAAAGTGAAGCAAGGTACTAAAGGAGGACAGACATTGTAATTAGGTGGGTTCAGCCATAAAAAAGTTGTCCAGTAGATGGAGCACGTCCTCCAGGGCATCCGATAATTGGTTAAAGAGGAAAAGGGCCGAGCGGAGCCAAAAGGGGAGGTACAGCTCGACATAATTGATTATTCCAATGAATCCAAAAGAGATGCCAGTCGTCAGGATGGATGGGGATTAGTCTGAAGGCTGATTTAAGGTTTGTTTCTGCCATAAACGACCCTGGTCCCAAAGGATTTTAGAATGCAAATAGCATCGTCCACCCGAACGTACTTAAGGGTATAGGGATCCTTAAGTATATGGCAATTAACACTATCACTCTCAGGATGGGACAAGTGGTAAATAGTACACCACTCATTAGACTGTTTCTTAGGTATTACCCCCACTGGGTGACATTGGAGATTGGGAAGGGGCAGATATCGAAAGGGGCCCGCTACTCGACCGAGTCTGCTCTCCTTGGTCAGATTGGAGGAAACGACGTCGGGGCGCTGAGCAGCTGATTGTAAATTATGGGATACCTGGGGCTTACAAGGACCTAGATAACCAACAGGTGTGCAACAACAAAGGGAACTAAGTAAATTACCTAAAAAATTACCATCGGGGTGACCAGAAAGTTCCTTTGCTAAAACATCAATGTTAGTTGGGGTTGAAACTGGCGGATCAAGGTTCCTGGCTTGAAGCTGGACTTTATCTCTTGCTATGATCGCTCATGTTGGTGGATCTGTTGGAGCGACAGCTAGCTTTGGAGAAACCCATGCTGGGAAACATGACGATGGAATGGTCGGCGGACCGGCAACAGCGGCAGACATGCGGGAAGGGGGAGGAATGTGAGTTGCATCCTAGCCTGCGAACAGCAGACGCATTTCCGGTCGTCGCTTCTCTCCCTCCGAAAAATAGCGTCGCTATTTTTCGGAGGGAGAGAAGCGACGACCAGAAATGTGTCTGCTGTTCGCAGGCTAGTTACATCCAGATGATCTGTTGAAACGAAAGAAGACGGGGCCGTTCTTGGAGGACTGGCAGAAAGGATGGGCGCTGGGGTAGGAACTTTGGCTATGGTGGGGGGTAGAACATACAAGGGAGTGGGGTTTAGCCAGCCCAGAGAAGGTTACCGTACAGAGATCTATATCCACCTGGTCCCAGCTAATGTGTAAATCATTCGCGACTTGGCGGGGAAAATGTTCGTCATAGGCGCCCTACTAATGCATGATCTGCTAGTCAACTTTCTCGCATCAAAAATAGAGAACTATGTAGCTCACAAAGCTGCTGTCTAACCTCACTGTATGAAAAGGTTTACTAGCTCACCTAAATTGGAAAATGATGCAGCCATTCGACGTATAAAAAGCGTTCCACAGCTTGAAGTTCAGTACTTGCCACAAGCTGACCACAAGTCAGCAGGCTATAATAAAGGCCCAGAGAAAGTTGGGCACTATTTTTTCTCATCTACCCTCTCCCGGTCGAGTGAGACTCGAGAGTCGTAACAAGCTGAACAAGCAATATCAACTCCTTGATTTCAATTTGACAAATTGTGACCCTAAAAAAATAACAGTTATTTTTTTCTTCTATTAAGTGTTAAAAGTTTCCATTTTACACGCCAAACGACGAGAATTTTTTGGCTGTTTTACTACTACTGGTCTACCACAGGAGACTCCCCGGGGGTACTCCCCCAAAGGGTAAAATTTTTGCGCCGTTTTGGTTTGAAAACAGGCATAGACTTTGCCCATTTTGGTCTGGAATCGGGTACGGTTTTCGAGGGAACTCAGGGAGTGTATGAAAGTATTTGTCGTTTCAATTCTAAATGAATAAGAAAGAAAAAGTATGTGAATTCGAAATAAAATTTAAGAACAAATCTTTTAGTTGGCAGTCTAATCTAAATAATGATGACATAATTTCTTAAAGGCGGGGTCAGAAAACGGGTATTGATTTTAGAGGACAGCCACGGGTTGGTGTGAAATTAGGGTCAGGATTTGGACAACCGGGCGGCACATTCTCGCCAAAAATTCCCAGGAGTACCCCCGTACTATGAGCTGAGCTATAGCGCACCAAGGCACCCGAACCACTTCCTTGCAGGATATTTAGTTGTTCATGATTTTTTTCTAAATATAAAAAATTGATACCAAATATGATGCACAGTACAAGTTGATGCGTATGAATAGATAGTGTGTTATGGAACGTAGTTTCAAATAATCACGGCAGATTTGTCAATTCAGTTGTAAGGACGACAAAATAGTTATGTCTCACACTTGAAGTGGACGTAACAGCTAAAAGGCTCCATCGCTTCTACAAGTAAAAGTTGCTTTCTTCGCGAGGATTTAAAGTCTCTGGCACCCAGGGTATGCCTTAACATGCTAAGGACACTTTATTATCCCAAAACTAAAACAAAACTTAAATTGATGCCCAGTTTCCCCATATCTTTTTTTGTTTTTGAAAACGGATATTTTTTTCTTCCGGTTTGGTCTACCGTCCACATGTATCCGGTGAAAACGGTCACCGATGACGCATCTTGTTCAAACACGCTCTGCAGAGCGAAAAGTTTTGAAAACGCCGGCTTTTTGTTTACGTGTGGACGGACGGAAACGGAGGTTTTCGAATACGATGATGACGACTTATAGTATGACGCATGCTCAATAAGGGACGCTATCGTATTTCCATCGTTTTAGCGTTTTGCGTTATTTTTGCATACAAATTTAGTAGGAGGGATGGCGAAAAGAACGGCTTGCTTGCACGCATTCCCCTCCTCCCTTCCCGGCTCTAGCGCGGTCTCGTCCCCAAATCCCTTCGCCTGTCACGCAGGCTAGCCCGCCAGTTATAGAACTATCTACCTGTAAGCGACAAATACATCCAATCATGATCCCCCCTCTACTATAAGTCCCCCTGTAGCTTTTCTTGACTTCGATTTATGACCATTTATTATGACGTTTAGAAGCTTAATTAAAAGCCAGTAAATGCAAAACCTTTTTTGATCAACACTACTAAAGCTTGTTTCGAAGCGCTTTTCCCAATCCAGTTGAAAGCCCCCACAGATAATTAAGCCTTTTCGTTAACACGCCCTCCTAAAACCCCTTAAGAACAGTATTACAAAGATGTATAATCCCATGGCTTATACAAGCAGTTTACATAAGAGAGAATAACTCTTGGTTTAGGGTATTCCGAAGACAAAATTTGTTATTTTCACAGAGTTTCATTTTATTATCTCTAATGCAACCCTCGATTGAGAGGGGTGGAGGAACTCCCAATATCCTAAAGAACATTTCTTTTTACTACAAAGACTCATACTGTATTAAAATGCAAGCTGTAGAGCGTTTTCACATGACGTCACTTCCGTCACATTGGTGTCCCAAAACAATGAAACGGCAGCCATGTTGGTGTCCCAAACGAGTCCCGTTTTTTCCCTTTGTAAAGGCAAAAGCTTTCTTTTCATTCCAATATATTAGTCTTATTTGCACAGCCGCTGACCACTTGAGGTTATGTTCTCAATCACTCAGTCAAAACGCATATTTGGTTCTTTGATTGTTTTGTTGCCATTGATGTACGGGACGATCTCATAACGATGGCTGTGAAAAGTTCGAGCAGGCTTTTCGTATATCATATGTGGATACGCGATCCTGATGTAAATCACAGCGAAGAGAGTTACGAAAATACAGATCAGGTTCGACACCAGTGTCACCTCGACCATGAATTGCGTTGCGTCTGAAGGAGTGGACTGCGCGAGCCTGGTAACTATAGTGCCAGCTACGGCCATCACTACGAGCATGCTAGAATTATGTACCACCATAATAGCTGCAAAAGAAAACAGATCTTTTTAAGCTCAGTGTTTAACACAGGAAAACAAAATCCAGGTTAGGGTCCAGTTAGTAAGAGGTGGCGGTGGGAGGGATGGTAGCTGCTCAAGAAAATTTTATATTCGGTAATCTCGTACCCAGATTTCACTCTGTCTTACGTGTGAGAACTGCGCACGAGAGGTTATATTGAGTGGCTCTGTGCAGGGATACAACTGCTTACCCTTTTCTCTTTTACATGCCTGAAACCTGAAAAAGGTTCCCGGCTGGAGCCTCCCCGTAAAGGCCATTAAGGGGCGTACCCTCCCCTTCCCCCTCCCCCCGCCAATTCCCCGCCTGGGGTCTAGTACAACCAAAGTAAAGATAGTCAAAGCGTCTTTAATCGAGAGTTAGTACTTCGACTAGTAGAACTTGTCGGTTATAACAAAGCTAATGGGAAGAGGGAAAAGATGCGAGCTTCTCGTCCTTTCCTTTAGATGACACACTGATCGCAGGTTATATCAAACGATAAGGAATTAATGTTCGTCTTTCCTAAATTTTGTTCTCAAAATTCCACGAACAGCTTCTTTAATCGGCCGGCTATATTCATTTTTCGGATGGTCTCTCGGTTATAGCACAAGAAGAAGTGTTTTCCATAACATAGGGCCTAAGAAATTCGACATTTAAGTTGGACATCGTCCCCCTAGTAATCAAATAGCGCTTTATGCAGTTTATGCACTGATTATATTTGAAAAACTGACGATAATAACCGATGGTGTAGCGTGTGCGCGCCTAGGAAATCTAGTCACCACTAATTTGTACTACTATTTTCTTTTTCTGTGATTTATTTCACAGAGAGCTTATTTGATTACATTCAGTACGTGGTAATACGTAAAGATTCCTTAAAAATTGACATAAGACTTAAAATTTTGATTCCGTAACAAGAATTGTTTGAACCTTTAAGCCAAAAACTTCAGTAAATCGCTGTAATCTCAACTAATATACCTTGAGACTTTCGCAGCTGGTCGGTGGTGTTTGTTGCAGCGCGATCAACATTAACTGTTCGTCCAACAAAGTGTCTTGATCTCACTTTTGGAAAATGTCTTGTCAAATACAGCTACTGAGTTTCTCTTTTCTTCTCAGTGGAGAACGCAAGTACGATAGCAAGATCTTGCTTGGCGAACTCGAGGTACAAACTCAAAGGCGAATCTTCCGTTAATTTCGACAAGTGAATGATGTACCTTGCCTTAAAACATTTTCAGGTCTTCATTGAAGGCAACAATGCCATTTTTCCGGAATTGTGAACAAAACGGAAAAAGAGTCTGCGAATATCCTGAAACGTTCACATCGCTTAACAATGAAGTTCCATCTGTCTGGTGAACCTCAGGATAATAGAGCTGTCTATCTATTTCTAGGTGGGTTTGTAATGCTAGAATAATTCGGCGATTTTAATAGGAATGTATTGTAGGTTTCTTGGCGCTGAAAAAAGGAAAACCGTCATTTGGGACTCTTGTAATATAATCAGTCACGTTCATTTTATAACTTCAGGCGCACTGACGACTGAAATTGCACGATATTTAAGCAACAGACCACACTTTCTATGGGTTTACCGGCGTGGTAAACCACTTGGGATGTTGGGAGAACACGAGAAAAGCTTCTTAAGCTTGATATTATTGATTCAAAATATTTCGCCATTTCTGATTGGCCCCAATCCCCCGGTTAATTCTTCATAACCAACTGGTGCTTACCATATTTGGAAGACACGAGCAATATACAATCGATCAACCTAGTTTCCAGGCACGGCAGCCGAGCTGTTTATTCCTCAGCCTCGCTGGATAACATTCTTTTCGATCTGCATAATTTTCCACATCCTACTCAGCCTCGTTCAATAATTGCTGAATACTCTTTGAACGAGCTGGTTCAGAGAGAGAAAGGAACCGGCCGGAATTTCTGTAATCAATTAAAACTCAGTATACGCTTTTTCTCGGTTATCATTATTCCAACAGCAGCTATTGATCTGTTCCGAACGCTGAAAATTCGTTCCCAGTGTCATACTTTTCGTAGTATTAATGACCCCAAGAACGAGGCTAGAATAAAATAAGGCAAAAATGGGCGAGAGATATATACGAACAAAACACTTTAATAAAACATTTTTTTAAAATGAACGATTACAAAAATTATTACGGTGCAGTACCACTATGCATTGTACCAAAAACTCCCTCGGTTACTGAATACTGTAATAGAAACATTTTAAGAAATACCTATTTACACGCTTTCTTACTATTCCCCGCTTCCCCTCTTATATCAAATGATACTAAACCTACCACACAAAACTAATTTGATCTCACGTTCGTAAGTAACTCCATCATTACAGAGTGTAAAACTAACTCTATAAACACTCAAATCTAACCATTTGTGCCTCATCTTGTGCTTGTGTCTTCTCACCTTGCATGTACGAGTCAAGTACACAAGCAAAAGCACGACTAAAAGCACAAGAAAATGGAAAGTTTGCTTTTGTTTTTCTATGCCTATGGATGCGCGTCGCACCGGTTTACACGTAGTTTGACTCCCAAAGCTTCAGTTGTTGGTGTCCATGCTCCTTGCTTTCGCTCTCTGTTTCAAAGCGAGGCTAAGTGCGAAGCCGTTGATACGAAATGATTTTGTATTCTCATGCAAATGAAACTCATTATCACAGGAATGATTCTACTCTAAGCCTCGTTTTGAAAGAGAGGATTTGGAACTCGAAATTGACCAATTGCTTTAGAGCAAGGTAACTTACATTAGTGCTAAACAGAGACTTTGATGTATTATTAAATGACTGTTTTGTTAATCAATTTAATTATCTGTTTGTTTTCATTTTAGTTATATAAATGACTCATTGCCAGTTTGAATAGGCTAAGAGTGATTATTATTTGAATAAAGCTTTGCAGTAAGCTTTTAAGTACAAAAGCCGATCCAAATAATATTAATTCTCATGTTTTGAAACTAAAAGCAGCCTAGTAAACCTTCACAGAATCTAAGATAAGGAAAGACGAGTACTTTCCCATTTATGATCAGACGCTGCTGTTCAGCGGACTCTGATAATCCGATTTTTATCTCTACAAGAAATATCTCCAGCAATCCTAATTTTCTGTGACTAGATACATTTGTACACACATTTCATCTCAGTTGTTCCGTCGAATCAAAGTTTTCCGCGGATGTTTTAGTTAATTATTGTTGCAATACCAAACTTTTATCTCGCAACATTTAATATTTGATACCTGACAGCCTTAGTTTAGTCAAAAATTTGGAACTGATTCTATAAACCGTTTGATGAGGCATCCAGAAGCTAAAAAACGCTGGTACAATTATCAAGGTAATTTCATGTTTGGCTGTGGTATTCCAAGTCCATTAAACGACCATCGAGTAGTCTGTTGCATGAATTGGATTTCTGTTATCACAACGCCCTCCCTACGCAAGTCCTTCTCAAATGTGCTGAAGGAAATACAAAACGTTTGGGCCAAACATGAGGGGGAAATTTAAACCAACAAATTACTTTATAGTTACTGTTGTCTTGATTATAATCGATCATTCACCAAAAACAAGTCTGGATGGTCTTTTTCTAGAAAAAATATAGCTAAAGAGGGTAAACCTTCAGTAAAATTAACAGCCCAATTTGGTCATAGTACGCCAAGTAAAAAAATAGATAGTAGTAATAACTTTTGAGTCTACGACACGAACGTAGATTGATACAATCCATATTGTCCTTATTTCTTTGCAAAAGAAAAGGATTATCGGAGCTCGAGAATGAATTGTCTTCTTCTGGTTACACCCTGGGCATCTGCACTATTTCTTGGAGGCGTCAAATCAATAGGCTTTTGCCTAGCAATAAAGACTTTATCACTATCTTCAACCTGATCAAGATTCTTGTATTCTAGTGCAGGGGATCCTGAATCCAAGCTAAGAGTCCCATCCAGATCCTGTTGATATGGTAATTCCGATAACACTACTCTTCTGAGCTTTCTGTTGGTCCTTTCTCGAAGTTTAGGGCTTTCCAGAAGGTCTTTAAGAGAGAACTTTTCACAATGAACTCCCGAGAAAAAGGTTGGGCATCTACAGGTGTTTCCCTCCAAACACCTTCCACCATTTTGACATCTTGGTAGACAAGTAGCTGCAAAACAAACTTTCCTTAGTAGGATGTTTTGGTTTACAAATAATGACGATCCTAACAACTCTTGAAAAAAACAAGAATTACTGCAAAAGGGCACCCAACAATTTTTTTCTGTAAGATAAATTTTCGTCGGAGTAAATATTGCCTAGAAAACTCTAAGCTCGAGAAAAGCCTAAAACTGTTCCATTCGTTCATGAAAAGATATTCGGAGTTTTCCTACGACAGAAACTTACGTACTATTATCGGAGATTTTGTTTTTCACATTTTCACTGAAAATACACTTCTGACGTAGTTAACGTTCGGTAGTTGGGTACCCCTGACAGTAGCATAGCTAGAATTTTCCAGAGGTACGCAAGTAGTATAGGATGCACCGAGTTTTGTCCTTTTTTACGAGGGAATTTCATTGTCTTGTGGGGGAATACATTACCACAGATGACGTCATAACCTTTTTTTTCTCATGAATAAAATGCATTTTCACTCACGTGGCCAGCATCTATGCTAATTTATTGGAACAAAAGAAGGCAATTTACATGAGAAAAGAGTTAAACTCCCAGAGGATTGTCTTGGTACACCATCATGGCCGCGGTTTCACTGTTTTGGAACACCAAAATGGCCGCCGTGACGTCATGTGAAAACGCTCTATAGAAACAAACGACTTCCCTGGGCTTATACCCGAACCGAAAGTTAGAGTATGAGGTCTATGAATTATTCCTTGGAAGCAATGAGCGCCAGGAATCAGGGAACATGAACTGGAACAATTTGTTAGGCAATGAAAGCGGCAGCAAATAGAAGTTGCATAATTACGTTACGACTTAGTGATTTTTAAAGTCACAGGCGAGTTAGCGCCGATTCCTTCGTTAAAATAATTCTCACTCTTACTTCCGGTTCGGGTATAAGCCCAGGCAGGTCGTTTGTTTCTATTGCAGTAGAAGTAGTCAAAAGGGGAGATAAGGAGAAACCGCCGCATTTCATTCATGAGATAAAGGAAAAAGGTTATGTCGTCATCGGCTGTAATGTGTTTCCCCGCAAGATAATATCCCCCCGCAAAAAAGCGGTTAATTTGGTGCGTTCTATACTACTTACGCACAAATCGTCTTCCCGCGGACGACTGTTATATTTCCGTTCCATGCACCGTTTTTACTCTCTCCGTTTTTACTTTCTGCTTTTTGTTTTGTTTCACCATTTTTTATTTGTCTTAGAAATTTTTTCAGATACGCACGTGCGTATCGGCATACAGATAGCTTCGCCCCTGGTTAACATGTTATACTGACCTTCTGCTGACAGTTCGTCTGCTCGATTGTTTGGAACAATAATGTTCACAACAGGTCTCACTATTGCCTGAGCCTGAGAGCTGGGTGAGGCTGATGGAGCAAGTGGTACAGTCACATGTGTGCTGTCCTCTAACCTCTTTTCTGAGCGGATATCGTCTGAAATGGAATTTTAAAATAATCATTTGTTTTTCTAATACAACTACAGGGGATATGGGCTTTTGTTGCATTCCATACAAATCCTTGTAAATTTCGAAACTTTCAAAATGTAGTAAAATATTTCCTTAAGCATAACGGAGCCAAAATTTTCTTTTTTGCATAACAGAAAATTTGAACTCTTTACAAGGACCACTTAACAGTGGCTGGGTGGCGAGAGTTGTCTTTCTCATACAAATCCTTTTACGTTTCGGCGGCCGTTGCACACATCTCTACTCTTTGGATATAAGGCTGAAAATTAACAGGTCACCTAATTTTCACATGCTCTTTCAGTTCCTGCTAACAAAATTCCCAAAAGTGAACTGTTTTCGTGTTTAATGAAAGTTAATCATGTGACCAACTGTTGCAAAAGGCCTATTGCACCATGGGACTATTTTGAGGACGGTATTACTTCTTTCATTGCAAAAGAGTCTAGTTTAAAGTTTGACCCAAAACAATCCCATAGTGAAATTTGATGCATCGTGAGCACGTGATCGTTGACGGTGTGTTATTGTAACCTCACCTTCCATCTCTTTATTATCGTCAATTTCCTGTATGGACGCTGGATAGGTGCTTACACCCCTCCCTTCTCCAGAACGCAGTGAGGAAATTGGTATGACAATCTTCTGAGGGCCATTCTGAGGCGCGACTGTTTGTGGTGGTGCACTCACTTCTTTTGTTATATAAACAGTTGTTTGTTGCTGATTGTTTATTGGATGTTTATGTTGAAGCTTGACCACATTTGAGGGAGGAAGAAGAGTCGGAGTTGTTGGTATGGGATGATCTAAAACCAGAAGTGACAAATTCATTACAATATCAACAGCCAACGATAAGAAATGAACACGGATTCACTTACTGTATCACTTATTGTTATATACAATATATAATGTGGTTATATACAAGAGTTAAACTATGCAATATTCACAAACTGAGAAAAGGGCCACACACACACCAACCCACGGCCTGGCCAGTGCCTCAGGTAGTTACGCAGGTTAATATGGCTGCACGCATGCGTAAGGTACTGTCCATACCGCGGAGTGTGTGCTTCAGTGCTGCATTTTGTCTTGCATGCAATTTTGGCTGGTAATACACTTTGCATCAGATGACTCCTGACAGGTTGATTAAAATTTAGACGCTGAAAAGGTTTTTTTTTTATAGAGCCTCTCACCCAGTAGATCCCAGTAAACAAACAATTACAAGCGAAAGAAAATTAACAAACTGTTACTAGGGCAACATGAACACTTCACTGAAGTTAAAAAATGGAATTAAAATATGAAGGAAATGAAAGAAAACTCGTGTAATTCAGACCTGTATTCTGCTCAACATCCAGAATTCTTCTTGCCAATCCTGCCATCGCCGTCTCTAGAACAGTAACCTTGTCTTCAAGTCGCACGACTTTTTTCTCCAAGCCATGAATTCTCCTATTATCCGAGTGTACAGAAATAAGGCTTGGCCCTTTGGGCCCTAAAAAGACAGAAGGCGACGTGGCATTCAAGACAGGTATTTAGACAAGACAAGAATTCTATTTATACCACAAACAGAGAAAAAGACCTTTAAGAAAAGACAATACTACTTATGTAAGTTACAAGCCACCTTTAGAAAATAGCTAAAAAGCTTATCTAGCTAGGAGGCATTATAGATTAATTAGGAGTATTAAAGAGGTTTTTTTATTGAAGTCAGATGTAGAAAACAGTGTTAAAAAATGACAAAAAAAACAAACAAAAAATAAAATAAAATTTTATAAAAGGCACATGAACGGACCTGAATCACTGAAAAATTTAGGAACTGGAGAAAATATTGGAAAAGAAAGAACTTAATATGAACTGAAAATAGCCTTTTTCGAAGACTGTTTAAACAAGATTTCTCCTCGAGCAAAGGGGATGATAAAATGGCAAAAATCAGGCGCAAATAGACGAAAAATTAAAAAAAGGAAACGGTACAAAACGACTGAAGGGCAAATAAAGGAAAAACACGTTCACTAGGTCGAAACTGGAGTTGGAGGTCAGAGAAACACGTCCACCCCCAAGAACTGCTCATTTGCTCCAATTCATCCTGAAACTTCAGTATGGCAAACAGGACCACTGGCACCAAGAGAACAGAGATTTCATTTTCGGGATTTGAACCGGTGAGCAAAAAATAGCTAGTTCGCACCGCTAAAATGTAGTCTCTGCTCGCAGAATAAAGAACTGGAGAGAACTTACAGGTGTAACTTTTGTCTGAATTTGCTCAATGAAAGGGAATCCAAGATAGTATTGAATTATGCATTCCACGCCGTGGATTCCGGATTCTGTGTCAGAAACGTCTAGTCCAGAATCCAACCGCTACTACGATTCCGGATTCCTCAAGTTTTATTCTTTATTCCAAATCCCAGGATTTCGGATTCCACAGGCAAAAATTTCCGGAATTCGGGAATGTCTATTCCCTTACAAGGGGTGGTTGAATGGTGACTTTCGAGATACATTCACTCTATATTCTACCTACTTATGACATAAATTTTGTGTTCACCATTACTTTTATTTACAAGCGAGGACATGTGTCTAAACCAGGATCATATATATTATTTTCTTTTTGTTTGATCGATATTGTTCCCTGTTGGAGCTACATAACTATCGATATTGTTCCCTGTTGGAGGTACATTTTCAGTTAGGGTTTAGAAGATCTGGGGAGCCTTACATAAGCCTAAAGGAATAAACATCTATAATATTCATACCATGTCTTAGTTTGTCTTGATTATCCTCTTTGGCTTCCTGAATGGTTAAATGGTCACTTTCGAGGTACATCCACCATATATTCTACCTACTTATGGCATCCCCCCTTGAGCAAATTTTGTGTTCACTATTACTTCTATTTGTAAAGAAAATTTTCAGAATTACCTTGCACTATCTCCTTGATGCTGTAAGCGTTGTCATCGTTTGATGTTGTCAGAAGTGACGTGGGAGGAGTTCGAGAGGTCAGCACATCAACTGTCATCAGAAATTAACATAAAAATGTCGATTATATGAAAAAGATGAAACATATCCCATGTGATCTCCTCTAATAATTCTTTAAATGTTTGTTTATCAGCCAGAGACATAAAACAAATAGGATTAACCCTTTCGATAACACATTTCTAATTTTTTCGTATTTTTGTTTAAACCCAGAACATGTGGTTGACAGTATATATATACTTATTGTGCCTCTTAATACAATATTTCAAAGCTTTTACCTTGTTGAGATTTTGGATGTGCTTTATCCTCATGTGTTTGGTTTTGAGGCTTTGTTTCCGTCGATGACACACCGACTTCCTTTTTTGTCTCATTTAGGCTTTCTTTTCTTTCAACGTCTGAAAGCACAAAGAGCGGCAGTTTTGTTTTAAAATGCTTTTTGACATTGACGAAATGTTGGAAAAACAACGTAGCCTGGTATAACGACCGTCACATGGCATGTCACGTGGTCAAAAATTTAAAAAGGGAAATTGGTGGCAAAAATGCCCTACTTGGATAAATATAGTGGATAAACATACTTTATTTTCTACTTTTGGGGGCTAAAATTAAGGTTTTGAATGATTTAAGACTATACTGGGGTACTTAAAATGATGTTTTCTCTCATAAAATTTTATTGATTTGCAATAGACACTCATTCCAAACGTGAAGTGTTCGAAATACTTAATATGAATTAGAAAAATGTTCTTCTTAGCACTTGCTTCCATGCTCCAAAACCCGTCTCAGGAAAATGGCGACGTGACATATCACGTGACTTAGCAACACAATAGTAATACTTTTTATGTTAAGGACGATGAGTTCTTTATGTGTGCCAAATTTCGATCCAGTTCCATTTTTGGACGAAATGATAGCCAAAAAACTATTTTTTATACCCATTGGATCCAGGCTTTAAGCCACTTGAGTAGAAAATGAAGCACACTAAAGGAAAGCACGCAGTAACGTGTCCTCTAGCAACAGTGTGCGTCAAAACGTACAGCCTAAACCAATGTTAAAAACGGAATTTCCACTAAGTATTGTCACGTTGTATAACGAAGAAAACCTTTTCGAAAGCGGGTTTTTGTTTCCCACTTTCTAAATAATTCAAGTTTTCTTCTCACGCCTGTAAAACTGCAAAGGGTGTCTTGAATCATGGTGTGCGAGGCTCACGATAGAGCAAGGCCATCTTTGAAATGTCGTGACAAACATAATACACATCCAGTAAATTCAACGTGCCGTGAATAAAGAAGATTTAGTAGGCAGGGCCTGATAACTAGTTACAAAGTCCTGCCTAATTGTTCTGAAGTTTCAAGCTGAAATTTACCTTTTCCTGCATTCAGTTTCGTCACCCTCATTTATATTTCCTGTAAAGTACCCTAAAAACAAACAATAGTCAAAAGCAAAAGAGGACTTAAATACCTTTACTTGAATGTTCAGTGCTGTGGCGTCTGGATTCATCATTGCTATCGGGGCTTGATTTTTTGTCGGGTATTCCCGATGTCACCTTAACTTGAATTGCTAGCTTGTTAGATTTAGTTTGAGATAAAAGTCCATTATTTATCTTAACTAACTTTTCTGCTTTAGGGGAAACCCTCGCTGGTTCATACTGTACTTTCTTTTGTGGACTAGTGGTCAAAACATCTTTTGACTGATGTGTCACGTCGACATGTTGATTATCTGTCAGCAGACCTTCCTCTGGATCTTTCTCCAGGCTACCCGCCTTTCTCTGAATTGTCCCTAGTTTGTTTTTTCTTGTCACGGTTCTTTCCTGATCATTTATTTTGCGACTTTGAGAATTGTGAATTGCGACGATTTCACCAGATGGTATTCCACTTTTTCTTTCTCTTTTAATAACGCCTTTTGACTGACGTGTCATGTGACGTTCTTTTTGAGACGCCACAGTTTTTGTTGGATCAAAATTCACTATGCTTTCAGAGCCTTGGAGCCTATTTTTTGCTTTATCTTTAGTCACGGCACTACCTTGATCGTTAGCGGTGGGATTTTCTGGTTTCTCTGGTGCGGCACTTACTCCATGTGGCATATCATTTCCACTTCCTGAATCGTGCACTGTGTCATGTAATTTGTCAAGTTGTATATTATTCCCTATAAGTCCTGGCACTCGCTTAGCATTAATTTCTTGATTATGAGTTTCCTTTCTCTCTGCCACTTTGTCATTGTTGGTCACTTTTTCAACCATTGAATTAGTCTTACTATTTCTGCTTGGATCAGCAGGGGACGTTTTCTTATCTCTTTTTGTGCCTTTGAGTCCGTGCTCAAATGAAACACCACTTTTGGAAGAATGAGAATCCTTTTCTCCATCGACTTCAACATCAGTTGACAAAGAGTTACGAACTGAAGAACTTTTGCTCGTCGCCGTTAAATTCCTTGAAGGAACGTCAAAGGCACTTCTTGTAACTGAGAAAGTCTTTGTTTTCTGGGATTCTTGTTTATCTGAAGTAAAGAAATGAGCATTATATAATTGCCACTTCCTTGGTAGCCTTTAAAAGAATCTTCAAACAAGTCAAGCGAGGACATGTGTCTAAACCAGGATAATATATATTAGTATATACACACTCAGTGATCTTGGTGATTTAAGCAATCTGATTGGTTCGCTATCTCGGACTATTCAACAATATTCACCTCCTAGCGAGTGGATAATGTGTGAGCTCGGTGTTTTTCCCGTTTTTTTTAGAGAACGATCTTTTAAAAGTCGACAAAATCCTAGGGCTGACTTTTTTTAAGGCAAGAAAAGACTTGGAAGGATTCAATACGGCGTTTTTCAATTTACTGTAGCAGGAGTTTTGTGCTCGATGGATTGTTTACAACTCCCGTGTATTCGCGTAGAAGAAGCCGTTTCGTGAACTCAGCGTTTTCTAAGAAGAAAATTTTGGCTCAAAAATCGAAGTTTATTTATGACAAACAAATTTAAAAGGAAATGTTTGCAGAAATTCTACATTTACTACATTTAAGTAAACAGGAAAAAGAATGATACAGGAAGACGACCTCTTACCTCGAGCAACCGAGCCGCCATTTTTGTCAGCACTTCATGCGAAGAACGACACAACATGCCCCTTTGGCTATAAACTTGGCGAGTCAACAGAAAACAACACAGCTCTACTTTTTTTCTCAGGTAAGGAAACAGTTCAAACTTTTAGCGATTCCATTGAAGCCATTACGCTGTTGTTTGCGAAATGAGTAAACTTGTGAATTGCCATGTTTGAAAATTCTGCAAAGATCTATTTTTAAACTTACGCGTGATTTGATCTGTCAATCAAATCCTACTTTTGAATGGTTTCCTTTCTGATTTTGTTGAGATCACTTCGTGTGTATATACTAAAACAATTATTCTTCTCAATCTCGGTGAATAGTGGCTTTGGGAATATTTACCTCGCCGCTTTCGCGGCTCGGTAAATATTTTGCCACTATTCACCTCGATTTCAAAGAATAATTGTTAATTATTTGCCTTTTTGTCTCATAATTATCGATATTATTCCCTGTTGGGGTTACATTTCCAGTTAGGGTTTAGAAGTTCCAGAGAGCCTTACACAGGCCTAAAGGAATAAAAATCTATCATATTCATACCATTTCTTATTTTTTATTGATTACCTTCTTTGGCTCCCTGTGAACTATGATTTTCCTTATGTTCCTGTGTATGAAGAACTAAAGCACTATTATCTTCACCAGTCACTGTTTTAGAATGATTTAAGTGTTTCGCCTTCGGAACGTCCTCTTGAAACCCCTTCTGTGACCTTTCCTTTGTTGTAACATCCACCTTAACATTTTGTGGTATTGTGTTTGAATCAGTTACGTTTCTTCCATTACCCGAGACTTTCATGAAGTCTTCTTGAGCTACGTTCGGAGTCCTTTTCTTTGATAAAACATCCTCCTTCTCATTTTGTAGTTCTGCGTTTGAAGAGTCAACTGTTAAGTTTATTCCATTATCCAAGACTTTTCCTCTTTGCTCGACCTGTGACTTAGCATTTACCACACCTTTATCCAACATTTGTTTTGAATTTCCAAGAACGTTATATTTCATTTTATCGCGTACATTCGTTGTGTTACGAGAACCACCAGCTTGCTTTTTATTTGAGTCTCCTTCACTGGGGACATTACTGACGTTTCTTGCAGCATAGGATTCAATCTTATTGTTTCTATCGAAGCTATCTGCAAGACTGCTATTACTACTGGTAGTTGCCCTTGCTTCATTGAAAGAAGAATTTGATTGTTGTGTATCCTTCGTTCTATACGTCTCTGCAAATACATTCTCAGCCTTTGCAAGGGCAGGAGCCAAGTTCTCCAAAGTTCTATTTCCAAAGTGCTCTTTGACCCTAGTAGTGTCAATATCACTTTCTGATCTATTTCCGGTAGCATTATCATGAAAGCTCAAAGCTACTTTGTCCAATATATTCTTTTCTCTGCTAATATTTGTAGTCGAATGTGATGGTTTCGACAATTCGGCTGAGCTTCCTCTAGAATCAGGTTTTGATTTCGATTTATTTTGTGCGAACGATGTAAGAACATTTGTTTGTATTTTTGAAGCATCCAATTGAGAACTGGAATTTGTAGTGGGAGGTGTTATGTTCTCTAAAGTTTTGTTATCAAAGCGCTCTTTAGCAAATAGAGCGCCAATATCACTGTTTGAGCTATTTCGCACCACTCCACTGTCATTTCTAGTCAAATACAATGATTTTGTTAGTTCTTCTGACTTTCCTTTGGAGTCGGGTAATGGTTTCGTTTCATTTTGCACATTGTCAAATAATTGAGGCCTCTTCTCTATTCTAGAAGTATTGGTCTGCAAAATATTTCTGTTATTTTGGTCTAAATGCGACGCTTCACCTTTTATCAAAAAGTTAATTTTTACTTTTTCCGGCACACTTGATTTCTTAGCTGGGTTTTTTGTCGAGTTTGCTTCCTCCATCTCTATTTTTCCAAGAGTTGCATTCATTTTCGCTGGCGAATTCTTTGTGTCACTATTGTGACTTTCTTTAGTAACGTGTCCTCTAATTGTGTTGGTATGTTTAACATGTGATGTTTCCTTTCCTTGGGTATCTTGGTTTTGCGATATAAAGCTGTTATTCAGCAGCTTTTGTTGGTCGTTTATGGTTCTCCGACTGTCAGCTTGTTTTCCTTGTATATGACTCTTTTCACTAAGTTGTGGGACATTTCCCGCTTCCTCTGTAGCACTCATGACCTTCACCGTCCTTCCTGTTTCATGGTTCTTTCCCACTTGGTTTTCAGAGTTGCCTAAGGAGACATTTTTGATGTTCCTGTGATATCTGGACTCCAGAGGCTTTTGCATTTCTAGAGGATGTCGTTCTCCCCATTTTATTCTCGATCCGACGTTGGACATGTGATACGAGCTTCCATTATAAGTTTTAGAACTATTTTCACCCTCAGCAATTTCAGCCTTGTTTGCGCTGCTCGACGTATTCATAGATGAAGTGTTTGCAGTTTTTCTCTTAAACGGCACCTTTACCTTCTCGATGGTAGCTTTTTCCTCTGAAAACGTACGAAAAAATTATAACTATTAATGACTTTTTTTATAGTATTGCTATATAAAAAGGCCCAAACTCAAGCACTGTAAAGTATCAACCATAAAATAGTAGTGTTATACCCATTGTAACTTCTAGAATTGCTGTATAGAACGACTGCCACAACGCAGACCTACTTAAACGCTATTCAATTTGGGCAACTAATTTTTGAAAAAATTGTCACAAGACTCATCATTTCAACCTGGGAAGTAAATGAAATTATGTTTTGCTCTTTATTGTGATTGGTTACAGAATTTTTTTTCCTGTTCGAGATACTCGTCCTGCTAGGACCAAAAAATATAAACAGGTGCAGTCGGAGGTGGTGGGGGGTTTCGCCCCTTCGGTAGCGATTTGCCTTGTCAAGCTTTTGGACAAAATTTCTTCCTTTTATAACCAAAATGCGCTGTTTTTAGAGATGAAGATTGCCAGACGAGGCGAAAAGTAAAACTTACGTTTGTTAGCAGGCCATGGTTGTTCCTCCTTGGGAATGGTTTTAATAAAATTAATGCTCACTTTTTCGTTTGGGATACCTAAAAGATACAAATTATATGTCACTATATTGGGTAAAGTCCCATAAGGCGTACTGAGGAGTAAAATAAAAAACACAATTCGCTTTTTCAATTCACAATTCAGTGACAATGGCGCTAAGTTAATTTATGTGGCTACAAGGAAGACTACAATCTAGAAGGTGGAAACCATGTCCCTATTATGGCCTATACGGCTATACCGGATGCTGCTGCCGAAAGGGGTACCTTTTTCAGGCTTCATGGAAAGGTAGGTAATACACTGGTTGAAGAGTATGAAAGGGTAGGGAAATCTGTCATTTCGGTTTGTAAAAAGTCCCAAAAGGGACCAACAAGTGACATTTATGGCTGTGATAAAGTCGGGTCAGGTTTTGTGATTTATTCATATGATAAAGAAAGTGCATTTACAGCAGTTAAAAAAGGGGTACAAACGACTGGGAAAGGGGTGCCATTAGTCAATAGAAGGTATACTACAGGTATAGGTATACTAAGGGTGTCAAACATGTTATATAAAAGGCTAAGGGGCTGGACCTTGGGGCGGAGTCTCCCCGAACAAAACTTTGTTAAGTACCCACCGGGGCAGATAGATTTTATATTCAGGTAGGTAAAGTGGTTTTTTCTCAACTTAACCCTTTATCTCCAGAAGGGATTGTCATGTAGATTTTCCTTAAATATATGCATTGTTCAGCAGACATATGATGAGAATAGCCGAATGCATCAAACAGCGAGAGAATTTTATCTTCATATAACCCGAAATTCTCTTAACTAGTGACCATGAAAGCGTACAGCAGCCAGAAAGGAGAATTTCTAAACGGACCTTGGGAGTTATGGGGATAAGAAAGTTGTTTTGACTTACCTGTATTATTGCTGAGAAAATCTTCTACCTTTCGTTTTATTGTTCTACCTGTGTTGTTCATCAAGTTATCTACAATTGAGTGCATCACTACTTTGGCACCTGTGCAAGAAAAAAAAACGGTAAACAGATGCCACGTTTAAATCATCGCTGCCAAACTGTCGAGACGTCTCTTTTGTTGTATTAAGTGGGTTTTTGTAAATTGTAGAGAAAACATTCCAGGACGATAAAACAGTTACTGTTAGTTAACGTAAGTATCTTCCTGTATTTCTCGAACTATAATGAGCTTCTTTTCTTTTGAAAACGCCTCACATCAAAACGAAATTATTTTAACAAATCAAAAATTCAAACGTCCATGTACAATACAACATGTTTGTTGTGAACTTAACCCTTACGGTCAATATTCCCAGCATTTCTGAACATTATTGCCTGCATAATAGTCTGGTAAAGTATTTGAAACGTTCTGATTGGTTTTGAAGTGTTTTTAAGGTATTCACCGGGAGATAAGCTAAGTAATTGCTTCCACTTAAAGTTGATAAACGTGACGAAAACCCAACGTACCTTTTGCTTTCCAAACTCTCCATATTCTATGCATAACGGAAATCCAAAGGCCGCTTAGTTGTTCAAACGTTTTGAAAGCAACGCCTAGTGTTTCAGGTCCTACGTTATAAAAAAGAGAAATAAACGCTTTATAACGTGATTTTTGCTTTACCAGTGACGTCATATGCAGGCAATAAGGCATAGAATTGCAGAGAGAAAAACTAGGCTCATTTTAAGATGAGAGTATCTTACCTGTCTTAAGCTTTTTAACCAACTCTTCGTCTGATTTTGCTGAAAAAAGCGACAAACTTCTTTCATTTTTTCAAAAAATATACTGATTTAAAGTCGATTAAATAGGGTACATTCAAACAGCCCCCCTCCCCCCTTAGATTACTGCTTAGACGTGTGGGAACGAATCAATAAAAAAGATTAAAGGAGAAAATGTTGCTCTCACGTAAAGACTGTTGCGTATTAGCCCTAGCTTTTCAATTTAAAGGCTTAATTGTCAGGGATTATAAACTGTCAGGGACTATAGACAAGACGCTATAAGAAGGATTTCTTCAGCACCTAAGGGAAACAGAGCTACCCAAGAGAAAGACAGTTTAACTTTCTCTGTAAAGGCCTTTATTTGAAAACGTTTTCTTTCCATCAAAAGCCAGCGAAACTGATAAACCAACCAACCAACCAACCAGCCAATAAACAAACAGACAGATAGACAAAAAAACAATGATCTGCACATAAATCAACCAAGAATTATTCATAAGGCAATGTTTTCTTCATACCTTTTTTTAGTTTCTTCAATATATCCACGGCATCAACAACTAAAAAGACAAAAAAGACTATGTAATCAAACCTTCCTTTATCTTATCTTCTAGGCGAAAGACGTATATGTAGAAGGACACAGGCCAAACCAGGCTGGGCGCAGCCAGGTCCGCACAAATCAAAACCAAGACGGGCATCTATTTTTTCAGCGAACCCGAGTATGTTTGGATCATAAGGCCCCCTAGCTTCCCCTGCTCCACCGTCCCTGTGAATTGCATTACGTGACTGTTTCGGGGACGTTATCACTTCTTTCATTGGCTATTATGAACTTGCTTGGCAACTGGTCAAGATTCCTCCCCCATAACAGTGCCATGATACAATTCGTCACAACACCGACCCAGACACCTAAAACAAATAAAAATGGCCCAAAAATCTTTTTGGAACTGGAAGTACCTTTTGAAAGTTCCAGGGAGGAGTCAAACTTTGAGTTAGTACTTCCATGGTCTTCGTTTCCATGGGAGTTTGATTTCGACCCATCATCCTCCCCTGACCCGCGTTTGTCTCCATTGTCGCCTGAAGTCTCAGATCTCTTGTTGGAATAATTTCTTGAGACTCTGGGAAACTCATGTGTGGTTTCACCATTATACCCTCTGTCGGTCCAGCTCGAGCCAGAATCAAATCCGTAAGGTTGGTCATCTTCACCTGCGCCTGATGCTTAAAATAAACAAACCTTTCTAGTAAACAACCACATCAACTATAAAGTTACGTCAGCAGAAAAAAAAGACAGAATGTAATTTAGTAGCAACCAACTTTTTTCAATCTAATTGATAAGGAGGTAGGTAGAGAACAAGATATTTCGTGCTCCTTTTGTTGAACGATTTTAAGGAGAGCGAAATTAAATGAAATTTGGATTACAAGGACGTGTATGTCAGCCAAATGTATTTTCTCAAGAAAACGATGATGATAAATAGAAAGCCTTCATTTGGAGTTTTTAATCCCGATAGCGTTACTGATCATACGAGGCGCAACAATAAGTCGACTGTATAATGGGCATCGAGAACATGAGAATTTTAGAACCGGTTTAGCCTACTCATATGCTCAAAGGTACAAGTCCTCTCTACTTACCACTATTTCCATTCCAGTCCTCCTCTGCCACTGTGGACCCTTCGCCACTAAATGGCTCCTCATTCTGCCCTGAAGCGTTGGAATGAGCTGACAAGATTTATGTCACTTATCAGAATACCCGAATTAATAATCGTCCCAAATTTAAATAAGCACCCCGCCCAGAAAGTGCCCTTTTGCTCAAGCCAAAACTTAAATTATAAACAGCGCCCCCTCCCATTCCCTCCATTTCTTTTCTAAATTTATGAATCGTCAGATTCAATCATGTATTTTTGGACACCATATATTTCCGTATGTAAACCAAACATGATCATTACTCTAGCCAGGATCTGGGGAATACAGTGGAACCTCTACGTACAACCAATCCCCATGCGGGGTGACGACCTATCGAAATTACCCTAACATGTTTTTTCCAGTCAAAGCCGACAGCTGGAATCTCTGGTAAGCTACCACTATATAAGCGACCATCAAATCTTTCGGCAGTTTCGACGTAGTTAGATAAGCGTCCCCATTCGAAGAAGAACTCACTACCCTATTTTGACATCTAACAAAATCTAGGCACAGCAATTCTGGGTAGTTATCAAGTGGTTATAGCTATTGATAACTATTCTTGTTCACAGAGTGCATCATTCCCTTCCAAGGGCCGACAGGATAAGAGGGATGGGAGGCTCCGTGAAGTAGAATACGCTGCTTACCTGCGCAGGAACTTGGCGCCAGTCCCAGGACGGCGAGGACCAGCAGGGTGGCATACAGGCTCATCGCCAGGAAGGATTCTATTCGGGGAGTGATGGTTACATAGGCATCGTTTCAAGAGGGAAGGGACAGTCCCACCTATAGCAGTTAAACAGATTCCAGTTCAAGTAAAGTACTGAACCATATTGGCCGTTTTTAGGCTACAGACGTTAACTTCATAAGTAGGTTGAGCATTATCGTCCGGGTGAACGTAGTCCCGAATGGGACTGTTAGGACTACGTTCACGCTCAACTTACTTATGAAATGACTCTTGGGTTCAAACCTTTAGGGTCGGTTATTTAAACGAGGTCTTACTTAGACCGCGGTTTAGGAAATCTTTGGACCTCCAGACCTCTTCCTTAGTACGTTATTTTAAGAAGAGAAATGCTTTTCAAGCCTACGCCATACACTTTCATGAAACTCTTTACGACAAATAGTGTTTAGATAAAAGAGTTGAGCAAACTGAAAATGGCTTAGAAAGCAGTTTTGTTAAACACTGGTTAAACTCCGTTTAAATCACCGGCTAATAACTTTTTAGACGTTAAATTGGTCAAGATGCATTTAACTTCTGAGACGTCGAAGTCGACTGGTGTAAAGACGGGACGCATAAAAGCAAACGACAGCAGTGAAAAGTAGAAAGGATATCTGGTAGTGGGAGAACGCAGAATAAATCTAAACAGCAGAGCAAAGTGAGGAAAAGAAAAAAATAATCAGAAAGTGTTCGAAATAAATTTATATGAACCTTCTCCTCCGTAAGTTTTGGCCTTTTTTACCGAACCAAAACTATAATTTTCTCAAAAATGAGGATCGATCACAAAAACCCTTGCTCGTTTTCAATCATAGAAATCAAAGAAACCCAAACTAATAAACTTCCATTTTATGCCTCCTTTATCAATTTATAGTTTGTTTCTTTTTGTTGTTTAGAAAAAGGTCACAGTTTAAGTCAATCTCCTCTTGAAAATTGCTAGTTTTTAAATGAAAGTTTTCTTCGGTTGATTACCTTTCCATAAAGCGGGGCGGAAATGTTCACACAGGCGTGAAAATAAGTCACATTGGTTCATTTAATCAAAATAACTTGACGATTTTGTCCGAAATGAAGAAAAGGTGATCAATAAATATTCAGTGATGCTCAGTGGTAAACATTTCACTAACTGGTAGCGTGTATGTCCTTTTGCTTTTACGTTCTTTATCTTTTAACTAGTATATAAAATTTGAACGAGCTGTTGATCACGCAGTTTTAGCAACCAAGAATTGGTGTTAGAGATGAATAGACTAGCAAACTAACCACTTAAAACTGTACTTTCCCATGAATACAAATACAGCCTAATGTCACCAAATGAAGATTTTTTCAAGTACATGTCAATTTGTTTGAAGAGTATGATTTATAACGCTCTTGATTTGTTCTTTTTATTAGGTTTGCAGTAGTATAAAGTGACCTCCCACTTTTCATGGGGCGAGTTAAAACTATTTATGATAGAGTCACTTTAAAAACAGTTCGAGTGAAATACTAGTGTTCAGTGAAGGACCGCAGGAGTGTAAGCCTCCTTAAAATTACAATTTTTACAGACCCTCTGCAAATACGAAAAGTAGCATTCTGGTAAAAGTTTACGTGAAGTCTTTAGTTACACATTGCTTTTATATTTTAATCACTTTAAACAAGGATCGACCTCCATAAAAATTTTCAAGGAACATTAACGGATCAAAACCAAAAAAGGAAGATTTATGGGAACCGGTGGGATGAGCTCTTCAGGAAAGTACTTAGAATTGCGGTTTCGAGGGTTTCGAGAGACAATCAGTTTGAACTGAAGGAAGTGAAGAAAATTTTGCGTCTAATTCTAACTTTTTCTTGCTTGTCGTTACTGCCACCTTTAGACTGACTTAAGCAAATTTATTGAAAGGGCAACCACTAGAACTGCCCCTAGCATACCCTTCGAGCAGAGGCCCTTCTATCAAAGGGCCTCTGCTCCCAGGGTACCCCTAGCAACGCCCAGAATTCTACTACTTTAAGGTCAGTGACAAAGTTTTATCATGAACAGATGAATCATCACGAATGCTACCTTGTCAATGATGTTTCCATGGTACCATTAGTTTCTCATTATTCTACAAAGTGAAGTTGGAGACACTGCTCTAATGACTACTATTTTGGACGTTCTTTGGAAGGAAACGGTCAAGTAGCTTGACAAATCACTTATGACCTGCCGGGACGCTATCTTTTTATGTGGGTAGGCAGATAACTCGCTAGCCACTCAAAATGTGCTCTACAAACCATAATACCCAATCAGTTACAACTGTTCCGTCCCTTTATTTTACTCACTCTACGACATAAGTTCCGGTTATGTTTGGATTGTAACTGGACAGCCTTAAAATAGCACAAATATGGAAAAACTGTTCCCGTTTTAGGCCAACCTTTGTCGTCTGGCTGACTAAACAGGAGCAAACTGTGTGAAGAAATGACAGTTGCATTCTAAAGACGAAAAGTGAAAAACAGAAACCGCGAAATGTTTGCCATAATCTTGAGACGGCCACTAAGCACAGAAAAGATTCCAGTACCAAATCTAAATAGGACCAGTCCTTGAGGTGATGTTTTAAATTACCTAAATATCCAATTTAAAAACTTGGAAATGGCAATATAATGTTTAACTTACTGTTTGCCTGCACGAGTACTCCAAATTTCCACGGTTACCACGCGTTTTCTCGAGGATTAAGCAAGAGAACTTAGACACGTTTTCTTTTAACTTGAGAATTAAGTTGACTCCCGAGAGTTGACTTGGCACACTTGTCTCACCCAAAGGCGTATAAGGTCCTAAGGAAGCGAGCCTTGGAATCTAAGTGCTGCCAAATCAGTGAACACTTTTATATTGAAACGGAGCAAGTTCATAAGGGTCGGTAAATTTGTAGAATGCTTCAAGCATATTCAGGAAGACAAAGAGACCCGTAGGAACCCGTCGTTAAAAGCATTCACCATACAGTTCTCTTTATCAGGTTCACTGGATTGTTGGAACATGTTTGCACTCATTCAAATGGTAAACGATTAACAAAGCCGAGCGTGAAAACATGCCTCTACGCCTAACTTCAGGTTAAAGTACACCTCTCATACATAACTCCTGACACTAGACCTTTTTCAGTCGTGGGAAGGTTTTGGAGGGAAGCGGTCTGGTTATATTTTAACATTTTCGAAATTCAATTCTCTTTATCAAGTTCACTGGTTTGTTTGAATTCATTCAAATGGTTAGCGACTGCCTCTATCAAATGATTTAGCTTTACTTCATTGAACCTCTGTATAACACACTAGATCAGTTTTTTCACTTTCGTGGGTATGTTCGGAGAGAATCAGTCTTTTAACATTTTCAAAATTTTAATAGTACCAGCGAAGTTTCGTTGCTTCTTGCTGACACTTTTACGTAAAAAGTACACTGTTAGTGGCACATCCCTGTCGCAATAAATGAAGATGATTTTAATTGGAGCCATGATATTTTCTCAACACAATTCCTGTGAAAATAATGCCGAGTGTCTCACGTTGTTCTTGAAAAAACTTCAAGGCTTTCTTAGAGACATACTGCACACTGAGGAACGGTGTAGAAAGACCTAGAAAGACAGAATCCAGTCTACACGCTACTTATAAACAAACAAAAGTCTTGACGCCCCTGTGTATTTGACCTCCGATCTACCCTAATCGTTTGGAGCTTGGGAGGCGGTCCTAGCTTTAAGAAAATGGCGGTGAAATTTAAATTGGGTCTCAGGATCACCGTATTAAGAAGATTAACAGTATTAAGTTGTCTATGACTGCTGTTTATTCAACCATGAAAAATGTTTCATCGGTTTCACTGTGTAGACGAATCAAAGCGAGACCTGTCAATTGCAGGGAATCTCCGAGCAGTACTTTCAACTGGTTATGCTACACTGTATAAAAAGGTGCTACCATTTGATCCTTTGGTTGAAGTCCTCCAAGAGTTAATTTTAAAAAATAATTATTGGTTATAGCATAGACAGTTTCTCTGGCCATTGTTGGTTTTTGATGATTTGCAAGATGATTTTTGAGGGTAACTTAAATTCTAAAGTGAATTAGTTCAAAGAGCAAACAATGAGTCGTATTTCATTCTCAAGTGTAATTACTGTAAATCAGGGATGCATACAGGTTCTTATCACTACGCTTTCATGTTTCTTTGTTCTATACAAGGCTTGGTAAAAAAATTATTTGGGTAAAAAAATGATAAGATTTGAACATGACCGAAGTGCCAAATCTTAGGTACCCGCTCTGAGATGCCTATGTTGACATGTGACGTGATCGAAAGACAATCGATATTTGCTTAGCGATAAAAGCAATTTTAAATATAGAGAAAAAAATATTTTTGAAAACAACTTTCGTTTATGTTATAAATATGACAAAAGCTTTATCTTTTACGTTGTTCTGTCTCCGTGGCGTCTCATTTTAATGACAGAACTCAACACGATATAGACAAAACTTGAGCCGTGCCTGTGAAATACTGTTGAAAGGGTGTACTAGACGAACTTTAAATTGATGAAGAGTCGAGAATTAATGCAAGAAAATGACTTTTTATCTTAGGCGACGCTTAAAAACTGAAACAACTAATGGATTTAAAGGAATATTGATACTGGTAGTTAAATCCTTCACGTACTTGAAGTACCAGCCAACATTTGCTAAAAAATCGCAGATCAAACCAACAAACTCGCGCTAAGCGATATCAAGGCATACCTCGCAAAGCGCCCAACCCTAGACGGTTTCCGTCTCCAACAGTGCCTCTTTAAGGATCACTTTTCCAAGCTTTGAAGATCGTCCAAGAAACTCATAAACTTAATCATGGGTGGTCAGAAAGAACACAGAGGGATTGTTGATGCCTAGTACGCATGAGTGACAGCGCGATTCGAGACGCTCGCAATGATCTCAGCGAAGTGGTATGGCGTTAAGTCTTATTTGGCCCTCGACTGACCCCAGAGCGCAATAAAGCGTCAACCGTGAATTCAAATACTCTGAAAGAGATTTCTACACTTGTTGAACACGCGCCTGTTGTCGTATTGACTTAACTGCTTCGGATTCGTATTCAGTTTTCGCAAGGCAGCAGCCCGTGTAACCAGTTCCTTTGTTTCTCGCTAAATCTTTTGTTTTTGACCACGGAGATGTTAATTCTTACTGCATCATATGAAAAGCCACCTTTATTGAAGTGCGTCAATCGGGTGTTGGTGAAACATATACTGCGAGCGCAGATTTTCTTTTTCAAGTGAAAATTCTTGTCGTTAATAGGATACATTGATACTTCGATCGACGAGCTATTATACTGGATTAACGTTAAAAGATGTTCCTTGATATTTTGGATCAAAAAAACTTAACGCCATAAATTTAAGAGCTAAATCTGATGAGAGAGTTAAATAACGTAAAAGCCGCAGAGTAAGTGATTCAAAATCAACTAATTCCAGGGAATTTTTCTTTCGAAATACCTTTGCAACATCATAGTGCGTGCTTTTACGTTTGTTTTACCGAGGCGAACTAAATTTTATCTCAACTCAGTTACTGAGAAATACCCCATGATAAATTTACCGCTTGGCTTTGTGACGATAAATTTAGGTCCCGGAGCAAAATGAGGACTTGAAAAAAAATCTGAATCGCAAGTTTTATAACAAATATTACGGGGAAGTTTCAAACAAAAACAGTTAATAACACATAAAGTTCGAATTAAGAGTTTATTGTTCCTCCTAAATTGTTCGGCTAAATTTGATTTTCAAAGTATTAAATTTTTTACAGTTGTTGTGAACATAGATACTAAAATTGTGAGGATCGATTACCAGGAGCATAGAAAATATCACGAGCATATCAAGAGATCAGCAAATAACAAGAAAACCCACAGAGGTGCTGATAAAGGGGCAAGATATTAATTGTCGTATTTACGTTGAATATGAATTGTTATTCATCTGTAACAGATAATTATTCCGGGTTTTGCTACACGGCGTGGTCCGTGTAATAGGATGAATTAGGAGACGATTTAGCCACCATGAAGCCTTATAAAATACTTATGAATTTCACAGTTAATTCTGATAGCCAAAGCAATAGAGACCAGCATCGTTTTTTAAAACTTCTTTTATTTCAAAATATGGAAATCTGTTTTTTTAATTAGTTGTCGCTTAATATTCTCATTAAGCTATAAATAAAGTCGTAACTATCAAAATATTTTTAAAAAATCTAACCACAACCTTCTGCGTAGTATTTCTAATACCATTTGTCATTCAAAAGTTATGCTTTAGGAAGCTTCGCTGTTTCTGTTTGTGCTAAACTATTTAATACATTAAGATCGTCTGAGGTAAGGTCCCTTTCAGTATCCTGTCTTGGAAGAAGTGCCAAGCGACTGAAAGCGGCCGGTATTGCGCAGTATACTGTGCTACAAAGTTTTAAAAGGCCTCATGGTTTACTGCGAAGGAGTGTGATAGGGGAGCTCATGTAAAGGCGTTTTTGAGAGACGCACGTCAAGAGAAAGAGAGGCCTTTTCCCATTTTTAAAATATGCATGACGCTACCAAATTTTTATAGCTAAGTGTATTTACTCTTATGGAGACAGTTTGTCCAAAAAATATAACCAAAAACACTGCCCAGTGAAGTATGCAAAAAGTCCACGTCAGGTTGACGAGCGTCGATTAAAAACGTCTTTGCTTAATCTTCCTAATCCTAGAAACGCGATAGTTTGAATCGCTATTGCGCATTGTTATTTACAGCTTATGCCTAGCTTTCTCGTTGTAAGGGGCATTCTTCCACTAGGGCCACATACGATATGTATCATCTGTTTCTCTTTTTCTCTGGTCATCCCCGTCTTAGCATCACTATTTCCTTCTTTGTTTATGTGGACATGATTTTTATTGAAGAAATTTGGCTACCTCCGCCCGACCTTCTTTTTTATGGGCCAAGAACTTTGTGCAACTCTCTTAACGAATATGCCTCATTGAAAAGTGGCCGGATATTTGCCAAGTTCTGTTCTGGTGTTTTTATAGAGGAAGTCAAGGTCCATAAATGTGCCAAAAAAACGAGGCTAATATCCAGCCAGCTAGTGGACCGAACGAGCTTAACCATTTAAAGATTTACTATACGTTGGGCCAATATCATGCCCTATATGATAGCCAACGTAGACGGCATTCGCTTTAACTTGCTCGTCCGCGAAACTAGCGCGAACTATATAATTAGTCAAATTAAAACTCGGGCGACTGGCTTGTCAGGGCTTTCCCGCACTTATGCGTGGGCTGCCGAAGTTTCGAGTTTTCAAAGCTAACTTGAAGTGACAGCTTCTTGTGTTCAATCTAGTCTTGAAAATTGCTCTTAGGCAAACTTTGGGCACTCAACGCCTGCCTTTAGTACAGTCAACTCTAATTTTAACGGACAACCCCTATAAGACGGACACCTATAGTAGCTCCCTGATTTTCTGTACTCCTTCAAGTTGACTTTCTATATGATGAACGCAGAGTGCTGGTGGATCCCACAGGTGTCCGTCTTCGAGGGAATTGGCTGTTTTTGAGTGAAGTGCCTGTAAACTAGCTGGATGAGATAAGTGCAATTTCCACAAGTTACAAATCCTTAACCTTTTTTATGGTTTGAATACTATCTTTAAGACAGCTCCTACTGAAGTCATTTACTTCCCGGTATGAACAAATAAATGCTCTCCTCTACATAGAGAAACCTCTTGAAGACATTAAATCCCAAATAGGGCTATAATCGTTTTCCAAAGAGAAACCCATCAAAACAATCAGACGTCTCATAACAGTGCAAATAAATGATACTATAACTGAATTTCAGGTGGGTGTGATCGAAACTGAAGAAACAAAAGAAACACTGTAAAGTCAAACACCGCTTTACCGCGGGGAGGGGGAGGGGGGGGGGGGGGGCGGCGGCCGATCCAGGATTTTTGGGGTGCACCACTAAGGAATGGTGTAACTGAATGGTGACATAAACAAATTTTAATACAGAATGCTAGTTGTATTAGAATGCCGCAGGTCATCTCAGGGGGGTGGGGGGGCTGCGCACCCCCTGCACCCTCCCCCTAGATCCGCCCCTACTTTGAGGGACGACCGCTTAATACGGACACCTCATAATTACAGACAGCTTGATTCGCCCCTGGGGAAGGAAAGCCCTTACTAAATTCACCCTCAGTTCCCGTATTAACGAGGTTTGACTGTATTTAGTGGTAATTGCACAGAAAGCCGATATCTTCAGTCAAATGATTTACTTGCACACTAGAGTTCTCCTGATTTTCACGACTACAAATACCAAATATTAGCTGAGAGACTTGAACAAGGCTCGACCGTTCATCGGGATTTTAGAGAAGGAACCACAGACCTGAGAACGGCTATCGTTTTGATTTAGGGGGCCGAAAATATTAAACTCGAAAGACAAAGAAAGTTTTAAATTTTTTGGTAACTAGTTCACATTAAGGTTTTCATTGTTTGCTGCCACCTTTCATTACACAGTGTTGCCGACAACAATCTCTTAGCTTAGTGGCACACAATTATACCTGTCCAACGGTCAGAGGTTTTGCTGCATCTCTTTATGCGTGCTCAGTTTGGGGGAAAAAAGTTCTACACCCGACCATGCTTTCATTTGTGTTTCGGGCGAAAAATTGCCAGTTTGTTACAACGGTATAATGAGGGCCGAGTACGGAATAAAAAATGGATTAACGAATAATTTTATCAGTCGTTTTTAATGAAAGCGAACTTAGAGACAGTGAATTGCAGAGAAGTCTCTTTGGCTCAAAATGAGCGGGGTAAAAGTGAATAGAAATTTCAAAAAAGATGGTCTGACTTACAAGTTCTTCCATGGAAGATTTAATCCCTTGCCAATCATTTTTTTCCCCGCCTAAGGTGTTGCATTGGCACTAAATTGCGTAAACGGTCGATATTGTTATCACACTTGGTTACCTAGCGAGTCAAAATGTCTGAACAAGATTTATTTTTTAAACGATGTGTGGCAAGAGGAATATGGAAGTAATTTGAAAGGAAAAGGACTCGGTAGTGAAATTGACGCCCAAAGTAAGCTATAGTTGTGTAGAAATAACCAAATGGAATAAAACATAATCAGGCATTTTCAGAGGAACTTCGCCACTAAACCTGGGTCAAAACATGCTGTGGTGATCAATTTGCCTACGCCGGACTGCAAGAATTATTGTAGAGCAAATACACAAGTAGTTTTCAAAGAAAATTTCTGCAGTTAGTTAACATCAGATGTACTCACCCAGTCAAAAATAATCGTTGAGAAAAAACATTTGTGTTAACTGTCGACGTTAAAACTCTCCGTGTATTGTATGTGGGCTTCCTCGCATCCACTAGTCACATGTTTAATAAAACTTTGCTCTAATTGTTGTCTTTTTCTTCTTAACTTCTCAAGTTCTTCCATTAGTCTGGAATTTTCCGCATAAAGCTCTTCAACGGTTGTCGCAAGCCTTGATTCGCGTATAAGTTTTTTCTGACGGCATTTCCACGCCGCTAAACGATTCTTCTGCTTTCTTCGCTCCATTTTAATGAACCCTTGCACATTGATGTTTTCGCCAGGTATGTTTGCGTCCGCTTGAGGTTGTTCTTCTGCGGTGTCTGCCTCCTGTTTTAATACAGACATGTTATAGAGCTTCGTATGGACTGCGAGCCAATGTTTTGGTGTTGGGGCATTTTGAATAAAGCTGTCTTTCTCGTAGGTCCATTCACCTTCGGTTCCAACGTTGTCCTGCTCATGGACGCCATTATGAAACAGCTCCCTATCCTCTGCAGCTTTAATCTCGTTTTCGAAATCCTCATAACGAAATTCCTCAGCATCGGGACTGTGGGCTGAAGGAGAATTAAAGGAAGGTTCATCTGAATCTTCTTCGCTGGACGGATTAAACAGACCATCTCTGAGAGAACTTTGTCTTTGCCCAGAGAATCCTTCCTCCAAAGTCTCCACTTTAAACCATTCAGAAATTTCTGAGCCTTCGAGCGGCTCCCGTTCACAAGGCGAAAATCTGTCCACCTCTTTATTTTTTATTGTACCAGCCAACCTAACAGGTAAAAAAGTCTCTTGAAAAGACGGTAAGCGGTGAAATGAATCAAATCTGTAAGAGATGAAAGTGCATTTCGAGTCGGCGTCAATCACTTGGATTGATTCATCTGCCGGAGGTGTTTTGGATTTGCGTGCTTGGCTTATTTCCCTTTCTTCTCGCAGACGTTGCAAGGCGTCGGTAAATCCCCTGGCGAACACTTCCTGTTCCGCGGTGACTTGCTGGCTTGTAAAATCCGGCTCCTGAGGAACCAAAAGTTGTGGTGCTGGAGGCGAATGCGATTCCAATTTTATCGAGCAAGTCTCTGGGAAATTTCGCCACACAATCATTTCGAGGTCTGGCGACGAAATCCCTAGGTCGGGAGACCTCAACAAATCAGAAATATCAAAGTCTTCTCGTCTACCGGGAGTTTTGCAATCATTCGCTAAATTTAACCATAGCCTACCATTGTCTTGTGTGTAGGAATTTTTATTTGGCAACAAGAAGCTTTGATCTTCATAAATTGTTGCTTCCATGTCACGCGTAGAGACGCTGAACGGTAGTGAGTAAATCTCTGCTTGACGGTATTCCTTAATTTTTCCCTTTATGGCTGCGTTAATCAGGTAAAACCAATATTGGTATTCTGGCTAATTTCCTGACGTTTCGTTTGATCTGAAGGCACGTGGAATACAATTGTTCCAAGGGAGTCAATGGGGGTATGCGTGGCAGAAATCTTGGTAATCCTTTGTTATGTGCAATTGAATAAGCAAGTTTGTGTTTTCTGATTGGTCAATTAAAGCCGTGACTGGTAGCGTATTATGTCTGTCGCGTATACAGCTGCGTGGCTTTTCCATTGTTTGAAACCTTGTTGTAACGTAAAAATGTTCCAAGTGACCTGGGAGTCAAGAGTTTACTACTTAAGCTATTTTAAATCAACTTATTGTATCATGTCGTGTGTTTATTTTAAGCCCCCTCTCATTTACCAAATGAAAGAAGTTCGCTCTTTTGAAAAAAAAGTTCACCACCTAGGATTTAAAAACGTGTATTCGATCATAATAACGAGAAATTATTTCACGATCATATATATATAACATGTATTGCGGAATGCCGTAATAAATGTTCTTAGATTTTATTGAAAAAAATGGCAGTCTTTTATATAACACCGGTATTTACCTTGTCGTGTCAACCCTCACTTTTAACCTCAAATATATCTTTTATAATAAGGAAATAATTGATGTCGCACATATATAGTCCCTGTAACAAAATGCATACCAGTTTCTTGTTTTCACTAAATCCTTTTATAAATAAAGGTTTTATCGTAAAAAGGTTGACTTGCATAGGACTGATATGATCAACTCTTTTCAACATTTGTTTTGCACAACTCGTACACACTCTTTTCCTGGCACTGAAGAAGTTTCTGATATTCTAAGTTTATTAGCCTCTGAGTTTCGAAGTTTATTAGCCTCATTATATTAAAACCTTCAAAGATAAAATTCCTCCGTATTTCGGATACAAAGATAATTCCACAGCAGAGCCGTAAAAGAGAACCGTACGTCTGGAGCTGAAGAACACAGCAAGGTTCATTTCTAACATAAAAAATGCCAAACTTTGCTCAGAACTTTATTCAAATAGGCAGTTATCTTTTAAAATTATATTAAATTTGAATTCTTTTAAAAACTGCAGGTTACCGAAAGAGTAATAGTAAAGCTATGAACAAGTTTAACCTGTCAGATAAGGGCTGAACGAGTAAGAGCTTGAAAATATGTTTTTGCCGGAGTTAGCGATCAGATAACGTACAGCTTTGTTTAAAACTGCATCGTCGGCATTTTTAAGTAGTTGTATTGTACGTCATGCCTGTAAACTCACGGGCTTGCGGTCCGCCCGAAAGGGGTACCTTTTTCAGGCTTCAGGTAAATGAAAGGATAGGGAGTTTCTGGTGTTACGGAGAGAGCGGGAGAGCTTGCTCGCAGGATAGGGAGGGTAGGGAAATCTGTCATCTCGGTCTGTAAAAAGGCCAAAAAGGGCTAAAAGATGCAATTTATGGCTAAGAAAAAGTCGAGAAACGACTTTCTGGTTTTGTGATTTATTCATATTTCAAAGACAGTGTATTTACAGCTCTTAAAAGAGATGCAATGTTCAAAACTGGTTAAGTGGAAGGGGTACGATTTGTCAAATGAATAGAAGATATACGAAGCGCAAGGTGGAGCCACCACTGAATTGAACTAACTTCAATAGAAGTAACTTATAAAGCAATACAGTGGAGTCTCCATTTAGAAGACACCCTAGGAATCAGGGTAAGTGTCTCCTGAATAGAGTTGTCCCTTCAGTAGCGTTAACTGAAGCAAGATTATATCAACTCTCCTTTTGGCAGCAAACTTTGTGTTCTTTGAATGGACTTGTGCCCTGAAGATAAGTGTAACAAAGAAAGGAAAGGTTAATGTTTCGTATTTTTGGATGGAGCTGCGTTTGTGGCAGGTAGCAGACTACCTTCTTGGTGCTATATTTTCGTGGGTCTCAAATTTCGCGTTTTCTGCGACAAAAAAATCGCGAAAGTAAAGACCTGCGAATACAGTTTTTCGGTAAAGTGAAACACGATCAGTTTTGCCTTCAATCTTAAATGTTGGTCTTCCTTTCTTGATGCTGACCTACACCAAGATCTGTTTGAAAAGTGATCCTTGCCATAATTGTTCGGAAATTTAACACCAAATATATATCGAAAATTCAAATCATAAAAAAATAATGACAAACATGTAATAACAACTTTATATACAAGATATGTATCAACAAATAGAAACAATATTAACTGGCTTTATTAGAAAGTTTCATGTTGTATCTTCTGTTGTGAAATGACGGTTTAAACACACTAAAAAGTTAATTTTCAAATATGTGTTCTTGCTTGTTCTTGTTACTTCTTAGATGCATTTTAAAAGTGTTTGTTCCAGTTTATTTAGAGTTTTAAAAAACTTCAGACTTCTTGAAACGTAAAATAAAGTTGAGAATGCTTGAATCGCCAAATTTAATGCCATTTTTTCATAGTTGCCCACTGAGATTACGAAAGTATAACCCCGCGAAATTCTGTCTCGCCACAATCGCGAAATTGCTAGGTACCCGCGATGACGTTAAGTACAAACATAGCAACTTTTTACTGAATTTAATTTGAATTGCACTGGTTGACGTTTCAGCCATTTAAAGGTTTCACTGTTGATTGGGTCACAATTCTTCCCCCCAAACCACAAATCAGTCCCAAGGGCAACTGTTGATACCACACTGACTCAACCGCTCACTAAAGAAAAGACGATAGTAGCCTGTGATCCAAAGTAGGGTTTGAGCTTTCATGAGATCATTTAGTGGAGCACGAGCATCAATCGCCTATCTCGAAATATATCATTAGGCGTAATTACTTCATGCCTTTAAACACAGATACAGGTGTTCTCAGAAATTTCAAACGGTATAACGGTATCACGTTCACCCAAATTGTCGATTCCATGCCACCACTTTCCTCCACTTCATTTCAAAGTGAGCTATTACCGAGCGACCATACAGTTAAACGCCTTGGTTAGCCAACACTCGTAGTGAATGCCCTTCAGAGGGCGTTGTCTTAAGGGAACCAAGTTTCAACTATACTAATTGTGTGAGTCAGATCATAAGTTAGTAGAGGGGACTATGGTCAGTTAATGCCAATTTTTGTTCATTCAAAATATTTCCTCGATTCTGATTGACTAAAAGCACACGCAAAATTCACCATAACCAGCTACTGATGACCAAATTTGGAAGAAGTTTGCGATTAATGAACCGATGACGTCAAAAGTGCAGCTTCCTTGCAGGTTAATGCACCGTTAATCGAGAAGACCCTGGGGACGAGGTTGAGTTGTTTTGGTTGTGATAACGAAAATGGCGGACATTTCACTCGTTTCAAGAATAAGAACTAGGCGAAATAATAGCTAAAAACACGGCAAGAACAGCACGAAGACAACTCGAAGGGCGACATCTGCTATTTGGAGAATATTTGCGGAGCTGAACAACCTTAAACATGCAGTATCGAAGATGAACTTAACATCGATGAAGGTAAGCATGTTTTAGCTATGTTTTTAAACTAGGAATTATTTTGAATGAATAATAAAACAATTATTGAATTCGGCTTTCGTATCATATGAAGAATTATGGAGATCTCGGAGGGTGTTATCCGTCTCGACCCACGGCCTCGACGGATAACACCCTCCTCGATGTCCATAATTCTTCATAAGATACTCAGCCTCATTCATTAATTGTTAAATATCATCGCTTAACAAGGTGTAAATCATCGTTAACTTCAGAGGCGTTTTCTGTTCGTCCGTTGAAAACATAAAATGCAAAACGGACACGATTGAAGCTGATTGAATAAAGACATTCAAGGTGATTATATTCGATTATACAGGATAACAATGCCTGAAAAGCAATTAGGCTTTTTATTTTCCTCCAGGAAAGAAACGAGGGGCAAAGGTCGAAATATATTTCAACAAACTAATTTTTTCAAGTGGATGTGGCGTGATTTCCCGAAGCAAGAAAGTCAACAAATGATAAAAATAAAAATTAAGATTCTTTTAAGACTGACGAGAAGAACAGCCCGCCATCTCGTGGACTCGTACGTTACTCCATTTCAAAAGGTTTATACAGCTGTAAGAAGGATGAAGGAACGAGCTGAATTTAGTTTGAACAAACTTACCGGGTTAATTCTTTCTTAATTACAGTTAATCATAAGCAGCACCATGCACAAGTTCTGCCTAAAAGGTTTCATTTGAATAGTAACACCACAGCCGGATTTTGTCCACAGACTCAATAGGTAGAACAACATACTAAATAAATATACCATGTGAAAGTATCGCCAAAGAGGTTTCATTTGGCATCATTGGGTTTCGTCTACAGATTTAAAAAAAAAAGATTAAAAAAATCGTCTTGCAATAACTTGGAGCCTTTAGTCTGTAACCTAATCTGCAGCTCAAGGCCTGATGAAACTGGAGTATTTCTTTTTAGAGTTCAGTGGAACCCGGTTAAATCAAGGGAACAAGTCATAGTGTTCGTATTATCCGGGTGTCCGTTTGTAGAGGGGGGGTTCCCCTGTATTTTTCTAATCTAACCTGTTCCAGGCGTTCAAATACTAGAGCGCGGGCGAAAAAGAGACGAGGAAAAAAAATAATAATAAAAAAAATTCGCTCCTACTATCTGAACACTTGGAACAGGCTATCGTTAATCAGGCAGAACGCAAAAGCGAATAGCGACTCATTCCTAATGATCGTACTAGTTCGATAGTTAGATCAATGACAACCATGCTGGGATAAAACAATAAGGAGTTTGACTATTTTGCACTTGATACCGTTATGGCAGATCGAAGGGCAAAATCTTAGCTAAAAGCTGACCAGTCACTGAAATCCGTGAACTGCTTACTTTAATACGTGCAGTTTTTCAGCGTTTAACATCAAGACGCGGGCTCAGTTAAGTGTTAGCTTTAAATATCAAGACTTAAATTTTAGTTAGAGAAAGATTTATTGTAAAATGCCGATTTGAGTGTATCACAAAAAAATTTTGCACGTGTAACTCACGAAGAAACTGTCGCTTATCGTTAATTAGGCCATAGATCACCGCCATCTGGGCGATAACAAATTGCCTTAGGCAAGTCCATAGAAAGACAAAATAATTTTGTTTTAACTTTACCGACATCTCAACAATTGTTGACAAGTAGGAGTATCTCTTTTGCTCGAACGGATGTGGTCTCGGTTTTGCGGTTTGAAAATTCTTGTGGCCAACAAGTAAGCCGCGTAAGAATAAGACTCGCTTGAGTCTGTTCCAAGTCTGTTAAATAAATATTGGCGAGGAATTCAAGCGATAAGTAAACTGATATTTATAATTATCACATGAGAAAAATATATTGAATTAAAGTTATCGGCAATGCTTAATTGACTGCTAAACTCGGCTATATACAAGTTCCATTCCTTATGATATTAACACAGCCGGTAAAAGTACTGAACTATTAACAGCTTTTCAGTAAGTAAAGGAAAAAAGTTTTAATCACCCGCTTGTAAAGTCATGAAAACGTTCGTTTAAAGTGGTTATTCTTTTTGTTAATCAATGATCAGTTTCAACACTAAGATTTATTGAAAATTTGAAGAAGAAAAGATTATTAATCCACTGTCAGACAAAAGTGTTTATAACTTTTAGGGAAACTATAATCATAAGATGCTGGGAATTTTAATATGCCTTTACGAGTGAACAAGTCTCTAATACCCAAGGCAGTGAACTTGGATAAATTTGGATCGGAAGTTTCCTTTGAGTACAAACATGTCAAAGACCGCGCACCGCCAGACTGGATTTGATGAATGGAAAGCTTTTGGTTAAGAAAAATAATTTGTTTTATTAAAAGTCAACATCGAGATAATTGACTGTATGAGCTAATCTTATCCGAGCATTGTTTTCAATTACCGAATAACTTCTAAAGCGTGGATCGGCTCTTTTTGTGCCTCCAATTGACCCTAGACATCTAATAATGTATGATACCGCTGATTATAATAAGAGATGTTGTCATTTCATAAAGTATTGTGTACTTGACTGATTATATGAATGACGCGGTCTAAAAATCAGGAAATTAAATTTTTATTTGCCCAGGGCATCTTTAGTTCCAGCTGGCTCTACTGCTAAATGAACTGCAATTTAGAGTCCAGAAAACCGTTACTAGAACTTGAAAAGGTAAAACTAAACATTACTAGAATTTAAATCAGAAGTGTAGTATCACTTTCTTGGTGTCTCAATTACGGTATTAAGGATAAAATTAATTTGAATTTCATAACCCTTTTTTCACCAAATTTGGACGCGTGTGTGGCCGCTAACTGTTTAATGCTCCACCAGGAATCTCAGCAAGGTATGACCTCTCCTTCACAGTATCACTTTGTTGGCCACTTTATACGTCAACAGAGGATAAGGGCCTTCCAAATGACGCTTATAAAACCCACGGAATCAGAGTAGTAATTGCGGCAAGTTCATATTGTAATACATAAATCGATGGGTGGTTAACTTTAAACAGGTAAGCAGCTTAATACATAAAAAATAGCTCGGTTCTGGTGCCGAGCCAGAAGAGATAAAACTGTTAACACTTATTTTTAAAAGTGTTAACAGTTTTATGGGGGATAAGATTATGCCCTACCCAAATATAAGCGTAAACCGCAGAGCCTCTTGAATCAACTAATATAAATAGCGCAAACTTCGTCATGTGCTTTGTGGGTGGCTAACTAAATTAGCTAAGAAGGTATGTAGCCGGGGAGAGTGCTGGGCACAGGGTATGATAAACTTGTATTCGGTGGTCCACATACTAGGTGAAATTTGCATAGTAGTTTACGTTAACTGTCAGATCTGAAGACAATTGCTTGTCACATCTTGGTCTCCGTTTGACCAAATCTTTGTTATCTTTCAGTACACTCTCTTCACAACTGTCACAAAGCCTACTGACCACAATCGGCAATTAATATTCATTTCATTTCACTTCACTTCAGCATTAACACCTTATTGCAATGATATTACAATTGAGCAAGCAGGGATTAATTAAGTTGCCTTTGTGATAACTTCTGTCACTCATTAATCTTGTTGTTACTAACAATTTCTTGCATCGGTAACACGTTGAAATAACCAGGGTTGAATTTGCATCTCAAATGATCTAAAAATAATCCTTAGTGTTGTAGTCCGACCAAAGTGATCCAGTTTAAGGTCTGTTCTTTTCTCAAGTTGGAGAATTTCCTAGAACGATAAGGATTTGTTTCCTTTCGACAGATGAGTCACTCGGATCGGAACATTTCCCTCCTCCTGGGGTCTGGGAGCATTTTATTCCTTTTTTGATCGATGCATTTTAGGTGATAATCTGCCACTTTGTACCATACTCAGCGATGTCTCTGTCACCTTATTTCCGACTTAATAGAAAACACAAATTGCGCCCAATGCTTTCTGCAATTCCAATTGTAACCTTTTTCCATCCTTTATGAAGCTAAACGTTATCATTTCTAGAAGAATTTCGGTTCTGCATTTCTTTCTGTGTCGTTCACTGCAGTCAAACATATGATCACCGAATGTGTACGAGTTGCACCATTTTGCCAAAAACACGTTAGTGGGGTGATGAATCCTTGGCACAGTAGCTCTCTTTTGTTTTAAATTACGGAATGAAATCAGTTCGATTACACTTGAGCGTTCATTGCCTCACATGTTAATAGATTTCACCTCCATTTTAGACAAAAAAATCTAAGCAATCAAATGAATTTTAAAGAACAACTGAACAACTGAACCGACAAAATGATCTATCAGAGAACAGCAACATCATCAATCAGTTAGAAAAAGCAGGTGATTTATTTCACTTTGATTCGATAAGAACATAGACAATTCCAGCTATTTAGAAAGTATTTGTGCAATGTAAATTGCACATTAAAAGGAAGTTTGAAATAACGCACTGAATTCAAAAGAAGTTGAAAAATTTCAAATATGTTAAGATTTACTAGAGAAGCGATTTTGAAACTGCGGATCATGACAATACCGTGCTCATTTCTATGTATCATTTTAGAGAAAAGGTTATTTCACATTGAGTAGCTATTCTCTTTAATCCTTGGGCCCCGTTATCTATGCATTGGTCCCAGGCGATTTCTTTCTTTTCTCGCCTAAGACGGCTTGAGCATCAAAAACCACTTGAACTAGGGTACCTTAGGAGAGCAACTGGAGTAAGTAACAGTGATGTTAGAACTTGGCTTAAAATCCAAATGTCGTAATCATTCTTCTCTGGTATACTCAAGGTGTTAGCAGCGTTCCTCTTAGGCAGATATGCTCTCGTTATCGTATTCGACGAAGGCGAACGCATCCTAATCTCTGCTCCACTATTGATTTTACAAGAGGCTAAAGTCAAATGAATTGTAGGTCAACTTTTTAGGCATTAGCCACAAGTCTCTTAAAATAGGATATAACCATGCACTCATCCTCGAGCGTTCTTATTCTGCTCCAGTGGTTTGTGACTGCGGCATTGCGAGCGCATAAGTCGAAGTCTTTCACTCTGGTATCGGAAAATATTACAAAGATATAGGTCTATATATTTTAATTCTTTCCTTCAACACAAACTGAAAGAAGGCGATTTTGTCGGCTTTTTATTCTTGCCATGCAAAATCTATTAATCGTATAAAGGTAGTCAAACCTTTGATCCTATTATACTCTTAGTGATAAGATAATTTTGATTTGCCTGAGGGCCAAATCCGTCATATACCCAAATTTTATCACCTTCTAATTTATTATAATCTACAGGAATTACAATTTTGTAAAATTTTCATGTCTCTATAGTAATTTAACTGCGCCTTCTTCCATGGTTTTTAAATGCTGAATAACAAATTATACGTGGCCGCCGGCCTACATGGCTGCGTTAACAACAGAGGTGCCATAGGAACAGTTACCAGTCGGTAAACGTGCGGCTACGTTAACAACAGGGAACTGTTACTAGTCGGTAAAAAATCCGAGTCTTTGTTTCCAAGTATATTATTTAACAAATAAAACATCAAAATGTGATTTCTAAAAGGCTATGAACACCAAAGCTGTTTTCAGGTTAATCAAATTCTCATCTTATTAACATTTATCAGTCTGCCCTTAAAAGCCTTTCAAAACACTCCCTAATATTGACCATTCATCTTTATTCTTTGTAATCGGGCAATTCAGCTTCCATTTACCCCTGAAATACATCCACGTAATGACTGAAATACTCGTAAATTACTTTAGGCTACTTTTAAATTACTTATGTTTACCACAGAATGACAAGATAGATGCTTTGTTTTCTTTATTCTTTAAGTTTTCATGGATGAAATCAAAAACAGGTGATAAAATATACGCACTTTCCCATTTTTAAAAGTTTTTTTTTTCATACACTACAATAATAAAAAAAGAAATTGAGAGCAGATGTTATCAGTTGTGCAAAGGCCTTTTGGTTTGATATTTCTCTTCATTTATACGGTGTGTATAAAAGCTGGTTAAAGAAATTTAAATGCATATTTTTCGTTTATAATGATTACAATAAAATAAAGATCTTATAATCAAGCATATTTCCCGTTTTCGTAGACTTAAGAGAATGAGTTGCGGGAAAAAATTAACCAGCTTTGTCTAGTGGTAGGTCACGAGAAAATACGGCTGAATCGAGATTTTTCCATTCTGGTGATCTGAAGAAAAGTAATTGAAAGTGTGAATTACCAAGGGGTTCTAAAAATGTGGATTACTTGGAAAGCGAAGTCGGGTTTCATTCGAATTATGCTATACTATACTGCTCCGACTGACCAAAAATATATTAACCAATAAATAAACAAATAGACAAACAACGAGCTTTGTGGAATAAACGAATATATATGAAGGAAATTAATTACCAACAGGCTGAATTTTTATGGCCCTACGTAAACTAAAAAAAATTGAAAATAAAATGAAATGACAATTAACAATAAGACAAAAAAAAAAACTCTATAGATCGCATCAGTAGACTCTTAAGTAGTATATTCAAGTCTTAGTCAAGGTTTAACTTACAGAGTCCACTTGCCGGTCAAGGAATCATATAATCAGGAGTCACAATAAAAACTAAACAAATTCTGACTTTTGTACTACAATAAGCTTAACAGTTTTATGGCCACAATAGCAAGATTTCTTTTAGATCTATAGTGATCACAATGACAGGAATGCGACTAGGAGGACAAATAGTTCTGCCTCCTTTATACCACATTTCAGTAAACAGTATGATAAGTTGAGAAGTTGGTTTTATTTTAAACAGGAATTCATTACAAATATTTACAAAAATGGAGTTGATAAGGCAGCCAGTGTTGACTAGTTCTGTCCTTTAAAGTCACGGTATCCATTAAAAACCAACTTGAAGGCATAGCTATATCAGTTTTCTGCAATTACAAAAAGAATTGTCATCAATATTAAGATACTGTACGCAAATATGAAACTGAAAGATGCCTCACATGTATTGATGTTTGAAGGTGAGTTTATTTATAAATTTCCTAATTTAGCTTAATTTGCATCGTTGCTTCAGCAAATCCCGCACGAGGGACACTTTAATTCCTCTCTTTCAAAGATGTTAAAGAGTTAAAGAAATCCTTTGTTAGAAAATAGGGAAATGTTTTACCCTCCATCTCACTGGTCACACTCGGTAATGTGATCAACAGACTCGAGGTTTTATCTACCCTGAATCATGAAGTACAATTAACAACCCCATAGGCGAAAATCACGTTTAAGGACATTATCCTGAGAGTGAAAATAAATTAAAACCGCCTGAGATTAATTAAAGTTTGATAAGCAATATGAATGGAAAAAACGCTGTTAGTTTATTATAATATACTTAAAATCATGTCGGTTGAAACCCCAGATAAAAAGCTACAAGCCTCGAACAAAGCTCATGAGTTGATTACATGATAAATTGTCACTTTGTCTTGGAGAGGATTCTAGGGTACAACCCCCGGGGGGTACTCCTAGGAAATTTTTGATGGGCTTGTGCCGCCCGGTTCCCCAAATCCTGACCCTATTTCGGACCAAAAATGTCATTTTAGGCCTGGCCTCTAAAATCTATACCCGATTTCAGACCTATACATAAGCATTACTTAGATTAGAACGCCAACAAAAAGATTTTTTTATATCCATTTCAAATTCACATATTATCTTTCTTTCAATTTCATTGGGAATTGAAACGACAAATACGTTCATACACTTCAGTAGTTCCCTCGAATACCATCCCCGCTCCCAGACCAAAAATGGGCAAAGTTTTCAGACCAAAACGGCGCAATAACCATACCCTTTGGGGCGGCACATACCTATAGCGTAAATAAGGGAGTACCCCCCGCCCCGAGGAAAGAACTTGAAGAATAAATAAAAGGACAGTAGCCCTAATTAACAAGTAGTAGTAATTACCCGTGAGGGCTTTAAGATTTGGTAAATAAACAAGATCGGTACACCTCCTTCCGCCCGCCCTCGCGGGCTATAAGTAATAGGATTATACCAGATAAGAGATCAATACCATGTAATTGGCCCACCTGCCTACAAAGTCAACAAATTAGTGAATTGTACTGATAAAACTACGGTAAATCGCCCTTTGAGAAAGATGAAATATGAAGAGACTCGCTGTCTGGATGCGTGCTACTAACATTGAGGTGACTAGGCTTGAATCTCAAGTTTGTTTTATTTGGTTACATGGTATTATTTTCAAAGAGATACATTCAAAAAGTGACATTTTCGTTTCTAACTGTGCCTTTTCTTAAAATAGCACTCCATGTTGTCAAATAATAGATCAATTTCTACTATTCATCTGATTGGCCGCTTTCCGGAATTGGTTGCTGCAAACCCCTACTAGATTTTCGAGACACTGGCCTGAATTCTCTACACGAGTTAAATTGTATGCCCGTAAGGTTTGCAGATGTTAAAGTGTAATTGAACCCAAAACGGGCTTTTTTTTTTGTTAATTCCAAGGTTTTTCGTTTCGGAATAACTCCTCCTTCCCCGGGGATTTCCTGACTTAAGTTAAGGCGTAGGGTTGCCACTGAGAGTTTGAATTCTTCACCCTGTTTAGAACAATGGACAATGAAAAAAAAAAAAAAACACACACACACTCTTCGTTGTTTCTTTACAGAAAATTGACCCTGTTGAGGATAAGCTCACAGAAAACCGCACACCCTGTTCAGAGCAAGGAGGACAAAAACAATCCCCCGTCCATCTAAATAAGGAAGTTTCCTCCGGAATGCAGCCGATCAATTTGATGTATGCAGACCACATTACTTTCCAGAAAAGAGTACCTCGTTTACAGATACAATGGCTTCTTTACTAATTTATTGTTTCCTCTCACTTGCTACGGTTACGAGAGTGTTTGTGTTGCATGCAATATACTACACAGCTTTAAAACAGCAATTAAGAACTCAATCAATTTGAGAAGATTAAAATATTTTTCTACTAGAAGATATAGGACAGTTATAAAATAGTCTAAAGGCTTTTGGCCTCTCAAAACGAGATGTGTTGACTGTGGTTTTGTGCACATCTGAAAACATGCTTTTTGGTATCGCCCTCATAATGTAAACAGCGTTTTCAAATCAAAATAGATTTTGACTTGTTTAGGAACAGACAGCGTGAGTTAGGAAAAAATTTATATCTATGCCGAACTTAGGTTATTTGGCTTTTTCAGCTAAACTAATATCCTGGTTCGCTCGCGTGATTAGAAACTCGAATTGATCTAATCAATCTTGATTTTTATTTCCTTCCATTGCCTTGACACGAATGGCAAATAAAAAAGAAATAAAAATTGAGTTTTTACGTTCGGTTTCAATAAATCAAAGCAAAATCAACGAACCAATGAAAAACGCCCCCAATGTACCAAATTCCGGCTTTTTCGGTAACGCTAACCAAAACACAGGAAGGAGGAGCTAGGAGTCGCCAGAGATACCACTCACTCTTTTTATCCACGATATATTCCTCTACGGTTCGGTTAAAATTATCAGACGCATCCCCAAAACATCCAGTCTTCAAACAAAAAAGTTTTTGGTACAAGGGTTACACCCTTGACCTTGCAAAAATTGTTTATATTAACAGGAAACTCCGCGTTGGTCAAGTTTCTTTTGAAGGCGAAGGCATAATTAAAATATCTTCCGCATTTGCATTTCTACTTATTGAATCTGAACATTCACAGCTTGAAGCGCTCGCTCCAAGGACCCCTTGTTGGGACGAATTCAGATTGAACTATCATTTCGCCAAAAACTGGTCGGATCGTTAGACTTGACGACAACTCATCTTAGAAGCTCATCTGCTTGATGTGCGTATTTACTGCACATGTAAATTCGCGCCAGCACAAGATAAAAGATTCATGAGTTGTTGTTGAAGTTTAGCTTGGCTCTGTTTGTAAGGAATGTTCCCCGCGAGAAGCGAGCGCAATGTGTTTATTTGCTTGTCACGCAAAAACGTGGTAAGCGTGCCCCTCTGAACAAAGTAAACTTTGTAATCCTGCTCACAAGCATTGATCGTTTGCAGAAGGGCTAAGTGGATAAACGGGTTTTAGCGCCTTCTCAATGGAATGATCCAAAAAGCGTTTATTGCTATTGTGTTAAGATTGTTTGACAATGGCATTAACAGACGCAGAGGACTAATTGTTTAGACATTTGGCTGGACGATTCAAGAGATTTACTTTAGTGGCAAAATGACCTCTGTTTAAAGAAGACATGACACATGAGGTGCTAATGTTGATTTGCTCCTTCCACTGTCCCTCCCTCCTATCATCAAAACTGCTCGTTTTCACAAGTTGAACAAATATTACTTCCAGGGGGTCGTCGAGCGCATAGTGTTCAAATCGTCTCCATTTTTTCGAACGCTTGACCCTAATTGTGTCAAACGCGGCGAACATGTCACCTTCTTTTGTGTTATTAGCAGAAAAGCGTGGATTTTATTTTTATCTTTGAAAATTGCTCATAGGTTAACCTGCTGTTTCTTCGTTTTTGTTTTTCTAGAAGGACCTTCCAAGACTTAAATATGAAGATGTTAACGTAAGCGTAAATAGGCAACACATTTTAGCCTTATAATCGAAATTTCAAATGCTTACTACTTCCACCGGTTTTAGCAAACACTTAAGCTTTGTGTCAGAACTGGAGAGAAAATTTACTACAATTGCTAATAGACGTACTTGGAATGGAGCCAGGTGGTAACGAATTTCAGCGAATTGTGTGGCAATTTATTTACTTTCATGATATGCGCAAACGCTCCGACACTGTGACAAAGTGTTAAGAGGAACATAAGTGTGATATCGTATTAATTAAGTACACTCGACTCTGTCACCAACAAAACTTAACTCCTCTATAAATAGTGTCAACACTACTTAGGCGCTCGCCGCTAGGGTCGGCCTTAACAAAGGCACCGAATACAATGGTATCGCGAGTACGCAAATCAGCCGAATCGAGCAAACGATGGATCCTGTTGAAATGTGTTTGTCGTAAAACTGTCAACAAGGGCCAAGTAACCCATGGCATTTTTAAAAAACCCCGTTATACCTGTAACGCACGCTCACAAACCCGTGGAAACTATAATTATCAAAAGTCGCGCGAAACGCGCAAACAAACTTAACCTAGTGCCTTTTATCAATTTAACTCAAGTATGTGGTTAACCCGGTGAGATAGAAAATCGATGCATCGTCCGCGCGCGATGGAGATAGTATCAAGCTAAAGGAGGGGTCTTGAAATTGAAATATGTACCAAGAAGTTGGTGGTTCTTGCAAGCACTCCACTCAAGAAGAGTGTTTACTACATGATCATTCAATTAAGATTAGACGATTACACATTTCTCACGACTCTCGACTTGATTGACACCTTCAGACATTCGCGTGCTTCGCTGCGCGTGACCCGAATTGAGAACAAATAAACGGAATTGGCATACCTTGAAATTCTGTTTCCTTTCGAAAGAGATGCATATAACGCTACCATTTATTTTATTAATAATGGCTTAGCTTACCGTAACATCCAATGAGGCTTGGGATCGTTGAATACTCTGTAGGGGGGAATTTGGTTCGTTTAACCGTCAAAATAGGCAATTAAAATTCTTTAGTTCGAGGTGGCATGTGCTTCCCTCCCCTTAATCAAACCGTCCTTATACGAATGGTAAATATTTGAAAATTATATGTCGGCACCTTGGGACAAATATTGACAATGCAAATTAATCCTATTTTAGTGAAGAAATAAGCAAGCAAAATTTCAAGAGTTTATGCGGTGTGCCACTTTTTTTTTAGAATTATTACTTGAGTTTGAAATTTTTTTCCCTCCATTTGTTTTGCTCAGATTGCAAATGAGATAGTTCCAATACGTCGACTGCTATTGAAACACTAACAATTGATAGGATTCGATAGGACGAACAAATCGTAAAATATTTATCAACCCAAACACCCTGGGGGCGTTAACGCGATGATTGGATCATGAAATATCAACAACTTGCTAATGCCAATCAAAGATCTGGTGTAGTTCAGTTACAATAGACCGAGAACTCACGCTGGGTACAGAACACAGCCAAGTACAGATGCTTGGATGAACGAAGAGTCGACTTCAAAGGATAGCATTACGATAGACCGGTTAAGACCCGCGCAGGTTCAACAATTTGACCGCGCTACACTGTGTGAGAGGCTACAAGGAATGTTCGTGCACTACCAAGTCGAGGAGTTCGATTCGCTCAGCACGACATAGATGCTTATTTAGTTCCATGGGAGGATGACAAAACTGTGAATTAAACAAAGAGCCAACCCGATTGATTCATTGAAGTTTTCTGTCCGGTTTCTCACGCGATTGTATAGTGGAAAAAGCAACTCGTCTAAGACACAAGAGACAAAAGGATGAGCATAGTACACGATAATTTCAGCGTTCCGAATGGCTCGCTCAATCCTTTTTCACCACCTCAAAATGTGCGGTCCTCAGCTCGTCCATCGGCCCACGAGTTCCTTTTCGGCGCCGGGTCCGACACCTTCCCAACATCTAGCGTCGCAGCTGTTCGCCCTCCTAACAGCAGTATAAATCTGGCGTCTGACACAACTGGCGCTAGAGCAGGAAGCAATCAGCGACAGCACAACATGTTCGCAGGATCTGTAATTCACCAGCTTCACCCAAGCCACTACAACAGCCTGCAAGAGCCGCATCGCGAAGGTACCAGTGGTTCGCCACATGGATTTTATTCCGTCGCTCATGCTCACGATCCACCCGGTTCTCACTATCAACAAACTGGCGGGCCGCTAGCCGGCCCGTACAGGTTTTCCAAAGGCCTTGATTACTATTCGCGAGAAGACAAATTTGACGCCGCTCACCACTCGCAGTTTGCGAACCCTTTCGCTGCCCCGCGCTATGAGTTCATGCAGCACCCAGGACTTGCCATGCCTGCAAGTTATCTGCGACAGCCCTTGAGTCATGTGGTGGTTTGTGAATGGATCGAACCGGGCAGCAAAGGAAAGCCTTGTGGGAGACAATTCTTTCGAATGCACGACGTTGTTGCTCATCTCTCTGAAGATCATGTTGGAGGACCGGAAAGCAGCTCACATGTGTGCTTTTGGAAGGACTGCTCTCGTAATGGACTTCCCTTTAAGGCCAAGTATAAGCTTATTAACCACATTCGTGTGCACACGGGGGAAAAGCCCTTTTCGTGTCCTTTCCCAGGCTGCGGGAAGCTGTTTGCCAGGTCAGAAAATCTAAAGATTCACAAGCGAACGCACACCGGCGAGAAACCATTTATGTGCGAATATCCGGGTTGCGACCGACGCTTTGCAAACTCGAGCGACAGAAAGAAGCACTCACACGTCCACACGTCTGATAAACCATACATCTGCAAAATCGAAGGATGCAACAAGAGTTATACTCACCCAAGCTCTTTACGAAAACACATGAAGCTACACCAAAAGCCTTCAGAATCCCTGGGTGTGCCTAGTCCTCAAGATAACGAAAGCATATCCTCCGCTCGGACAACTTCGCCCGCTTTTCATACCGCCTCAACGTACCCACCAATGTCGGATTGGTTTAATCGCTTGCCGCCGTCTCAGAATCACGACCACTTTCACATGGACACAAACGGGAGCATGGCCGCCGGTCAAGCTCCTTTGACGTCCTACTGACATCCTACCGAGAAAATAAAGACTTCACTCGTTTATCATGGAGGCCAGACAGAACTATTTAAATAGCCGTTTGAATCAACAAGCGGGAACGTTTTTCATCAGTAAAGCTCTGCCTGTCTACTCAAGAAAACATGGGCTCGGTTGTTCCTGCCAAATTTCAAAGGACCTCAAATTTACTTCAGTGTCCATAACACACTAAAGCTTAAAGAACTCTAATTTGTATTCTCGCAATCAGAGCTTATCAAAAGTGATTTTAATGAACGCTTTTGGAACAGTTGCTATACGATGAAATGGCGCACCAAAAGACGAACGAATACGGGCAGAAAGCTGGACTCTTAGGTCTCAGTCAGGCTTAAAAGCTCGAAATATCCTTAACAACCGGACAGAAAGGTACAGTGCCTTACAAAACAAGTAAAAAATTTGCTTTAATATTGCCAGAAGAAATAAAACTATGAAGAACAAGAATTTGTCATATATCTGACTGAAGGCAACGATTTTCGGCTCAGTTGGCCATTAAAATTTATCCAAGTTTTAGCTTACAATATTTTCTTATTTATGTGAGAATATTTCCCGTTTCCGAACAGCACTGTAAATAGCATATTTGGGATATGACTCCACCTGGGATATTAAACAGACACCCTTCATAGGGAAAGAAATCTTACAAAAAGTGTCAGTTTCATTCAATGCGTTTATTCCATATCTCTTTAGTCTAAAAGTTTATGGTCCATTTAAACGGCTTTATTACTGTAAAGTGCTATTCTGACTACAGTTACATTAAAGAAGTACCCTTAAAGTTCTGACAAGAAGAACTGAATAAACCAACTCCCTTTCCTCTTGCATTTCATGGTTTTGTTTTCAAAGACAAGAAAAATTTCAGTTTCTTGTAAAGAAGAAACTCTTTTAATTCTTACTTTTGTATGCTGTCGTGTTTTCTAGAAGGCTGTCATCGGCGAGTGATTTCAAAACAATTGAACCACGTCGACGCAAAAAAATATAGTTCCTACGCAACAAAAATTACGTCTTAGAATTTAGAAAATGCCGAACTACAGCTATAGACATCGATCAGTTCGTTTTTTATTTGTCTTTGTAACTAAGTTCTTTGGAAGAGCATGATTAGCCAAAGAAAGCTGTTGTTTGATGCTCTAGTAACTAAAGGCCTGCGGCGAAGCAGTACACCCATACTGAATTCACTTTTTCACTGTCAAGATTCCCTTGTCTTGGAATAAAATTGCCATCCTTGGTTGAAAAATGTTGCAAAACTACCGTGATATTTCAGAGCCATGAGTGAGGAAGCAATCTCCCCTATGTCAATCGGCATATATAATTAATTAATCTTTGTCACTCTAAAGATCCCAAGTGCTCTCATCCTGTTCAAAATTGAGATCGAAATGGCCGTGATTAGGCTATTTGTTTAGTTCTTGAAGACATCAAAATAAAACCAACAAGGCAGCTCCGTTCTTTTTAAACCAATTAGTCGTGTGGTCGTATCAAACGGCTTCTGGCTGGGATGTTTGTATCCGTTCAAAAGCCGGCATCTACAAAGGCTTTTCTTCATTATACTGTTTTTAATCTACATGATTTTGCCCAAAGGCTGTTTCGAGCTGTTGCGAAGGGACCGTAATAAATTCGAACATTTGTCCAGCTTGGGTAAAGGACTCAGCTTTAAAGCGAATTAAGGCTAGAATTTTTTTACTTGATTACAAGATATCTTTCTAAAAACAAAATAATTCGGTTTTACACTTGTTTTTCATAGGAGAAAAAACCCAGACAAACAATGGGTTCTTGAAGGAGGTCTTAAAATAGTACTGTCTTCTTATTAAACGGTCACACCGCTTCGGGCACTTACAATCTCCACTGAACCGTAACCCCGGTTTGGTGATCGTGGATTTCGGAGCGGGAAAGCTCAAAGCTTTAGAAAAACATCGCATTTGAAGATTTTATTCAATAAAGTAAGAGAACCAGTTAAACGAACTCTCTATTTTTGCTCCATACATACTACTTATTTAGAAGAGTCAGGCTTAACCCGATTACTCCCGAGCAGTGTGGAGTGGTTCGTAACTTTTGATGATTTGTAGATTGTCCTAATGTGCAGTACATTACAGGGTAGCAGTTTTGATGGCATATTTCAAGCATGGCCACCGGCTTGGGAATGGAACCGAAGAGGAACATATTATGGCGTGATGTGGTTCATCGCTGTAGGCTTCTCAATTGCCGCACAAAACGTCACGCTGGGTTTTGTACTTTGTAAGCTTAAATCCAATGGTTAGCATCAAACTGTTGTAAACTTTGTACAACTTACTAGATAGTTTCTGCAACCGCGTAATCACAGAATTGAACTTCACACAGTATTAAATCTTGACTTGGTGCGTGCTTGTGTCAAGGCAACCGAGCAGCTCAATGTCAAGTTAGCTGGTCTTAAAGAAAAGATTACTCAAGTCACTCAGGCGATAGAAAACAAAATGACTACTGGTTGGTTTCTTTAGAAAAATGGAATTGATCTTTGAGGACCACTGGATCTCAAGGTAAACTCTCCTTCCGCCTCTACAGATTAGCAGACAAGCTTTAGTTCCGAAGGTCACTGAGTCGGTACATTCAGAGATATCTTGAAACACAGAGTACATTGACAAATCGTGATAAAAATATAACACTGCGCTGAAACTAGTGTTGAAAATGTTACTTTAAGTGTTAAATTGTATGAAGTTCAGTTTCAGCAAGTTGTAAGCGCATCATCAGAGTTTGGTTTAAGTTAAAGTGTCTCACAGGCCTTGAAGGTAGTCTAAAATGATACTGAACCTTCATTTACAAGCATCATCTGGATCCAATATGCGATGAATTGTAAACCCCCAGAATTGTATGTCAAAAAACCCCTTTGAACACCGGAAAAACTCCCTTTGAGTCGTATTAAATGTTATAAACTCAAAGCAGAACCTGAATCAGCTGGAATGAATATGGGCTTTGATGAAGGATTGAGAATATATTGTTGTTATTACCAAGTGGTGTTGTCTGACATGCAGAATAATTCTTTCTGTGAAGGTATGTTCAGTAAAGAGGAGAGGTTTAAGATTAGTTAGAGGACATGGGATGTCATAAGGCGAAAAAGAAAGGAGGAAATGTGAGAACTTATCTAGAGTTTTGCATGATAAGAAGCAACACGTGCTCGATGCCTCTCATATGGAGTATAGGGACTCACCCACTCGAACGTCGTGAAACTGGTGTGACTTTGTGCGAGCAGAGCGTTGCAATTCAAGATAGAAATATAGAGAAAGAAATATACAATCTTTCATCATTTGGATAGGATAATTATAGGTTCCAATTCTCTTAGCGTTCTGTAATAAACAAAAGCTCTGCCAAAAAACCCAAGTTTTGTATTATGATTGATAACAGTAATATTGATTACCCGTTGCAAATCGCTGTCTTGACTTTGTTGATTTTGAAGAATATACACTCAAGAAACTACTTTATCCTTTACAAGAAAGCCGCTTCTTATGTCCTTTATAACACACAATATATGAACGCTTTGAAGTTAAACACTATGTCCTTGATGTTTGATATTTAGACGTAAAACGTTTTTCCAAGCGACTGGGACACGTGTTGTTTTATTTGTTACACGCACCATTTCTTTACCCAAACAAAGAGAACTTCTTTGTTTAAGCGAATTAAGGCTAGAATTTGATAGTAAAGAAATCATGAAATTGACCCGCGAGGAAAAAGAAAGTGGAAGAAATTTCGTAGCCAAAACATCGTCGACTTGCAGACATGCATAACTTTACCATGAAGCAAATTAGACACAGATATTTTCTTGCCCTCGAGCAGGTCAAAAATTGTGGTTTGGATCATTACCAGTTATGTTAAGAAAGTACCGCTGTACTTCCCTAGTGAAAGACCACCGGAACTGCTAATGTATATTTCGAACCCTAGAAGAAGTCTTGTGCTAAATGTGCTATGATGGTGACGCCACTCAACTTGGGTTTCGCAAAATGCTTTGTATACTGAGAGTACAAAAGCGATTAATTTTTTTTATTATTGAGAAGTGCTTGGGTAAAATGCAGATTTTAGTTACATGTAGTGTAATTAACAGTATTACAAGCAATTTTTTGATTCTTTTTTCTCGAAAGAAACACTACCGCACAATATAGACGCTATTTCTTCACGCTACACAAGGTTTTCCGTCCAATCACCACATTAAGACATTGCCACGAGTTCTTGAGATCACATATATTTTTACCCAACCGATGTCACTTGTTATTGGATGACGAAATTGCATCAAATGAAGTAGAAGTTTTGGGTGGATTGCTTCTATAAATTTAACCCAAATATGCCAGTATACGGAAATGGATTTTTCTAAGAAAAATTTCCACCCTGTCTTAAGCTACGAAAGTGATTAAAACCTTCTAACATAAATTTAATTTCATAAATTCATATATGGATTCTGAAAGGTCCAGGATGGAAACTGGAACCGTGTGCAAGAGAAAATGTCTCGACTTCTCGTTCTGTCCGGACAGGAAGATTAATTTTTTTATTTTATTTTGCATGTTTATAATCAAACGCAGATACAAACAGATATAACCTTTTTGGCAGGTTGTAGCTTGTCTTGGTTAAGACTCTGCTTTTTTTATTTCAATTTTTTTTTTAAAGAAACTGGCGCCCTGTAGAGATCTCAACTGGTCGCCCAACCATAATGTAAATCTTTTGTCCAGCGATCACGGAAGGTTTGAAATTTTTTTCAATCTTCCTCTAAAGTCACGGAACGACCCCAAACCTCTACTTGAAACCAACAGACGTAAAAGCATTTCCTAAAAAATGAAACGTCGGAAAGACGTTCTCACTTCCAAATTCACCTCTCCCTACGCATTTGCATGATAAACATGGCGACAAAAGCAGCTACAGTTATCGCCAGCAATAATTTCATCTTGAAATCACTAATAGATTAAATCTAAGAAGATATTACACCTAAATGTCTTCAAAATTTTGCTTTGTGCTTTGCGAATGTGTGCTACCTACAGCAAATTAGTAATATGTTTCGTTTCGACAAGGCTATTAATGATAAATTGCTTCCGGTTGGAATTGCAACATAGAAAGGTTTTGCTTTCGTGAATGTTAGTGATACTTTTTCTCGAAAATTATATGCCCTGTGAATTCTACATGAAACTACTCTAAATAAGAGTAGTATTTGATTCAAAGAATAAACGTCCATTGGGTCAGAGGCACCACCCCTGGGCAAAAGACACATCGTAAACTGATAGAAATTCAAACAGTGATAAAGACTTCTTTCAACCGTCAGTATTTCTCTGGTCTAGAGATAAATGTTAGCTGACAATTCCTTTTTACAAAAAATCTTTGAAAAGCATTGTTAGATATCTTGTGGTACCAAATAAATCAAAATTGTACTGGATTTCTTCCTTTAAAGGACAACATGGCATAGGGCAATCACTTACGGATGGCATTACCCATACAAAGGTTGAAAACATCAACAGTATCGATGTATATAGGGAGTAATTAAATGTATTTTCAAAACCTGGGCATACTTGTATACGACAATAAACGTTAAAGATCTTTACATAAGAAAGGCAATCAAAGTAAGTTGTACCACATAGCCACTTTTAAACTTCCAACTCCAAAACGGAATGTTGCTTCCACAGAAATGTTCACCTGTTTGAAAAATAAAGCCTCTATTCCTGCCGTGTAAGGAAAAATCAATACACATACTGGAAAACACGTAGTAATATTTGACGCCATGACCGATGATTTTGGAACAATGTTCTCTAAAGGTATCAAGTTTCACCACCATGGCCGTCCTTTCTGTAAATGAGAGCGCAACTAAAGCGTTTTATGCAACAGCTTCTTCATTAGTGGCTTTTTCACTCCTAGAAGACCAGGTACATAACTGAGCGCCCACGCATTTAAGAACCCGTGCAAATTAAGGTGCAACAACAAATTTGGTTTCAGAGAACTACAGACTTGAGTATTTGAAATCCTGTATTAGTGGTTTAAACAAAATTCTTCTATCTAGTAAAAGAAGTTTTGCTTTGCATGGCCAGAAATTTGTCAAACAATACATGTAGCATTCTTAAGGTTGAAATACATTCTCGGATTTCAGTACAGTAAAACAACAGCGTTTTTCTTTTGAATAAAGTCGGGTATTCTTCAATCACGACAAAAAGGCATAGTTTTATAAAAGACAATGAAAAATGACCACAATCACCACGAGTAAAGTAAAATGTCGAGCTCAATGGGAAAGGAATACAGTGGTGAGACACAGTGCTGGTGTATGAATTCCACATTGGAATACCATTTTATTAAAGGCTGAAAAAATGGTATGCACTTTGAGAAACATATCTATCGAGCGAAAAACACTTTATTCGGTTGAAAGAAAACAGGGAACACTCCATTTTCGGTTGTTCTTTAAAATATTCTTTCTTTTTATCAGAAACTGGAATATAGATGATTATATATATGTGATTCTGTCAATATACAAATAACCCATTTCATGAAAGTCTATGTTAGTCATGAAATGTTATTTGTCATGTTTTTCAGTTTGTGCATCAATTCCTATTAGATGTGCTCGTAGTAATTAGAGTTAGTGAATCCGATACCCTTGTTCGTGATAAACAGTTCTGAGGTTATGGCTCGTAAGCAAAAAGCCTTTCTCATGTCTCTCTCAATGAGAAATAGTTATCAACGAAAGTAGACAGAGAGCTGTTACAGTAGTCGTAAGACAAATATGCTCTCATAATATAGTAAGCGTTCAAGGAAACAGTATCCTAAGAGAGTGAGTTGAAAAACTGAAAGACATTTTGAGAAAGGAAGGATGTCTACAGAATTGTGCTTCGCTTGACAAACAAGCAGTTGTTCTGATAGCCTCTAACGTAACGGGACAAAAGACCATGAAATAGCTGATCAAATATTATTTTAACATGGGCCTTTAAAGGTCATTTCCTCCGCCCTGAGTTTATGCCCTTTTGTGAAAGTTGGGCATGGGGCCCTTTATTAACCCTTTCACTGCCAAACGTGGCTAAAGGCAAATTCCTACCAAATTTCCAAATTTCATTTTCTAATATTTTGAGAAACAAATAGCATCGTGTGAAAGTACAGGCGGAGAGCTTTCATTTGAATGGTCACATCATAGGATTTCGTCCACACACAAAAGTGAGAGTCACCTTGCTAAACTCCATCAACACTCTGGCAGTGAAAAGGTTGAGAGAATACAAAATTTATCACTGTTTGAGGAAAACAAGAAGATGGACAAAGCACTTCCTTTGGGCGGAATTTTGTTTCCTTCTTATGTCTTATGTGACTCTGACTTGATAAGAATTGAAGGTGACATTGATTACAAAATTCCTTGAATTACCCTCAAATAACAATAAATACAAGCATTAAAAGTAAACATCATGTTTTCAAAACACTGAAAGTACAAGGCATATCTGACCAAACAAACTTAAACAACAAACTAATCCAGAACAGTTTTCGTCTACTCAGGTTGCAGTTCGAAACCCTCAATTAAAAGAGCAAACCTTGAAAGGTTCACCCGCATTGTACGTAGTTACAACTATTTCATTAAGAAGAAGACTAGCTATTATGTGTCACCTCTTTCTTACTTTACAGAGCGTGCATCTGAAGTATGCGGTCAAATAAGAGTTTATTCTCGACGCAATAGAGGGAAAATCAGTGTTCGATTACCAGTAAAAGAACAAAAATTGACACAAAATACCCCACGGCTTTTCTTTCAATACTCTGTTCTGCTTTGTTCAGGTTTTACCACAAAACAAACGGATACCTGTGAAACCATCGTTATTATTTATTAACTAGTGCAAGTCTGTCTTTTTATCATTTTCTCTTCTAAATCTGTTTGAGTTTCTTGATCAGTAATGACCCGTTCTTGAAATTGTCGCTGTCTACATATCTTTTATCGTATCCAAAAACATTCTTTGAAACCCTCATCAGTTTATTTACTGTCAAGATTTTCGAAACACCTTCAACAGTGCTTCTCCAGACAAAGAGAAAAAAGGAACGTCTGAATTCGGCAATAATAGACCATGTTATCTCTAACGAGACTGTATTTGGTTTGGAGGATAAAACCATCCCTAATACCTTAAGTTTAAAAGCCACCTTCAAATTTTACAAACATGACACCTGTTAATGAATGGTTTAGACACGAAATAAATTTCTTTCAGCGATTTACAAAACAGGAAAGAATCTATGACGCACTTAAGTCAAAAGACTGTTTCAAAAAGAGGATTCATTTAATATCGTGGAAAATGTGTGCATGACCTGTTTAAATGAAATTTATTGAGGCAAGAGGATGTTTATTATTCCATTTTATTATATTTTATTCGCGGTTTATCTATTCTCAAATCCGGACTAATTTTCAATCATGGAAATAATTTGTTTTAGTAAAAACAACAGATACTTGAATTGCAATCGTATCAAAACTTTTTCTGCCTTTTCAAATTTCACATATATAGTTGCTTTCAAACTAGGGCCATGTACATGTAGTATGCGATCAAAAACTGAAGTTCAGTCCTTGCACGAAACCGGTTCACTAATTACTTCTCAGAAAAGTAATTTTCTCAAAGGAAAATAAACGAGAGAGGAAAAAAACGAGAAAAAAATGAAGATACTTTTAGACTATCTGAGCGGAACATATTTATGAAAAAGTCTACAATGAGGAATTCAACAGTGGCACTCAAACACTGCTTGCTGCGAAACATTTCTTTGACGCACATACCCGTATGTTCTGCAAATTTCGACAGCTAAAAAAGAACAAAACGCCCAGATATCTGCTTCATTTCCTAGTTAATAGCAAAATTCCGAAAATCTTATTTCATAAAATGTTCGCAATTCTGTTATTAACATCCCCTGATTTCTAGAGAATGGAATTTTAACATTTCCCAGGATTGTTTATTATCCGTAAGAAAGGACACTAACACTTTCTGTCTTGAAAAAAGTGGCGGAAAGATTTATCAGAAAATTTCATGTTTTGGAAATACAGCAGCATCTAGAATGGAAAAATCATAGGACAACCTCAATATTTTTCGAAAAGGAATGAGAAACTGAGCATAATAAAACAGATAACCTTCTTCTGCCGCTTAAAATTTATTTTCAGAGAGTTAAAGGCACTGCAGTTAACCTTAATAGGTTTTAAAGCATTTGGGGGAAAATCACCGATGGGTGCTCATGAATGTCAATCAAAGAGAACCCATTCTCTTCTAAACACAACCGAGGCACGGTTGCCACCATAAAAACTTTGAATTCTCCTACCATTTGCCTTACGAAAATACATAGATAAGAAGGCTATGCGTTAACAAAATAACTCGATTTCTTAGGCCTAAGAGAATTTTCCCAAGCCAGGGTTAAGAATTAAAGCTTTCTTTAATTTAAGATCCTTTTAAAATGACAGTAACAAGAGAAAATATTTCAACGTGACCTTCTTTACAAGAGCGGCTTAAGAAATTGCCTCATCTCTAACAAAGCCAACGTAGAGAAAATGTTTGCTTTTATTTGAATACACTTCAAGATTCAATTTTCAAGTGAATAAATGTATTTCTTCCTTTCGTTTTGAATGAATCAAATCACAAAATATTCTCTCTAAAATCCTTTGGTAAAGTGCTCGAGCCTATACGCCGTCTCGGATTGTCCGGATTAGAAAACCTTTTCTTGGATAGAAAATTGAAAATTGCCTTAACTTCATTAAAAAGAGAAGTTCTTGAAAAAAGAAAAAAAAACAGGACTAAATATAATCTTAATCATGCTTTCTACCGCCACACCCGCTTCTAAGTAAGGTGCTTACAAAGGAGAACAGAAGATAGCAGGTATGGCAATTCAGCTTAGCCTTCGTTTAAACACAGTTTTCGCAAAAATTATTCTTCAAAACTCAGCGTTGTACTCAGGAAATAAGCCTGGAAGCGATCGCTCATAGATGTATAAATAAGGCGGAGAAAAACAAGTATCTTACACAATAAAACTAGCACCTAACAATTATCACCACTAAACAAAGATTATAAATTTCCTACAAGTAACTTTAACATTTGGTATTAACTTTCACTATGTATATTTAGTGGCTGTGTTTTCCCTGAGGAAATGTATACGATCAACATAAGGAACAAAGCCTCGGCCTTACAAATTTAAATTATTTCAATGCGGCCTGTACTCAACGTAAAATAAAAACTGTCCTGCGGAGAGAGGTTTTCTTAGAGAAAGGATTTCGACCACGTGCTTTGATGATTCAAACAATTTTGCTACTAAAAAATGATTTTTGAAAATTACGTTGAGTATTATTCAGTGAATTTTAAAAGAATAACCGAAAAGAAAAGAGGGACTGAAGATTTAATGCAAAACGTAGCACCACCCCATTTATTTTCTCATCAAAACTGATTCACTGAACACCTGCTTAAATCCATGTCTTTCAAAAATATGACTTGTTAATAATTCTTCTTTCTTCCTGAAATTTCAATAAAACTTGATGAAAAGATCGATATGTATTTTGTTTCTGGAGTGATTTATCACTTTTCCTATTCAGTTTGATGATATGCGTTTTTTTTTCTTTTGCAAATTTTCAGTACATCAATAGACGCGTCCTATAATTGCTTGGGTAAAGAGCCATCTCTTTTTCTCACGAATTTTTCAGATACGCCACATTGTTCATGAAAACTAGAAAATGTGCGTCTCAAAACGCTGAGCAAGACTTCATGCGATGCTGCCTATCACGGTTTAAATAAGTTTTCATCACGTCACGCTTACCTTAGCTAAACTTGTCTGGTTAACACATTGAATAGCAACGCGAGCAAATCTCATCCCATACGCTCGAACAAGGCTAACCGGTGTTAAACTTAACCCCGCCACACTGAAAAGCTCTCTGCTCGAAAGCTACCGCCAACTAGTGAAGCGTCTAACAGTTCAAGCCTTTATTTTTCGATGTTTCTGTGGGAGGGAAGGCATCCTGCTCTTGTTCAACACATGTTGAATTTTGCCTCATATGGCGACCGAGCAGACAAGGTCGCTGAAGCTCGGCGGTACCTGTTATCAGAACCCTTAGTGTGGGAAGAAAAACACGACTTAGAATCTTAAATATTTTACTGGCCTAAATTTCCTGTCGTTTTATTTCAGTGATAGGGAAATTGAAAGTTCCTCTATTGGACCAACACCATTCTTCTTCTTTGAGGTTAATCCGGCGGCGCGTTTGCTCGCTGCAAGACTTTTCCTTTGAAAAGAAAGGGGTTCAAGATATTGAGACTTTTTATTCAACGTGAAGACCAATGGTGTTTTATTTCCTTTAGATTTCGGTAAGCATCGACATTGTTTTAGACCTTTCTTTGATTTCACCGTAGTCACGAGGATATACATGCACGGCCAAATTCCCAATGAAAATCCTTTAAAAATTTAAAAGAGCGAAGTAAGTCACAGTTCTTGACCAGGAGAACATTTATTGCACCATCCTTCCAACATTATATTTTGATTTGAGTAAACACAGTGAAGTAACACCGTTACCAAAAAAAAAAAAAATTAAACCCAAAACAGACGATGTGTAAATGATTGTTAGTACTAAAATTATGTTTTCATGAAACTTTAAACAACATGGGATGAAGTTTGTTCAATCAACGCTTTGCTCCGGAGCTGTGGTAACCTTTAACACTAGACCTTCTCGAACCTTCGTAGAGATTAATCCTTGGCTACCATATTCAATCGTGAATGCAAGTGTCAACATTTTTGTCTGTGGATTAAAGCTCTCCGGAAATACTTTTCTACGATATGTATTTGTTTTCTTAGTTTACTTTGAAAAGGAATAACTATTTTATTTTCTTGAAGTTTTATTTTCCCCACTGCATGGAGTTTAAGGGTCAAAAATAAACACTAAGGCCAAGAATGAAATTTAGAGATTAAGAAAAATTACATCTGAAATGGGCCCATCTCACTTGAGCCGGCACTTTATTGAAGTTTTAACAAATCACAAGAATGGTTTTCATGACCCTCTAACTTTACATAATAATTCTCATCTTCATCTACTAGGTTGCCCATCACGCCTCTGTATTTTTAGCAGCGAACATAAGCAAATTATTAGAAAGATAAGACACTTTCTTACTGCTGTGATAGAGCAGGCTCTACCAAGTAACAAAACCTTCAAGAAGTAGAAAAAAGCATAAGTTAGGAATAGACCCCTCCATGGTTTTTTCAACATTTGACATGGACCAGCTAGGAGAAATCCGTCGACACCACTGGAAAGAGCGCCTTAATATTAGTAAAATTGCCAAATTTGAGAGTGACTCGTTTTAAGCGAACGAATATATATTTCCGCAAAGTTGCGAAAATTTACAGACGTTGGTATGGTGAGGGACAAGTTTGTGCACCCCACCATATAAACGTCGGTAAATTTTCGCTCCTCTGAGGAACTATATATTCGTTAGGTTTTGACAAATCACTTTCAAACTTGGCAAATATACTAATTTTAAGGCGCTCTTTTCGGTGGTATCGACGGATTTTTCCTGCATGGTTCATATGAAAAGTTGGAAAAAAAAAAACGTGGAAGAGTCTATTAATTAAACACCAACTTCATCGAACATATTTGCGGTAGATCGACTATTTAAGAGCGGTAAATTGGTAATATATTAAGTGGTTTTCATTTGTTCTCCATGCCAGAATTCATCCATGCTTTGTTAATGTCTGTGTGTTTTCTTCTTATTTTTAGGTTTAAAGTTAGCTGGGCGGTCTTATAGCTTTGACCAGAACAATGGGCACCCTAGGCTTAAAACGGAAGAGGTCAATCTCTAAACCTCCACGAAGCTTTTAATAAATGATAACGATTATAATATGGAAAACAGCAGAGCTGGAACAATGCACAGTTTTAGAGGATAGACTTACTTGTGCAGGCCGTTCCTAAAATCCATCTCTTACTTGTTGACAAACAGAAAATGAAGAAATTATGAATAAAGAACATAAAACAACTATTGCGATGCTTGCAGTATTGACGTTCTATGATTGCTTGGAATAAATACGGCCGCTACAAATCTTCGAGACTTAGAGGGGCTGTGTCACAGCTGCCTAGTTCATATTGATTTGCTTATCATGCCAGTCACACATCCATCGAACTTCACGTTAGTGACGAAATTGCGTGCAAATAACTAAAGCACACTTTTGTGTCAAACAAACATATCCCCCAATTAAGCAATATATCAAACGTTAAAAACAACTTTAAGAAACTGTTAGGCTAAAAAAGTATTTAAAAAGTACAATTGCAATCAGTTTTAATCTTCTTTTTTACTAGTACTTTATCCATCCCTGTCTTCTTTTGTATTTGTTGTATTATGTATACCGGCTTTGAGCGGTTATGCTTCACTCAATTTAATATGGTGCAGGTTCCACTGTTTGAGCTGCACTGTTTGTTTGACATAGCTCCTTTAACATTCTTTGTCACGAATGCGTATTTATATTTTCTCCAAGAGATATCCGGTGTACGAAAGAGGACGTAGCGCAAATAAACGACTGATGATAGTCATTTACTAACAGTGAAACAATTGTAAAGGAAGTCATTAATTTAATACTCAGCCCCGTACAAACGTCCCTGCTCAACATTGCGCTATTCTGTACTGTAGAAATTCATACTATCTATCAACGGTTCAGGGGCACCCAACGAGAATATAGTTCAAAACCACATAAACATAGCATTGTTGAACGTACTTTAGTATTTAAACGGTAGATAAAGGGTTATTTTTATCCCCGGATTTCCCTCGGATTTCCTAGCTGAAAGTATAGTGAGCCGAAAATTATAGGGATCAAAATTTACCTTTTCGAAAATTTCAGCCAGAAAAAAGGCTCCCGAAAATCCTAGGTGACCTTTTTAGGGTAAAAATCTGTTAAAAATGCGCAATTATACGATTTTTTTGAAGTTCGAAAATCCTAGGAGAGGCAGGCAAGCAAGAAATTTTTCAGAAAATTCTAGACCTCAAATCGTCTTCCGAACAGATAATTTTTCGAAAGTTGTCGTTGGGTGCCCCTGACGGTTTTTTGGGTTCATTAAAAATGGCAAAAGAAAACAAAGTTGCTACGACTAACATGACACGTTAATAAGTCGGTTGATATTTAAGCGACATCTAACGAAACGAGTAAAAGGCCTGTCTACAATGAACAGCATATGCATCACCCTTTTTCAATGGTCAGCGGAATTCACTGAAATAAGTCGCGACGGAGCTATCTTGATTTGTACATTTGGCATGAGCACACTGATGGTTCAAATACAACAACACTCTCTGGCCACTGAGATGTAGTTACCAAGTTTTATAACATGGGACCCATAAACATTCGCTACCCTCAAGTTAGCCTTTTTAATAAAATGGCAAAACACATGACCATCTAAATTTTAATGCTGCTAAGCATTAAAATGCGAAAGGCGGCAAATTCTTTGAAGAACCCAATGATAGATTATCGCTTCTAAGTGATGAAACATCACTAAACAGTATAACAAAGGCATGGGTAGCCACACCACCTCCCGCAAGCGCAGTTCATTTTCGAACTGAGTGGCACGCTATTTTTTTAAAAAACAGTCAGCAAAGCACAAATGCCAGAACTGAAGCACACTGTCAAATAGTTGACAAAGTTATGCGGAGGGGGAGAGTGATTAGGGATGCAAAGAACTCAAGCATCACACAACAGTGCATGGAGGGAACACCGTGTGCACTACGTGAATATGTTCTTGAATATCGCCATATAATACAGGTAAGGAATTTAAACAACACAAAACAGACTATGCAGCCATAGAGATTCCGTAAGGTTAAAGTTCGATCCCCAAGCTTTAGAGAAAAGGAGTGCGACAGCCGCTATCTCTGCAAGGAAGAGACAAATAAAGTAAAAAACAATACGAAGCGATAAAGCCTAACTCAGCATACACTGTGTACATCAGTTAATAACGTACGGAGTGCGTTAACGCAACAGAACATCCAAACACAGGAATGCGCAGAGCCCAAAATACCGTCGCGCACAAAATAATACATGGAGGGAGATGGTAAGGGATTAGCAACATCACGAAAAAGCACTCCCCAGCTACTAAGGGTGTCCACACAATACTGGTATATTTTTGAACATGATGGTGAAGGAAAAGAATTATTCGAGTTTTTGTTTTAAAACTTTCCCGAAACCATACGATCCCCACACGTGCTCGACAGCGGGCCAGGTACCACATTTTAACACCAGGCGGGCAACAAATTTCCAACAATCGAGCTAGGAATATCACCAAATGATTGAAAACCATAGGTATTTTTGTTGCGCATAAAGAAAAACTAGAATAGAGTAACCCATTGAGCGTAATGTGGACAACCCTACCAACTACACAAAAGTAAAACACTGTACATAGTGCTTTAATTAGAAACGTGGCTGGCCCAAATTCAACTCCCGCCCTTGGCCGCTGGTTGGATTTGTTGTCGATAACAAAAAGGAGGGTACTGTTGAGGCCTCAAATGTAATAAATGACCCTAAATGTAATAAAGGTCCTAATTGTAATAACTTTTGGCCTTAAATGTATTAAAGGTCCTAAATGTAATAACTTTTGGTCCTAAATGTAATAAAGGTCCTAAGTGTAATTCTTTCAGCTGTTTTTATGCTTAGGGTCATAAGAAGATTTCATAGTGTTTGCTTTCAGCCTTATTACAGGTTAACTGAGCGCCAGAATGTGTCTAGGGAATATCAAACAGTAAATACCACAGGAAGATCCCTATATAGCCATTTGAGTAACAACTTATTATTATTCATGTGGTGAAATCCTGGAAAAAAAGTTAGCATAAAAATTCACTTCAAGAAGTACTCCTGGTAGAAATTAAAATCAAAGTCAGGAAGTCACAAAACCTATCAAGATATACTACCCTTAATATCTTGCTGTTTATATATAACTTCGTGTTCGCAGCATTCTGTATGGACCGACCGACATACTCTTTTGGAAAATGATTAAAAAGAATAAATAAATAAACCATTTCTTTTTTGGGCGGAACATTAAAAAACCCCATAGGCAAAAGTAGTTAATTTACTACGATTGTTTCTAATGAACATTAATACTTCCTTCAATTACTAAATTACTACTGTATTTTGAAAACTTTTGTGTAGATCCCATTTGTTTATAACTCGCATTTTACGATGTAGGGATGTAGTAGGAAACACGATCGAGTCGTAGTTAATTTATAAGTGTTTCTCCTACTTCTTGAGCGCTCTAGCCGCTTTCTAAGTTTATGAATATCTACGAAGACTACAATAGGGCGAAGAAAGTGAATCGCCAGCTGGCTATGAAATTAATATCGCATCAGACCGTCGGATGTTTCAGTCAGGGACTTTATCAACTTTGGGGCTGTTATACTACATACATGCAGTATACTGTTAAGACTTCCATCACATTTAGGGCTAAAACCTATTACACATATAATATTATTAGACCCTTTATTACATTTAGGGCCAAAAGTTATTATAATTAGGACCTTTATTACATTTAGGGCCAAAAGTTATTACACGTAGGACCCGTTATTACATTTAGGGCCAAAAGTTATTACACTTAGGACCTTTATTACATTTAGGGTCATTTATTACATTTGAGGCCTCAACAGGTCCTGCGAAGCATTATGTTTGTGTTAACGAACGAAAAACTGTTAATTAAAAATTGTTAATTGAAGTGTAAACTCCGACTTTTCGGCACTACTGCCCTCATCAGGGAAAATTAGGTCAATCCGTTTCTAGGCTACTTATGAGAACTTTGCATTGTCAAAACAGAGAAAAGTGCGCGCGCAAGTCACCCAAATCTTGGTTCAGGTCATCCGGCGGTAAAGTACCAAGTTGTGGGTAAAGCGCATCTCCACTAACAGGGCCACTCTATCCATAATGCAACTCAGTTGGTGTTCCCGAAATTAGTCGCCAAGTTTACCATTACGAGGAAGCGCAAGCCCATCTGTACGAGCTACGAGGTTAACGGCAGTACCATCAAGTCCTGTGAGGTAGAGCGTGACCTTGGCATCTCCTTGGACTGTGACTTAACTTGGCACGCCCAAGTCTCTCACCAAGCTGCACGCGCAAACAAGTTGTTAGGTTTCGTTAGGAGGAACTCTAGGTTTATTCACAGCACTTCCGTAAGGCGCACATTATACCTTGGTCTAGTTCGTGCTCGTCTTGGCTACGCAACCCAGGTCTGGGCGCCCCAAGGCATTGAACTAATTTCTAAACTCGAAAGTATCCAAAGACGTGCCACCAAATTTACTCTTTGCTTGCCTTTTTTAACAAATATCTCTTACAAAGAAAGACTAATGTCTGTAAACCTACTTCCTGTGTGCTACTGGCACGAGTTACTAGATCTAGGATACTTTTACAAGGCTACGCATAATATGATTCACTTAGATCTATCTGTTGTTCCCTTCGTGCGCGAATGCGCGCGAAGGACCCGTATATCCGTAAGGAGCTCTCAATCTTTTGTGCCTAAAAATGCCGGACTTCTACCTTTCAGAAATCTTTTTTAATTAGAACCACTAGAACCTGCTTATTACTAGACGTGACCTAGATAATGTTACTTTTGAGAACTTTAAATCTGTTCTTTACGGTTATTACTCGCGGGCTCTAGCAATAAACTATGACCCAGACTCTCCAAGGAGCTTCAAAAGTATTTGCTTGAAATGTAACACAGCCAGGTTTTTAGACCAAGAAATTAGCTACTGCATGTGATTTAAATTGCTACTTTTACATCCTTTTATTTTTTGGGTCCGCAGTAATTGGCTTTAGCTGTTGCGGTGTCCCTGCCCAAATATTTAAGTTATTATTAGTGTATTGTTACGTTCTTATTAGTAGTGTTTGCATATCTTCAGTGGGAATCTGGCGGTAAGTTGTCATGAACGAGCAGATATCTCAGGATTTTTTATTAGTGTATTGTTACGTTCTTGTTACTAGTGTTTGCATATCTTCAGTGGGAATCTGGCGGTAAGTTGTCATGAACGAGCAGATATCTCAGGATTTTCGCGCGTCGGAATGCTTCAAGTGACGATTTGTAAAAGATGACTTTTGCGTTACAATCATTCAGAATGGAATAATTTCGGAGTAGGATATTGCAGATGTCAATGTTCTTGGGATGGTACGTGATGACCAGGGCATGTCGGTCAGCCGCGGTGCGATTATTACCTGGGGTGGTCACAAATCCGCTCTCTGTTTTGCTACCGCACGAGGTCGTGCTCTTCTTGTCAGGTCGTGAGGGTACCCACGTACCGGAAAAAGCCGCCAAATGTGGCCTCATTGTGGTGTACTCAGCCAGCATCCTCTCTTCGACGTAGCCAAGGAGGGCAGGAGTATTTCGGTCTTATTCTTCTTCCCATTGCAACGCCACTTACTTGCTTGTAATGATCACACTTATGTGTTAAGGGTCAGCGACAGTTGGGCTATGCGAACAAGGGTATTGGTGGGTAAATCTTTGAGTTTCCACACCGGAAATGACGGTATAATGTGATTTCATGTCCATGGTAGACACCAAGCAGTGGCCCCCATTGCTGCTTGCCGAAAGGAGTTCAGTATATTCAACAGTTTCGTTGTGTTTTTCACGCAACTTTCATGTCCGCGTATGAAAGGGGCTATTACCTTGTCCAGATACAATTATAGCTAATTTTTCTGTAGGACACGCACAAGCAGAGACAATTGGCCGGCCAGGGTTGTCAGTTTTGTGTATCTTGGGCAACAAATAACACTTCAAAGTACGAGGAAATTCCACAAGAAGGTTAGTAGCTGATGGTGGAAGTTGTTTGGCTTGTGTAGCCTGCTTCGCAAATGACGAATCAAAAACCTGATGTTCCGCTGTGACATCTTCCAGAATCCAATAGTTGAGTATAAGCCTCAGTTACATATAGATCTTTACTCCAAACTGCCAAGGCTCCACCTATATCGGCCGGTCTGAATGCAAACTCAGATCTTCCACGTCATCGGCTTGAGGGATCATGTGAGACACGGCAGTGCGAATGCGTACTTCTGTAGGATACCCTTGTCCTTACTTCATGGTTGCGTTTTTTCTGAACGCTTGAAAAATCGGGATTTTACGCCCATTCATGCTCAGTAGTTTGTCAACTTCAACTAACTGGAGTTCCTGCTTTCTTTTGTGGAAAAAAGCGATATTGTTGATGGGGAAATCGAAGATCCTCACATAGAAAGCTGACCTTGTACTCGTGGCAGCTTTAAAGACAACCTGAACGAAAACGATAGCTCAAAAAGATACGGACCTGAAAGGTCCCACTAATACCTCTAGCACTGCATTAACGAAGACAAGAGAGACACTGAATCGCAAGAATTGTGGCGATGTAAACAAAACTCGCTCTGCTGGGGAGGCAGCACGTCTTACGATTCAGTGGCCGAAAGAGAGCCAACGCCTGTGAGAAGTGAAAGTAGGGAACTTTTGACATTCGGATGGATGCTCTCCTACTCAATCTTAGAGCTGAAAAATAACCGGAAGGGAAAATTTGATCAGTTAGAGCAAACACTAACGATGAACAAAATAATAAAAAGAAAGTTTTCTCTGACTTTGAAAATGACAACGAAGCGCGACAGTGGCGCCACCAACGATGAACCGTCAACCGTCTGCTAAAATAGCCAGCACACAAAAAGTGCCCAGCACTATTGTGGAAAATGCAAATGTATGGGAGGGTTCACCCAGATACTGACGAGAAGTTGTCACAAAGGATTAACCAGTTAATGTTTAAAAAGAAAAAAGCCGATGAGGAAAAAATACGGAAAAGTTAGGTTAAATAACGGAACATGTGTTGTCAAGTCAGTCACAGTCCCGGCAAAAATGTTGGACAAAGCATTAGATTTAAAAGAAAGATTACCAGACCTGACCTGGTCATCTGGTAATAAATAAGATGATCTTCAAAATTACAATCATGATTTTATAAGTGATGGCATGGCTGCAATTGAATAGGGATTATATGTCACTCTTCTCTGTATCAGTGCCAATCAAGCAATTTCTTTTTGATGGCGATACCTCCACACGTTAGGAGGATCACATAGAAAACCTATGAATTTGTTCGAAAGACCATGGTGCAACAAAGCTCCTACTCAAGACATCGCCACTACAGAAGCAAAGATCCAGGTAGTGGCCAACGTCCTTAGTTTCAACATACCCTAAACCCAACGTCCTTTTTTTTAGTCAAACGCCTCTCTCCCTTCGAAAATCCGTTTCGGAAACAACAAAAAGGGAGGAAAGACCAAGCAACTGAAGGCATAATAGCAGCTCCAGTACTTGTACAAATAACTAATGGCATGAGCAGCTCGAAAAATGTTGTATATGGGACAGTTTCACCTTATACGTACTGCCCAATGTAAAGAGGTAGACTGAAAGAGTTTTTCAACAATTGGGAGAAGTTGTCCTCTGACGCTTTCATTCTTGAAAATTAGCCGTTGGATAATTTAAACTAACTAGAATTGACATAGCCAAATTTGAGGCCCACAGCCCTCGGGCTGCTTCATCAGTACTGGAGTATGGTTCTCCGAAAGGGGCTTTACCAAACATTAAAATGTTCGCATTACTCAAGACGAGTAATTTTGCTGAAGCTATTAACAAGGCGTCGAGAGAACCTATTTCAGTTGAAATATTTGAAATGTTTCCTCTTATTAAGCTTATACCTTAGATGTAGGCAAGTTGTATTTAAAGGGGTTTGCCACATAGCATTTATTTTCTCACCCTGCATTTATCATTGCCTCAAAATAGGAAATAGAAAATTAAACAAGACTTATCTGGAAGTCGAAGTTTGATTGGGATTGTTCTTCGTCATACTAGGGATCAGGTATCCACCCAAGTGGTTACTACAGGCTAAATACTTTGAAGTCAGAAGTAGGCATGGGCATTGCAATCTCCCACCTGATCCCCTATTACCCTCAAGCCTACCTAACAAGACTTAAAAGAATCTCAACCAAACTTCTTCCTCCAGGTAAGTCTTGTTCAATTTTCTAATTCTACATCGTCATTTCTCTAGGGTCTCTTGATCCTCCGGAGTTGGGCAGCTTGTGCTTCCGATTGAAGTCTAGCTGGTTTACTTTTTCTTTTCATACATTTCTTAACATAGTGGTCCAGGGCTGAGAATTTACCTGGTTGAGGGGTCCACTCCCTTAAAGGATTAAAAAATATGGTTTACTTTTTTTCTTGGTCGTCCCGAGTTAAAATCGTCAGACAAGCTCGTAAAATGGCTAGCAGGTTCGCCTCCTCCCATATGAAATTCTTAACGTAGTTTTGTTTCATTTGAATTATTAATGTATTTTTTATCCCTGAGAATCAGGCATATCAAAACGTGCAGGGAAGAAACCGCCTGGTTCCTCCGATAACTCCACGACTTCAGAAGATTAAACCATGTTACAACGCTGTACGTGGAAAAAATCTACAGTGCCTAGATATCGCCAAAAGCTACATGCAATTGTGCACGGATAGAAATACGTAAAAAAAACATCCCCAAAGAAATTTGAAACAGGCTTAGTACTCTTTAAGGTGACTCCCTGGTTTTGCATTGCGCATCTCTTACTGCGCATAACAAAACGGCCTCCGTAAAAAAGAGCATGTGAAGTAACATTATGAAAATGAAGTTGACCGAAGAGAAACGCTATTGCAATTTTTGCTTGCGGTTGTTTCTTGCCGAGGTGAGACTCAGTGTGGTGGGAATGTGCATAACCTAAGCAGTACGCGTGTTGCTGAGTTCGACTTCCTCACGGAGAACCTCGATAGTGGATGTTTAATTTGTGCTTTTTCACTTTGATTTTCATTTAAACGCTTTCTTTATCACATTGTGTCCTAAATGTGATATCTCGATGTAAATTCTGTAAAAACGGATTTTTTAAGACTTTCTTCCCCCCTTTCACATACATTCTATTTTGAAACTCGCCCCAGTCCTCTCTCAAAAATCAAGGAAAATGCATTTGGTGCGCACTTTCTGCAGCTCAACCGCAAAAACGAGTACGGTGACCCCCATTTTTTATTTCATGATTTTAATAAGGACAGTGCTTCCTTTCGGTGAGAAAAAAATTGTCACAAATCTATGTTCAGTTTTTTGGCAATTTTACTAAATTGTACGGATTGAGCTATCACGTGTCGAATAGCGCGTGTCCAATTTAATTCTACTTTGGAGCGTAAAGTAAAAACAAGGGCATTAAAAGGCATTTTTATGGTACGTAAGTGGATAAACAATACATTAAAGTCAAATTCTGTGCGATACCACATGCATCATTGAAAAAATCTTTCCTTTTTGTCTCTTTTTGGGCTGCGCGCGGTTTTTGTCAAAGGGTCCAAAATAGCCGTATTTGTCAGCATTGTGACGTCAAAACGAGCACGGTGACCCCCACTTTTTATTACTTTTTTATCATCTTCTTGACTTGTTACATCAGTCTACCAAGTTTCATCTATAATCTATGTTAGGTTCTTTTACTAGGGAATCACCTTAAGGGGGAGTCCGGTTAAAAGCACTGTTTTTCGAAAATTTCCGCCCTTTTTCTTAAATATCTAGCCAAGTTTTCACTCAATCGAAAAAGGCTCAATTGGTTTGCAGTCCTTGGTTCAATAATTTTTGGAAGATTTTTCGAATGTCTTTAATGTATAAAAATTAGGTTGGGAAAATTGGAAAATAGTGGATTTGGGGGTTGTTAAAAATTAAAATATGAAGTGAATAATTAGTGGACAAATACCAGATAGTCCACCACCACTGCAGAGTGCCTCTGAGCCCATTAGCGGACTAACTGGATTTATGTGTATACCTTTTCTTCCCTAATTTATTTGCTTCCCAAATCAACATCATTTCCCCCTCAAAAAAAAAACAACAACAACAACAAAATGCCCCCTTAAAAGCTTCGTGCAAAATACATGACAGAAAACTGATCAAAATTAAAGCACTGGGTTTAGAACCTCGCTAAACAGCACATAAATATATATTTGTGCAGTGCTAAGACATCACTATAATAAAAAAAATGAAATGAGCCGAGATTAGACCATACCCGACGGCGTAAGCGGCCATAAAACAGTCAACTAAATTACCGATCACACCAATCAAAATGAGATCTTGAAACAGTGTAACAACATATTTCTTCGTCATTACTTCAAGTCTGTTTAAACCACTCACAAACGGTCTACTTGCGCATAGGCAAGGTAACTAATATTCACTTGTGATGAGGAACCTATTAAGGTAATTTACTTTTTGTCGAGGAAAATTTGTGTTTATTCAGACCCATCTTGGCATATTGCCAAGATATCATTAACAATAACATTAAAAAAATTGTTGGGTTTAGAACAAGCCAGACAGTACAAGAAAGGGATTCACAAGACATTAGAAAAGCGCTATAATAAGAAGAGGACTTAGATCTTAATTAAA